>OU342501.1:12410000-13010000 GCA_910589525.2 Ennomos quercinarius | reverse complement strand
CGTTGTGGTATCCCGTGGACAGAAATGGGGTAGCCCTATTTTTTCGCCAGGACCATATGTACTTCAGAACCTATAAATACTTGTGGGTAGGTACATATATTATGTTACATGGATAGATAGATCAACTCTTTTTTCTACACCGTAAGATAACAAAATTTACAAAAAGAAATAAAAACTTAATTAACTTATATTAGTGCAATAGGCGGTCTTATCACTTTAAGCGATCTCTTCCAGACAACTTTTGCATAGGAAGGATATCTATCAGTAGCTTAGAGTTAAACATAACAATATAACCATAATTATAACCCAGGAATACTTAAAGCTTGTTGCAACATAAACATTTGATGACCAGATTATGCCAATTGATTTGACGGTGTGAAAGTTAATAGAGCTTCACGCATCAGTCTTCTAAGTTTATAATTTCCTTTTAAGTAATGACACACCTAAGTAGGTATTCTTATGCCCGTCTGTACTAAAGTTTGACAGCTCTAAGTTCACACTTATTCCTCTGTGACATACTCAAATATATTGCAGTAGGTATGTCATAGAGGGATAATCTGGGTCTCTTCAATGCAAGAGTGAATAGGCACCTCATGGGCAAACGTGCTCCAACATAGACCGCATCATCGCTTTCCATCAGGTGAGATGTTGTCAAACGTGAGTCTATTCAGGCCATTCAAAAAAAAAGTGCAAGGAGCTGTCTAACTTTAGTAGGTAGGTACAGACGGGCATTACATATACCCTTATGAACTAACAAAAGCGAAGCTTAATTTCTTAAAAAAAAAAATAGATTTGTCTTAGGTATAGATTACTAACGTAAATAAAGAACAGTAGCTTAATCATCCACTCGTAAAACAAATTATTATCATCAGCGGCAACAATAAATATTGTCACCATCTTAAAAGACTGGGTCATCAATCATCATACCATGCAACGAAGCGCACGCGCAAGATGCGTCCCATGAACCGCAGATAAGGACGTATTAGGATGTGTTGTTGTGTTAATAGTAACCAGTAACTAATCTGTGGTATCGTCAAGTGACACGGTTTTATGTGTGCCTTTCATTTAGAGGCAGAAGGGTTTTTATCTTTAATAGTAATTGCATCATCTGGTTCTGGATATGGAACTATTTTCCCAGGATCTTGTGTTTTATACGCACCCGGTTACTCGTATGTTTGCTAAAGTTAAACTTTTTTCAATGAGAATGAATGACGTGACGAGCTAGTCGTTTACCTGATGTTAAGCGACACGTCCACCCATAACAGTTGCAGTATCACTCGGAACTTTAAAATAATAAAGTTTCGCGTGGCACTGCACTGCGCACGACCAGAGACTTTACGACCTGATTTCACGTAATCTGGTTACTAGACTGTGAAATCAGGTCGTAAAGTCTCATTTGCCCATTAATTTTACTAGCTACAATGCCCTTCAAACCGGAACACAGTAGTGCTTGCACACTACTGCTTGGCGGCAGAATAACTGACAAAGCGGTGGTACCTACTTAGGCGAACTATGCAGAAAAGTCCTAATGTCAATTTAAAAATACTGAACACTAACTGGTTGAAGACAGCCGATGATTAACAGGCAACCAATGAGCGTTCCGTCTTTTTAAGCTGACATGACGTACGGGCACCGGGAGTTATAAGTAGTTATAATTACCTAGATCGAGAGGTGACAAGTTGAAGACGAAAACATATTATTCAGAAAGGTACCACATTGTTAAAAGACTAGCCTCAGTGTAGTGGTATAGGCACCTAGTAGATAGACCTTCTATGAACTGTATTACATAGTAATAGGTTGTTGTTGATTCCCATCTAGGACAAACATTTGTGTGATGAACGAACATAGGTGTTCGATCTAGGTATACATACAAACGAAAAGTATACGTAGTATTACTCTATCAGCTGGGTTAGCACGTACGCTAGGCATTATTGTCTTTCCTCGATTTATGTCACTTTCTTCATACTTGCTTACCTGTCAAGTGGAGTAAAACCAGGGAAAGACAACTTTGTCTACCGTCCGTGCTAACACAGCTGATATCGGTTCCCACAAATAGCACAAACTCAACAAAAGGTAGATAAGCACCGATTAAGCACCAAAGTATTACTTTGGTGCCTACTTACGTTACGTTCGCTGGCGAGACTCTAAAAGTATAATAAATTAAAAGGACCATTGAAATCAATAGCTGTATTGTATGCAACTAAAATATTATTCCAAGAACCCTGCAGCGCACTGAACAAAGATAATTTTATGTAACACCAGAAGTTCTTCATTTACACAAGGAGCCGCCAGTTCTTCAGCGGAACATGAAAGCGGTTAGCTAACAAAGTAGGGCGGACATACTAACTCGTACTAAACTGGGGCATGGGGAGTAGGTGAACTCTTAAGTAAACTGGGGTAACGGTACATGTGGGTGATGTAGGTCACAGCTTGTGCAGCTTGAGTAATGATGCAATGAATTACAAAGATTGATATCAGTAAGCTGCACTTGAGCTTTGACTAGAGTGATGGGATGAAACTGACCAAACTGTAAGTTGTGCTTCGAAACTAAGCACCTACACAGAATCCGTCTTCTGAAATCATTTAAATAAATTAGTAAATAACTACTGTTTGTTCATAGGTCATCGAAACCAGGCTGCCTTGAAGTTCATAGGTATAATAAAGCATGGGTCATCCATCCTAAATCCATTTTTCTATGTACCTATCCACGTAAACATAGGACAATTATTATGGAAATAAATAGCAGTTCCTCTAATAATATAGGTAAATATCATTAGGATTCTCACGACTTTTATATTCTGATTCCCTCACGATTTGGTGAATTCAAACTAAAATTCATCTTCCTCTTGAAATTTTTCTGGAATATTCTGTCAAGAAGTAAATAAATCGAGCCAAACCCAATTTCAGGGAGCGCTCTCAAACAGCAAAGCGCGCTTGGTTCACCAACGAATACAACAAAACTATTTTGCTTGTTTTAAACTGTGTGGTACAAGTAAAAGAGTAGCGGAAGCTGAAAATACTGAAACTGGCCGGAGTATTGTAACGGAGCTTCGCTTTGGGAATATTTAGCAGGCTGTGGTCGGAAACGTTGAATGTTGGGTGTTTCCGTTGTTCATATAAAGGTTTTCTCGTGCACCGAGTGCGGAGTACTGGAGGAGGTTCAACATATTTTGATGGAGTGAGTGGGGAATGAAACCCAGAGAAGACTAGGTACTGTTTAATTGTAGTAATTTTTTTATTTTTAACGGGCAAATTGCCTTTATTACTCAAGCTAACTACTACAATAATAAAAACTAAACTAAACTAAGCTAAACTAAACTAAACTAAACTAGCTACACTACCTACTACAAAGAACACTTATGGACTGTATAATAGCCGCGATGGCCTATAGACAGTCCAAGTGCTCCAGCCCACTACCGGTAGGTAGCGTACCCAACATGCTGGCCGCATTGCCACGTTGAATTGCAATGCTGACGCGTTGGGCCAAATAAGTGCCAGCATTTTGGTCACGCGTCGCATCGACCAGGCGCTCTGATAGACTTTGGAATACGCGTAATATATTAGACGTCGGTTTATGTAACTGCATATTATCATGTCCTACGTCAGATCAGGTCATATAGTTTTATATAAATTAGCGGAGTTAGGCTTAACTAAATGATGTTATTTTTGTCCTCTTACTGGGCGATGTGGTCGCTCTGCGACAAAGCCCTTAATATTAAATAAAAAAAAAAATCTCGCATCTACCTATTATATGTTTGATGTTTAGTTGGTGGGGGTTTGGTCATATTTAGCTACAAAAGTAAGGATTTTTGCCATCACTACACATAGATACATACCTACGGGTAATTCTTATTCTGAAAGGGGGCGATAAAAGCCCGCGCTGAGAAAAATAGCTGATGATCGCTAACAATTTTTGACACTCAGAAAAATCGCTAGATCAAAGTTGAGGATTCAGACTTCCAAATGTTATATAAAAGGTTGAAATAGAAAACAAATGGGATAAGAGTTAAGAGCTCACGTGTAACCTATATCACCGGAATTCAAGATCCTTCAACATTCAATGGTTTAGTGAAAATCGCCCTTTAAAGTTAGGTAGCTAGGTAAGTACGGTATTTATTTCGAGTGTTTATTCACGTAGTTTTTAGGTAGTTTTGTACCTGGAATGCTTAAAGTTGAGAATATTTCAAAACAATAAACAAACTGTTATTACTTTTTAGAGTAGAATTGTTCTGATGTTGTTGGCGGGTATATAAACTTTTAGATAGGTAATAGGTACCTACGATGGAGTTCATGAGGTTATTGCTTTTTTGTTTTATAAACAGTTAGACGCAACCTTTCCTCCTTCTATCTCTCTTTGATATTTTTAGTCATCTGATTGATTGATTGTCATTGATTGTCACCTATATTCTGTTTAGTTCACAGTATTAGTACGTATTAGCATATAAGGGTAGGTTATCACATTACCTACCTGTGTTCGTTCGTTAAAACCACCCTTATACTCCTCATCCTAAAGCAAATTACATTTCCTGTTCTTTGTCAGCGTGAACCAGGCAGGAGTTCGCGCGATCTTTGAGACTGGAGATGGAGTAAAGTCGAATTTCCACTGCAAACGAAGCTGGAAGCAGAATTGAAGTTACCTACCTACTATTACTTCTTCTGTGGCCAATGATTTGCATGACATTTATGATTTAGGTTCCTTCCTAATTTAATAGTCATTATTGTCATAAAACTGTAGGTATGTATTGGTACATATTTTTTATATATTTCATAACTGTTCGGGAGTGTCCAAGCGTTTTTTTTTTGGTCGCCCATACGATAAAACATTTGTGTACATTTTAGGTGGCACCATGGACTTAATACGTGACTGCACTTGCACGTCAACCTGAGACATCAGTCTAGTAATGATTACTAGACTGTGAGATTATGGCATAAAGACTTATTTGCCATTAATTTCAATATAATAGCTAGTGCCCTTCAAATCGGAAAACAGTAGTACACTACTTCTTGGCTGCAGAATAACTAGCAAAGCGGCGATACCTACCTAGATAAATCTTGCATGTACCACCTAGAACTTGACCTCAAAATCGAAGATATTCTTTGCTCTTGGTGAATTGTCCGCCTTACAACGCGAGCTCAGCTAAAAAGTCAGACTCTAATGAACCCTGCGACAAAGCCGCGGTCAAGTAGGCTTCTTTTATTTTGTGTCCTAATTATATCGAGAGGTCGAGAAGTAATAGAGCTTCCCTTTTTGCTGAAAAATGTTTTTCTTTTCCGTAAGTAAATTAGATTACTTTGACTTTTGTTGTTTTATTATAATATTAATGCTTAAGTGAAAGTTCCATACATTTAACTAATATAGATATTATAGTTTTATTAGTTTGAAAATAGCGGGGGATAATTTTGGGATATTATACCGGAATAGGGCCCTCTCATCTTGGTCTCTGAGTTGGGGTCCCTGCTGTAATATATTCGCTTCTCTATTTACCTATATACCTCGTCATCAAGTTATTTATCACGAAAAGTTCTGGACACCTCATAAATAAACAATAATTTGAAGCTAAAATCTTTACCTAGGTTGGTAGGTTCGGTATATAATAAGCACAAAGAAAAAACTGTCATATTATTATACCTACCTAGGCTTTGCTAACTAGATTGAAAGTTTTTTAGAAAAGGTTTATAGGATGGAAACCTGACACGGAGCGGAGATATTCTCCAGTAAGTATAACTCGATTTGGAGAAAATCAGCTCTCAAATGATTTTGAGCTAACATTTTAAAAAGATCTGAGACTATCTTTGGATAAGTTAAACCATTGACTTGATAGAAACACGAACCGGTAAAGTACCTATAGAATGTCAATTTATCAATTTTATAATGCCGGTCTATTGGATTTTATTACTAGCCAGGACAACATCTTACTTCTATTTCCCTTTATTGCCTATGTCTATATTATATAGATAGTAGACAGCGTTCTATACAATGTACATACCTAAGTAACACGAATCCTAAAAGCGCGTTTCTGCAAAGTACTTATTGTAACTGTCAAACACTGAAAGAATTTTCCCAACGGTTTTGAATTTCCACTGACACAATTACCTACTTCGGAAAGTTAATAGGGTATGATTTGTGGCAGGTCAAGCCATCGAAAGCCAAATTCCGTGCAAAAGCTGCTATTACGTCGTACCACCCCAATTAGGTGATCACGAATAAATTCTTCTGGCCTACATTCTAATAATGGATTGGATAGACTTGAAGTATGATCGGCGTTAGGCAGAGAGGAGGTTTATTGGCTATTATCCACCTTAGTGCATGGATGAACTCGCGCTTGTCAGGCGAGCCGCCAATCGGTCGATGAGCTATCGACTATATTAGTGTACACTAATACCTAGCTAACTACTACCTACTATTTGATCTTCTAGAAATCTATATATCTATACGAATCAGCATTGCAATTCAACAGGCCAATGCTGCCGGTATGTTGGGTACGCTATATTGTGGTAGTGAGCTGGAGTATTTGGACTGTCTATAGATCAGCACAGCCAGTGCACATACAGTCCAAATGTTGTCTGTAGTAGGTAGTGTAGTTAGAGCTTTAAGTAGTAGTTATATAATATCGTTTTGATGATCTGTCGCAGGCAGTCCAACACCAAGCGCGGTAATTATCCAATTTACCAGGAAGATGTAGGTGCATGGAATTCATCATTTAAAGAAAATAGCACAAATTGGTCTTGTATCGTATACTTATGTGTTTCACCACCACATCCCCAAATTCCCCTCTTGGACTCCCGTATTATAATGATTTGTGCGCCCCCTGTGCCGTAAATAGGGCGGTGACTAACATGTAATTCATGTTTGAATTGTCATACGCGTTTTTTGAAATACAATCCGACAAATATAAAAATTTTTGCGCTCGCTTCGCTCGCGTGTTTAATGTTTTCACGTGTTTTCTTTTATAGCAAGCGCGTTTGTACAGACTGACATGTAATTTATGTTTGAATTGCCATACGCGTTTTCTGGAATACAATACAGCAAAGATAAAAAATTTCGCGCTCGCTTCGCTCGCGTATTTAATGTACTGTTAGTACGTGTATAAAGAGAATCCCTGGCTAAGGCCTTGTCTACGGTAAAAAAAAGCAAATTACGGCACTGCGCCCTCCGTTTGAGTTTCTGTATCCGCGCCTGCTCTAAGGACAGTAGGTACATACAGTACTCTGGCTGTGATTCTCAAGTTCTAGAGAGTTACCTTATTGTTTATTGTAACTTTACTATAAACAAGGTAACTTTCTAGAGATCGAATTTGACTTGCTAACATTTGAGTTACTGTGTTACTTTAAACTTTAAAGTAACACGGTAACAGCATTAGGTAAATCCAAACAGATAACTCTGCTCTCTGTTGATAGAACAACTTTGTAAATAAGTACTGTGTCTCACGAACGAGTGTCTCTGGCGATAAGGCGAGAGGGATTAATTTAAAAATGTCCCCATTGAGGGTGGCGACAATTTTTAATTAAAAACGTCCGCTTTTGCGCTACCCGGTGATTTACTCCGGGATATTTTTGTAGGAAATAGTGTTGGTATCAGTTCTTAGAGATGATTTTTGGATGAAGAAAGAAAATAAATAAAAAGTCATCAAATTATTTTTGTACTTTTAACTTCTAGAACAGAACTCCACAAATCCCTATTGATGAGGAAAGTAAATGAGGCTATGAACTAGCCCATAGTTTTCATATTGCGTAATTTATTTTAATTTAATTTAATGTACCTACTATTTTAATTAAAAGCAAGTTAATATATGACTTTTTAGTATTGTTTCACGTTGTTTTTAATTCCTAAAACTAGCATAAATAAAAATCCCCGAAATGACAGCATTGTTAAAGTAACTGTCTTCATCAACAATATGATGAATATGATGATAGAGAGTGATTATTACACAATAGTAATTAATTCTATTACTGAAGTGTATTCATAATCCAATAATAGAATATAGCTCAGAAATCGAACACAGGCCTTGGTATTATACACGTAATTATAGCAACTTATCCACACGACACAATTTCAGAAACGGTAACTCCAGCATATTTCTGTGGCATAACATCGTAAACCTCGGTCGGTGCAATAAAATCTACTAGCGATACTAACTGCTACGCAGTCTGGGTAGAAAAACAAAAGCTGTTATGTTACCTGTGGTTGTAAAGGGGAGTAGGTTAAGTGGACCAGGTGGATGAATGGTCTCTAAGGACCCTAAGAATAGAAACAATTGCCACTCTCCTTGAGACAAGAAATCTTTAGTACCTACCTAGTGAGAATTTACAATACTCCAATTACATTATTTCCAGGGCGCAGGCGGCTTGAAATGTGACACTTAAAATTGAGGGTAAAACGCACAAGGACTTAAAAAAAACTATAAGACATAAACTACAGGACAGCTTTGCGCTTGGTGCAAAGTATTATTGTTTTGGAATTCTTATAGCTTATTGCCGTACAGTAAAAATAGTTATATTTAAATTAGGTATTATTTTAAGTTATTTTGTATATCAGTATGTGACTTATTTGGGCTCACTCCCCACTCGGTCCGGTTCCACTTGGCCCGAATAATAATATCAAATATTCTACTACTGATTAGTACGATTTGTACAGTCAAGCAAAAATGTGTAGGTAAGTAATATTTTTATTTATTACCAAGTCTTATCGCGCAAATTCAATAACTCACCTGAGTCAGAGTTAGCTGTGGTAGGTTCGAAGACTACTACCTAAGCGGGTGCGAAGCGAAGCAAGTTCCCAACTTTTGTCGTCGTGGTTATTTTTTTTATACACACAAAAACTATACATTCTGGAAAACATCCATAAACCCAGAGAAAATTAAAATATTGGTTTAAGTTTACTTTTTTTTTGGTGGTTACATTTACTATATCTGGTGGTAATTTAAACATAAGCCAACTTTTATCTGGGACTGTACGTGTACTCACCTACGTCGACTTTTAAAGCTTGGCAAACAAGAAATTGTTGTTAATATTATTTGAAGTATTATTCGGGCCGATAGGAACCGGGCCGAATGGGGACTGAGACCTTATTTGACACTGTTATATATTACAACTGAAGCTTCTTATTAGAAACACAAGAACATTTAATTATGATTAATCTATAACATGAACCAAGATTTATAAAAGTGTCGTAAAATAACAACTAAAACTAGTAACATTTGCGTTAGGTAAGTAAGTATCTTGGCTTCACTAAATCATCATTGAGTTAAGATTTTTCAGTTTTTAAAACAGCTGAATGTAGACATTATTTTTAAATGAAATGCAATTATTGTATCTTGGCAGTCCGAAAAAAATAAACTTAATTTTAACAGAACTGTGAAAACCCGCCAATTCTCCCACTTGGGCCGATCACGGAAACACAGTGACCTGTTTCAGTGCAGCCATAAAGCCCTGCTGGGCATAGTGGCCTGAATTACGTCATTGCCTTTACGAGACTTTTGTTTACAGCCAGAGTTGGGCTCTTTCGGTGAAGCTGTTTAGGCGTAACGACTTAATGATGGGGTTCCAACAGGTGTTGCTTACTTGGAAATTTCTTTCAATTTTACGATCTCTTTGTAGCTACTTCCATGAGCGGGTTTTTAATTGCGATTTCGGCATCAGTAAGGCCTATAACATTGCTAAAAGCTGAAAATTATTGAAATTATTGTAGATTGAAACGGTGATTTTTAGATGACATTCTTATTGTTGTCACTTTTTCATTGAAACGATTGCTTTCTGGTTTGGCCCTCAAGTCATCAATCAGCCAGCTAGTATCTACATACTAGCTGGCTGATTGATGACTTGAGGGCTCATGTATTGATGATTCCTATAATTTATGTTTCTTCCCAAATTCATCATTCCAATGTTTATTGACACGAATTCTTAAATAACACTTACCGTTTAAGGACTGTCGGTCTAAATACATATCGACTGCCCATAAGAGTGCTATGTGGGTGTGACAGATAAAAGTCCTCAATTAGACGAGATGATGTTGTCACCGCTTTATGGTCATGAGAGTCTTATGACTTATTGTGATGGACGTTTACGAGCCATCGGTTTCGTCATATGATCTATGGCCACCAGTGTCGCATATCAATAATCATTTTGAAGCACCGCACCATAGAATACGTCTATTGCATAAAATAATAATATGTAATAAGTATCTTTCGTAATTCGTAAAGCAAAATAGCGGCCATTTTATGTTCTTCATTTTGTTATCGAAATGGGAGTTTGTAGACATGAGAATCTGTAGAAATAGGAGTCTGTAGTTATGGAAATCTGTAGAAATGGGAGTATGTAGAATTGGGAATCTATAGAATTGGGAATATGTAGAATTGGGAAAATTCTAAAGCTATAACTCAAACTAAAAAAAAAAGTTTACGTATAACTAATCTGTAAAATCAGAAAACTTTATTTCTAAAAAATTAAGATAGTTTTTGGTCCCGTGGAAGTAGTTGTGTTTAGATGTGGGATAAAACACCCATTTTTCATAATTTATATTGTTGAATAATGTTTAGGAGGAAGTATCATTGAGATGAGCAAATATCCTAGAAACACATTGGACACCTGCATAAAAAAGCAAAAAGTTATGCATTTTACTTGAAACTAGCCCAGGAATATTAACTTAAAATAAGTCTTATCCATATTAGGTGTTAACGATGATTTAATGGTTACCAAATCCTGCTCACACACCAAAACTGAGTTCTAAGAGAGTACAAAAAACTGTATACCCAATACTGCGTAGAACTGTAGGGACTGTTTGTTTACGTATAAGCGTGGGAACGTGTGATTGTTGCGAACGCAAACTCACAAACACGTGCTAAAAGGGACGCAGTTGTTTACTTTACACCAAAATTAGAATTTGATAGATGGGTTGTTGTACGTGACGAAATGTTGCAAGCGGTTTTGTACATACGTACCATTACCTACCTACAGTACCTACGTTACATAATTTATATTAACCCCATGGTCAAAGTCCTAAACAATTACACTCCTCATAAAATATTTTAGTAAGTGTAGAATTAGGCTATTTATGTACATTATTCGCTCTATGACGAGGTATTAGAAACAAGAAAAACAAAAAGTTCGTACCAATAAGTATACCACCACCTCGACTTTGGACTTTATAATATTTCAAAGTTCAAAATACAAATTCAAAATTGTTTATTTCGTTTTAAGTACATCACTGGCAGTAGGTACGGCTTTAACCACACCAAACTGGGTTATAATGCCCGTATCTTGGGGGCTAGCTCCTTCCCTTTTAGAGACACTATTTATGTACAACTCATAGTTTGTATAGGTACCATGGACCCCTAAGCAAAAGCCTCATATTATTTGAGTATCACCATAGTACTATATATCTACTCTGTGGTATCACTATCATAATGGCATTGAATACTAAAAGTACTCGCTTAGAGCAGAGAATAGGTACATATAGATACTTCATAAAGTAGCTTGTACCTATTAAAGTACCTATAGGTACTTTGTTATCGTCACAGTGGCAAACCACTACTGTCTATTTAGAACTATTACACCTTTTTAGCAGCTTGACTTATGTATTGAGGTTCTGAGGGCCTTAACTAACTGCCATTTAGCGTGGCCTCATAGGGAGGTACTAATAAGTCTGTCTTCGGAGATACCAGGTATTTTGTTTTTATTGGACATACAAGACATTTATGTCTTAAATACCGCAAAGCCTGAAAACGAAAGTTTTCAACCAGTGTGTGTTAGCAGTGATGACGGCACTGAGACGTGGTCGCTTACTGTTAGCCTTATGTGTAAGCTCAAAGTCGCGCTATGGAGCTATGGAGAGAGCTATGCTCGGAGTTTTCTTGCGAGACAAGATCCGGAATGAGGAGATTCGTGGGAGATCCGAAAGAGAGCAAAAGTCACCGATATAGATTTTAGAATTAGCAAGTTAAAGTGGCAGTGGGCAGGCCACATTGCTCGTAGAACTGACAACCGATGGGGAAGAAAGGTTCTCGAGTGGTGACCACGAACTGGAAGACGCAGAGTAGGCCGGCCCCCCACTAGGTGGACCAACGACCTGGTCAAAACCACGGGGAGCCGATAGATGCAGGACGCAATCAGCCGCTCAAATTGGCGCTCTTTGGGGAAGGCCTATGTTCAGCAGTGGATATCTTCAGGCTGATGATGATGATGATGATGATGACAAGGTATTTTGAATAGCCAGTGGTGTTGACAATAGTTTTTCTCATTTTTTGGTACTTATGGAAAAGTGGGACCGATAGGGGGACATCATTTTAAAAATAGGTACCGTACCTATATTATTTTTTTGGAATCTGTGACCGAGCGAGCCTAGTTTTTTATGGATGACAAAACGGGCCCGTTACCAATAGAAACTAACTCTCTAATACTATGTTTTCTACAGCTTCTGTTAAAGAGTACATTAGTCTTTTTTATGTAATGAGCAACAAACGTGCATACGATGAACATCAACAACATTACACTAGACGCGTTGTCAATGCGTAGTACAAAGAGGTATTGTACTACGGCTCAGTAAGACATTTTTGATACATACGGACATACCTATTGTAAAATAATACTCCTATTTGAAAGCTCGTGGGAATTCTATTATTCTAGAGGCATTGACTATAAATCCATACGGGCTTTATAATCTTTGTCTAGAGGTCACATGTTACAAGTGCATGGTGGATGAAAGCACGAAGCGAGCCGTGCAAGATTTCCATTCGTGCAAAATATGTGGATGAGCTTTTTCTTTGGTTTTGCAATATTCTCTTCTTTCACTGAGATAAACTTTCACTTTATCGAACTTCTTTGTCGAAGCGTCCCTACTAAAGAAAACAAACGTATTGTCACTGCAACGCGTCCCTTCGACCAAGCTTCGACCCTTATGAAGCTAATAGAACAAATGCGTTTAATTGGACCGTGACATTGTTACTAATGGACGGCATTGATGACACTAATCTAGTTTCGTGTTATGAGATATTTTCATTATCTATTCTCGTAATTACGAAGGATCATCCAGAGATGAGATATTTTCGATGTTATTATAATATATGTATTTGGTAATGTTACCAATGCTCATGTTTTGTTCCCTTCTTCCTGATTATCTTTATTATAATAGACTTATTTATCTCGAAACAGTCTATTATTGTTATACTTTTTAAGACAGGCAAAAGTTATTTTCTTGGTCATGCCAGCTTTTATTTAATGTATCTCTGTAGTACTCTCCGCAGTGCGTTGGCTATCAATACATTTGACAGCTTATTACACTGTTATGAAACTGGGTGAATATGAAACATAACACAATAGTGTTATATAGGTACCTATAGTAGGAAGCAGAAATGAATTTGAAGCACCTACTTCAACAAGTTCCAGAAGTCCGCCTATTTAAGATTTTTTTCTATGTTAAAATAATGTACTGCCTTTAATATACCACGATGACCTATGTGGGAAATTATATAGGTCGGCTAAATTATCTAGTCATAGGCCAAGAAGAATAGGCAGTAGGCACTTGCGTGCGTTTGATTTCGTTACATCCGACCGTGTATAGGTACTTAGGGTGGTGCTTATGAAATAGATTAAACAAAGACTGGCATGCGCTTTGTGTGGCGGCATACGCTACACCGCAAGAGCCTCACACTTGTACCTGTCAACGTCGCATATGGCAATATCAAGGCGACATTGACAGTGACAAGTGTGAGGCTCTTGCGGTGTAGCGTATGCCGCCACACTTTGTATCTCTCGGAGCCATGCATATAAACTATATCTGTCGTAAAACAGAAACTAGCCGATCCATGTTGGATCGGCTAGCTAATTACCTACGTAATGTTTGCAACAGGCGTAAATTTTGCAATCATTGCTGTCAAAGCTGTCAAACGTCACTTTGGCAGAGCAGAAAGCGATCGAGCGCTAGGTGTCTGTCTGTCGGACAATCGATGAACTAAAAAATGCATTACTTTGTTCCCGTCTATTGCTGTTCTGTTGCTAGTGGCGCTAGTATCAAAGGCCAAAGTGAATTCAGCTACAGGCGAGCATCAGGCGGGCGAGTGCGACCGATTGCTAAGTGTTTGCTGTCGCTTTGCTACTGCTGTTGCTTTGCTATTGCAATGTTTACATAATACGGGTGCAGGAGGGGCATGCTGCAGAATTTAGCAACTCTATGTTTTGTACAATATTTAAAATGAGTCTCTTTTAATGTAATGTTTGTGTAAGTACCTTTCTATAACTGAAAGAATGTCGACCCTGGGAAAATTTACCGATGCATACCTATGGTATAAAGTACCTATTTCGATCTTAGCATGTGTGAGAACGTTCCACAAAGGGTTGCAAGGTTTTCTATAATAATAAAAGAAAATAATTTATTCAATCAAAATATAATATATAATAATAATAAATATGTGTGGACGGTACACACAGCGCCATCTAGCCCCAAACTAAGCAATGCTTGTACTATGGGAACCAGATAACTGATACAATACTTAAATACTTTTTGTTTGTAAATACATACATAGAATACAATACAACACCCAGACACACAACAACAACAACAACAACAACAACAATATTACAGATATTTAGGTCAATATCTCACACGGTTGTTAATTGTACTACACTTTACTTTAAATAAGAAACGATTCATGCTGGTTCTGATTTGCGACATAATTATAAAGCCAGTGAAAATAAATCAAACAATTAAACGGCAACAAAAAGTTGTAGTCAGCTTCTCCGAATAACCAATAATATAGGTCAAACGGAATCTCTGTTATCTTGATTTGAGACCGGGTGGTGTTGTAATCACTGTAAGACATTTTATAATGCGTAAGGCGTAGTTGCATTTTTTTGTGGCATTCCTAGAAGTTGAGATGCCGTAATAATAATATAGAACTTTGTTTAGTTCTTATCTTGAGAATAATAATAAAAAGATTTTTATTGTGCCTACATTATTACAATAATTGTAAAATATATTTTATCAAAATTGTAAAAAAGTATTGGCCTAAGTAAATTAAATAAATGAGTGAATAAAAATAATCAGAAAAAAATATTAATTATTGCCCATGAAAAACAAAACTGCATGTAAATAATAATTGGAAACAGATTGAGCATGCTCACTGCAATGCCTACTGCATGCTACGTAGGACTTTTCTATATACGCAAAGTTCTACGCAGGACTGGTTTTCCCTACGCCAGTTCCCGAGCAAAGGTGTTAGTCGAGTTTTTACACAGTTTATCTTGGTGGATAGCGAGCCATGTGAGCACTAGAAAAATGCCTTACCACTTGCCTACCACCATGCTACCAGCTAGGCAATCGTGTAACTTGATTGCAACCGATAGAAACACAAAATGTATGGATTTGACAGTTTCAATACGCAGTTTATGTGTATAGTTACTGTGGAAATTTACAAATTTGTATTGAGACTTTTCCTGTTGCATTGCGATCAAAATTCCATGATCATCCCCGTCACGATGTTTTCTGTCACTGAAAGCTTTTACTCATTGCAGGATTCAAATCCAAGATCCACTGAGTGCAAGTCGACTTTACCATCAACTGACTTATCATTAAATTATTAAAAAGCACTTTTTTTAAATGTAAATAAATGACGTGATGAGCTAGTCGTTCGCCTGATGTTAAGCGTCACAGTGGGATGTGATGTGATCTGTGTGTGAATGCAATAAAAGCAAACAAACTCTGGGATATTGACTCGTTCTAACTAAATAAATATAGATACAAAAATGTTCCCATTCACACGCTTCATTAACAATGCGGTCAGTAACTAATGATACAATACTTATTTAAATAATTATTTATTTAATTTGTTGTTAACTCAATTCCTCACATAACTAGTACCTAATCAGGTAACTTTCCCTATTTATATAGGTAAAGGCGTGGGATTAACCATAATATAAGTAATATGTTTTTAAAGTACCAGGCAATCATAAACACGAAGATGTAGGGTTACGAGAAATAATTGAGTAACATTTAAAACACTACAAATACATATAATCTGGGAGATTTTAAGGCTAGCGTGAACCAGTATCTTCTAAGCAAGCATGCTCCATTGTCGACCGCGTCGTCGCTTACCATCAGGTGAGACCGTGGTCAAATTTTACTCTATCGTGGATTAAAAAAAAACTACGAAGTGCATGATTCGTCCAAGACTACGAACAACATTTCTAAAAGTAGTACCAATCTAAGTCGGCTCGGTTCATGTGATTTACTGAAATTACTTTAGGCAGTTCCATGTCAGCTTGGTTTGGGTTGAAAGCCGTGACGAAGTCTCTCGAGAGAACCGGTGTATTGCACCCAAGGGGTTGAACCGAACTGGCCCCTCGTTACTTGAGAAACCTTGCGCTGACCTTATATTGTATTGTTGTTTCCCTGGTCTAGGTAGGTATGTTGGTATTGTATCATTTTGGTTTCAGAACCTGAAAGTAATAATTAAAAAAGAAACTGTCACTAATACTTAATGATCTAGATGAAGTATGTACGTGGAACTAAGCTCTTTGTGAACATGACAAGACTGCAAAAATATATAATAGGTGACCTGCCTTTGGAAAAGTGACATGCATTACATGACTTGAAGGTCTTAACAGTGATGACAATATGATAAAATAATAATCCGACTATAAACCGTAGAGGCTTATTTTAACTAAATTAGAGGAAATAAAGGAAATCGCTGGTGCTCTGGTGGTAGTTCTGTATTGACTGACGTATCAAAAAAACAAAGAAATAACAAAATACATTTAAAAATAGTAGAAAAATAAAGTTCTATAAAAAAGAAGGTGCATTCAGCACACCGACCATATCAAAACCTTCCTCAGTGCAAGCTAGAGCTGTACCGAAGGAATGCTTATATAAACGCAATCAGAGTGTATAATAAATTACCTGACATTTACAAGAATTTACCTTTAATTACTTTTAAGCGAAAATTGACTCAGTGGCTTTTAGAGAAATGTTTTTACGATTTAAATGAATATATGACTCATAAGCATAAGGACTAAAAATTGTATGACGAGTATAATGATGAATGGTTGATATTTGTTGAGGAATAATATTTGTAATGTGTAATATAATCTTTAATTTATATATTTTTATCTCACATAATTATAATGACTGCTTGACATAATGTAATCTAATATTCTATAAATTTATTGTTTAAAATTTCAATTTGCACACCACTGTCGTGGTAGAATGTACGGACAGTTTACTCATAATACCAACTATTTGTACTACATTCGGCAATAAATTATATTCTATTCTATATTCTATTATATTCTAAAATAGAATAAAAAATCAAAAAATCCGATTTGTCTTCTATTGTTACTAAACTAAAAGCAAGCATTGAAGAAGCGTATATAGTTTCAAAGATTGTACAACTCTGCATTAAAAAAAATATAGGTCTACCTACATTACCTACCTAAGCAATGGATTAAGCTTAAATCACAAGATTTTTAACATATTGAAATCAACTCATTAGATTACAAATTGAAATAAAATGAACCTAAGTGTGATAAAACCTAAGCTGTATAACACTGAGAGAAATGTGCAAGGCAGTTGAATACAAACGTAATAATTGTTTCTGCCCGTACACTAATAATAGTGTAATTTTTCAACTAGTACACGTTACCCTTTGATGCAATTTCTTGTTTTCTGAAGAATATGACCTCGACGGTCTAAAGACGTCTCTTCCATAACTCATTTTGTTCCCGCTTGTCTTTGCTCTAATATTACTTTTAGCACAGGTCGCTTTCGTTTAAGCCGACACATATTGCTTTTGGGGATAATGACGTCACACAAATAAGGAGATTAGCTTTTAGCTATGAAACTTCGAAGGAAGTTAAGGCTAATAATAATATCAAGTTAGAGAAGAATTACCTTTTGCTCTATTAACAAACTATAGGTACAAAAAGATTACTTATGTCTAAAAAGAGGCGGTAATAGTAGCTTGATGGGAAATTTGAACAGGACCTACGTCTGGTCAGGCTTTAAATTATAAGAACTAAGTACTTATTGCCTTAAGTGTGTTTTACACTAAACTTTAAAATCCATTCCACCATAAGCTCTAGCTTATTAGGTACGCTCTTTAGGTACCTACTGGGAATATTGTTTGAATTCGAGATTGAAATATTTACTTAATAAACGATAAAAACATGCGTGCGACACTTTTGACCACGTCACTTCTAGATTAGACCGTAGCAGCGTAGTCAGCAAAATGCTGGTCAAGTCCATCGTAAAAAACATCCGGAGCCACAGTAGTGGCAATATTCTTTAAAGTCTAGATCGAATAGGTGTTTATCTAATAGACTTGCACGTTACATCTTTGACTGTTTCACTTCTGATCAGGCGTAATCAGTAAAAACCCTAATCAATTACGTTGTAAAAAAAACATTAGTACATTCAACTTTCGAGTCACTAGTCTAAAATGATCGCTATAGTCATTAGTCAATCTATCTAAAAATATGCTTGTCTATAAAGTTCACTGGTTTACGGAAACCTTGCAAACTTATAGAGCAGTAAACGTGTAGGTGTAAATTTAATGTCACTATAACTCCAAATCAGTATGATAACTTTGTTTATTGCAAGTTTTGAAACTACTTATATATGTAATGGCATCTCGCTTTAAAAGTAACTCGATCATTTCAACCTCCAAAAATGATTCTATTGACTCAGGCATGAGCTCACAGAAGTGCAGTTTTGACGGAATCACAGTACATATTTCCTGTATCATTTTGTATTTTAGAAAATTACATATTTTACCTAATTGACAAAAGAGAACGTGGACTAGCAATTTTGCTCTTTTAAAAGCAATAGACCTTTGGTATCACTGGCATAATAACGAAGTTAAAAGAAATAACTGCCTACCTTACGGCTTTCTCGAGCCAACGCAAAAGAATGCATATAGTACCTACAGATAATAAAGCAAACACTTACATAATATCAAATTAAGTCTAATAAAGACTTAATTAGGCCCAGCAGTGCGCTTGCCAAATTGCCCAGAGCGCGAGAGCCAATTTCATCTAGGTTTTTGTGCGCAGTTCTGCTACTGGTTTTATATATCAGCACGTTGAAGCTTTTACTCCGGATTGATGAATCACACTTGATCTGTCCCAGATTTATATTCGAAACGTGCTCTTTCAATAGATCGTATTTTTGGAAACAGCTGTTTTGTTCCGAAAATTTTAACGGATACAATCGTTTTGTTTTTGTAAAAAGACGCATTGACTATTTATTATTCTTGAAGATGCGATTTTTTGTGAACGTGTTTTTGGAATGTATACCTAACGTAGGTATATACCTAGAGTTCTGACGTGGCACTGCAACCTGCTGTGTCACATACATAATATCCAAAGATTAGGGTTCATAGTCAAGGCTTATATAAGACGATCCAAAAGCTTATCACGCTATTCGTTTACACCAAATTTTTAAATATCTCTCCAAACGTCTGGTGGAAGCAACACGTGACCAAAATGCTGGCTTTTACCTACGTGGGCTAAAGGTTAATTGAGCATTGCCTTTCAACGTGGCAATGCTGCCAGCATTTTGGGCACTTCGCCTACTCGTAGTGGTTTCTTAGATTAGTTTTGTGTTATATTGTTCATTTTATAGTTTTGTTTGGTAGTAGATTAGATTTATAGAATAGTTTAGTTTTGAGGTTTAGTTTACATGTATAATTATACTTCAACATTTAAAAAATGCATTAGATAATAACATAATTATATCATCAGCCAGTGCTGAACATAGACATCCCCCATAAAACGTCACTTTGGGCGCTTATCATAAGGGGGTTTGCTATAATCACCATGCATACTTAGCACTGGCAGCATATATGGAATCTATACCTTTACACAACGCTCATGACATCAGAGACCGTGTTGCCGTCGGGTATATTTTCAAATCCAGTAAACAAAAATCATTTCAATAAAGCGTAACTTAACCTAACATTTGTGACGTCACTGGCGCGTTTTATTAACTACCTAATGAGTATTTTTTTTTTTCGGTAGGTTGCACTAATTTTTTTTTTCTTTTCAATCCTGTTTTGCTTCGTAATCACAAAAATTAATACACGAGTGGTTATTAATAAAAATGCTTAATTGTCGGGGTTGGTTGGTTGACGAATGTTACAGTGGGGTATATTTTAAAACCCTCAACACGGCGGTACATATTTTTATGGTATACCCGAACTCAACACTATAGAGCGTTGTGTGAAAGTATAGATTCCATATACGCGCACTGGCATCAGGCATCTTGATGATCGCAGAAGGTTTTAATCGGGCTTTGTAATCTTTGGTTTTAATGCACCTACCGATGAATACTGCTGCCCATTCCCTGGATAGTTCCAGCATAGAACAGGTTAATTACGAGGAATGTTGCTGCGTTTTAGGTAACCAGCGAGTAAACGGTTAGATTGACATCAAACATATGACAGCCGTACGTTTTACCAATATTTTGTTGAGTATGTATATAAATACACTTTGCGTTGCAGACCCGTTCCAGATTGTATTGTTGATATAGGTATGGGATGATCTTCTCCATATACGAGTTCCAGATAATTTGATATAGATGCCTCGGTTTGTTAAATTATCTCACGTGGCTGAAAATCACATTTCGACTTTAATTCTGTTAAACACAAGTTAGCGTCAAACTAATAGATATTTTTTAACGGGCAATGTGCCTTTATTACTCAAACTAACTACTACAATAATAAAAACTAAACTAAACTAAACTAGCTACACTACCTACTACAAAGAACACTAATGGACTGTATAATACTAATAGATTAATCTTAATTATTATTTTAAAATTATTCTTTCGTAATGATGCTAAAAAAAGAATAATTAGCTACCACTCCATGCCAAGCTTATTAGTTCCTAGATTTTGCTCTATCGATTAAGTTCTAAAACATGTAATACAAAGGGTTTAAATTACTATTATCTTAATTAAAGGAGAATACTTAACTTTGGCAAGAGGTCTTAAGTCTCACCAGAGGCTTTAAGTTACGCCCCAGATTACCGCAAACAATATTAACTATATAGGTACCTATAACATTACGCCCCAGTTATTGACTTATAGAAATGGGCCATTAGCCGCTACCCTTCAACCATCGAATCCAATGAACTTAACACGAATTCAATAATGAAATTAATGAACGTGTAGAGCCATTAACACAACATCGTTAATGTTTCCTTCGCGGACTGAAATTTATTCATGTTTCACGGTATGAAACCGGTATTTTTTCATTAGAAAGAACACCGTATGACCGCATGCCGATTGTCCTGATGGTTGAAATAATCGAGCCAATATTCATAGCTAAATACTAACTTTTATGATCCAAACAGCAGAAAACAGCGTAGGACTGACCATATAGTAAGGGTGACGATTACCACCCGGGCCCTGCGCGACTCTACACGTCTAAGTTTTTGATAAATATCATCATTGATCGGATTGAAACGGTGGGCACCTATAGTCATGCCATCCGAACCCCTTAGGCCCAGTCCGACGCTGGCAGAAAGTACGAGAAACCTTGGTACCTTTAAATATAACTCTTTTTCGATTGTATAAAATATATCGCAAATAAATGGAGCCTATATTCGAAATAACTTGTAAACGGTAATTATATTACAGTCTATGTAAGTATACTTTGTCGCTCGCTGTTAGCGCTTCAGGCATCCGATATCAAATTACTCCAATATGGAACTTGAAATTTATTTTTTCGGTTCGAAATTGAAATTGATGATATAGTCACGAATATGAAATTCGGCTTCGCATATTCCGTGCGTTTTAACAAGCTGGTATCACTTTTTTTTAGCTGTTTGCAAAGCTGAAACAGGCTAGACTGACTGAAATAAAATATCGTGACATGAATAAACAATAAACAATTGTAGATATTTTTGCCATTTAAATATTTGATTTGCACAACAAATAGATAGATATTCAATAGGGCAATGTTGCCGATATAGCTCTATTAGAATTAGCAAGCTGAAATGGCAATGGGCAGGCCACTTTGCTCGTAGAACTGACAGCCGATGGGAAAGAAAAGTTCTCGAGTGGCAACTACGGACCGGATGACGCAGCGTAGGCCGGGCCTCCACTAGGTGGACCGACCACCTGGTTAGAACCACGGGGAGCCGATGGATGCAAGAGGCAAGCAGCCGCTCAAATTGACGCTCTGTGGGGGAAGCCTATGTTCAGCGGTGGACGTCTTCAAGCTGTTGATGATGATTATGATGATGAATGTTTCCAGCATCTTGGACATTGGCCATGTTATCTACAAGTGGGCTGGAGCATCTGGATATTCAAGTGTAAATACTTAATAGACGCATTAACAGGAAGTTATAGTATAATTGTAGGTGGCTAATAGTTTTTTCTTAAAGACAAGATAAATATTTATATTCCAAAAAATAAAAATATTTTAGTTTTACATTTTTAAAAACACGCAATCAGTAATTCAGTAGGTATAATATAATATTTTGTTCGGGTACATAGAAATTTGTACTTAAAAAGATACATGAGTGTAGAACCAGTTTCATACTAGGTTACCCCGAGTTATGATATATCCGTCCTCTCCCTCCCTTCTAAAAAGAATGTAAGTAAGATAATAACGACACTTTCCCCGTAATATACATAATAGATATTATATTTGTGTAATTAAAACACCACCTATACCGGTAATTGTTGGAAACGATACTCTCGAAGTTGTCGACAATTATGTCTACCTAGGACAGATTGTCCGGCCGACCCCCTACTCGGTGGACCGACGATCTGGTGAAAGCCGTGGGGAGCCGATGCAGGAGGCGAGCAGCCGCTCAAGATGGCGCGCTCTGCGGGATTCGTATGTTCAGCAGTGGACATCTTCAGGCTGTTAATGATGATGATGATGATGAATTAAAACACATTACAGTTTTTTGTCGTTAGAAGGACCAATGAAATCACTATACTACGCCCAAATTTAGCCACGTAAAGTTTGGTATAAAATAATGACTCAAATTGGTTCAAATATCACGCAGAGTTGAAACGAGAGTGGCTTGCAGTATGCTCATTCATTTACTCATACTCACTTCTAACTTATGACTCATTTCTTTCTTTAATAAAAAAATAAGTCAATTTAGCACTGCGCTATGGCACAGAATAGATATTAGTACTTGCTACGTTATGGGATAAATTTATTCGCTTCAAACACATGTAAAAAAATAGACCTAGTTAAATTCATTTCATAAGTTTTACAACTAAATCAATGTTTCTCTAGAAGTTGACTCATAAACTGGCTGGAACGTGAGTTTTACTGAGTAAGCAAAGTACCAAAAGAAATAAAAATACGAATTGGTGTATGCCTTGTTTTATTTCTCTTAGAACAAAGTAGAGTTGTGTGATTGCTCAAGACTTTTTGCGCATTTCAAAAATTACTTTAACAGTGAACAAACTAAAACTACAATAAAGTCAAATTAAACCGTATTGGTTGGCGGCTAAAAATAGATTAAAACACCATATTTGAAAAAATACAATTTTTAGAGTAGGTATGTTCTATTGATCTTCATAGTATACCAAAACAGAATAAAACACAAGTGTAGTCAATTGTTTTTTCTCCAATCTGTGGGTACAGGCATAGATTAAACATTCCGTTTGATTTGATTGCTTACCAAAACGCCGTAGGCATAAATTCGTACTTATTATGCGTAGAGGAGAACCAACTCTATACTAGGTTGTAGTTCCATGATTCTACGTTATTAAATAATTAGGTACAAAATCGGTAATTTCTGGGTAAGCGTGCTCCACGACCTTCGACCTCATCATCACTTACCATCAGGGGCATCAGATGAGATATAGTCAAACGCAAACCCATCGAAAGTAAAAAAATCTTTACCTACCCATTTTTACGTCATTTTCGTACACTATCGGAGAACGGAATAATATTAATAAATGTATAGATCTATGATTGAAAACTGTACGCCCGTAACTCTCCACGGATAAATAACTAAACAAGACAGTTTAAATTTTATAGCAAAACCGAAGCACCACTGTCCATGCTCAATGATTTATCTCTGTCCATACAAAGGCCTGGCTAAAATAGGTTTTTTTACACTAAATAGGCCCGCATTTGACCGCAATCTCACCTGATGGGAAGTGGCGATGCGATCTACGATGGTACATGCTTGCCTAGAAGATTACCTATTCACTCGCGACTTGAAGAGCTCCAGATTGTACTTATCGGGAAACAAAGACGCTGGTAAAGTGTTCCATTCCTTGGATGCTCGGTTTATAAAATATGTCAATTCAAATCGCTTTGTGCGAATTATATCAACCATAAATGGATGGCGTGTAGCTCTTGTCGTTCGATGGTAAAACGGAGATGGCGGATTTTTTAGTGCTAAGCACCCATTGTAAGTATAACCTATTCTTAAGCTGTCTGTCCTTTTTTTTTCAATGATAGGCTAACATTTGACCACGGTCTCACCTGATGGTGATGACGCGGTCGATTTTGTTACTTTGGTGGCAAAAAGGAGCTTACTTACCTACCTATCTATTTATCTATATTACCACCGTACCCCATCTCATAATTTGCCGTTTACTATATCAGCGGGCCTCACTGCCCTCTGACAAGACAATAGCTTCCGACGGCACAAGCAAAGCTAATGTGCTCCAGCTTTTTTGAAATGAATATTTATATCAGATTCATTTATATGGCGAAAAGGTTTTGTATATACTTTGGTATGAATAAACTTTATGTGATACTTTATTTATGATGGAGTTGATAATCATCATCATCATCAACAGCCTGAAAACATCCACTGCTGAACATAAGCCTCCCCCAGCTGAACATAGGTCTCCCCCAGCCAGGTTGATAAAGTATTATAGAAGGCCAAAAATTTAACGAGCGAGTGTACCTCAGTGGTTAGTCCGCGTGACTTCCAAACTGATGCACCCTTGGTTCAAACCCTGCTCGGCCCTGCAGTAATTACTTTTCTTTCTCTAAGTTTCAAGTTATGTGCGGAATTTACACTTTTTTTATAATTTATAGGCATAGCATTTGACCACTGTCTCATCTGATGGTAGTTATGACGCGGCCTACGGTGGTGTCTAGGTAAGCATACCTAGAAAAACACACACACACACACACACACACACCACACACACTTGCAACGGCGAAAGAAAAAAACGCAAGGAAACCAGCATGTTCAAGAATCACAAATGATGAGCTGGTTGATGCGACGCGCGACCAAAATGCTGGCTTTTATTTTGCTCAACGAATCAGCATTGCAATTCAACGAGGCAATGCTGCCAGCATGTTGGGTACGCTACCTACCGGTAGTGGGCTGGAGCGTTTGGGCTGTCTATAGGCCATCGCGGCTAGTATGTCTAAATGCTATAAAGACCACTGGTCAATTACAATTACAAGTATCAAAAAACTTCAAAGAGTGATGTTTTATTTACATAGTAATATCAAGAAACTCATAAACAGTCGTAAAAGGCTAATATCTCACTAAAAAGCATGGAACTCGTAAAACTCCCGCGCTAAAAACCCTATTATTTAGTTTATTGCAAATTTATTGTTCTACCCTCAATAAAGATTTACTTATTACTATTATATGCCTATATTTGGACGAATTCGGTTTAGATTATTATTGTTGTAATGTGGCAATAAAAGAATAATTTCATTATTTTATTGTTAGTCTATGGATTTTGGAATACTGTTCGTTGTCTGTGAAAAAAAGAAGAAAAAAATTGTACGTGCATTATAATTAAAATAAAAGTCTTTTCTGCAAGTTAGAGTTTATTTCCATATTTAAGTCCTGCTTTTAACTGGTTATGGGCCCAGGAGGCTCATAACTTGCAGGTGAAGACATAGTACCATCGTGAGGTGTTCAAAGCGGCGTTTCATACGCTGTCCTACACGGCGGAGTTCATCGTACAAAATGGCGACGTCACTAGCAAATTATACGACCATTGCAAAACTTTCCGGCGAAAATTGGCCGACATGGAAGTTCGAGACAACCATAGTGTTGAAAGGTTTGGGACTTTTCACGATCGTGTCAGGGGAACAATTAAAACCTGAAACCGGTGAGGCCAAAGAATCGTGGCTAAAAGATGACGCCAGGGCACAAGCGATCATCGTCACTAGAATGGAGCCAGGGCCGCAGACCCATATTTTATCATGCGAAACATCGGCAGAAATGTGGAAGAAATTAAAAGCTGTTTACGATAAAGAGTCAGCTGTGAGCATTCATCTGCTTCAACAAAAGTTTTTCAGCATGGAATTTAACCAGGACTCTATCTCGACATATCTGTCCAAAGTTGAGGAGATACGAGTGAAACTCAAGCAAGCTGGTGATGAAATTTCAGAGAAAATGACGATAACAAAAATATTAATGTCTCTTCCCGAGCAGTATAAGCACTTCAGGTCAGCGTGGGAATCTGCACCTGTGGAGAAGCAGACCTTAGAGGAGTTGACATCTAGATTGCTTCTCGAAGAAGAAAGGGCTAGTAACACTGAGACTGCCACTGCATTAGTTAGCAAAGCGGGAAGTAGCACTAATTGTTTAACATGTGGGAAGCCAGGTCACCTTAGAAAAGATTGTTTTAAAAATAAGCAATGCGAATTTTGCAAGAAGACTGGTCATGTTGCCAGATATTGTTTTTTTAGAAAGAGAAACAATAAACAAAAAAATCAGAACAGTGATAATGCAACAGCCTTAGTTGCAAGTGCATTGGAACAATCTTCCGACTTTTGGTATATGGACAGTGGATGCACACACCACATGTGCAAAGACAAAATATACTTTGAAAATTATACTGAACTTGATTATGTACGGATGGTTCAGTTAGGCGATGGAGCCAAAGTAAAAGTAGTTGGAGAAGGTAATGTTAAATTAAGAGCATTTGACGGACAAGAATGGGGATTAGTGAACCTAGAAAAGGTGTTGTTTGTTCCGGATTTGACAGTCAACCTGTTTTCAGTTATAAGCGCCCTTGACAAAGGATTGAACATGCTCTCAAATCATAACGAATGTAAATTTATGAAGAATAATAAAAATATCGTGGTTGCTAAGCGTGTTGGCAGACTTTTCACTTTCAGCACTGTCAAGCGTGTATGTCAAAGCGGAGTCATCAACCTCTTCATCTTCTGAAACGTCAGATTGCAACAATGAGTGTGAATTATACAAATATCACTGTAAATTTGGACATCAGAATTTCACACAATGCAAGAAGATTTTAAATAAAAACAACATAACTTGTTGTACGAAAAATCATTTCTGTGCAGCTTGTGTCCAGGGTAAACAGTGCAAGAAACCACATCCAAGCAGCACAACTAAAACAAGCTCTCTTGGCGAAATCATACATGCAGATCTATGTGGGCCAATGGAGGTTAAATCACTAGGAAACTCCAGGTATTTTCTTCTATTAAAAGATGATTTTTCTCACTATCACACAGTTTATCCATTAAAGGAAAAAAGTCAAGTTGCATCAAAACTAAAAATATTCCTTGCATTATGTCAAAACCAAGGCATCAATGTCCAGACTTTAAGGACTGATTGTGGTGGTGAATTCTTGAATAAAACCATAAAAGAAATGCTTGAAGAACGTGGTATAATACACCAAACTAGTGTACCATATACTCCAGCTCAAAATGGAGCCATAGAGAGAGAAATGAGAACTGTTGTAGAGGCAGCTCGAACAATGCTAAAAGAAAAGTCACTAAAAGTCATACTTTTTCAATGGAACGCGAAGTCATAGTCAACAAAGAAAAACAAGTTCAGAATGATGAAAGCTGTGAAGATTATGTAAGATTGACTGAAACAAATGAAATTCAAGAAGGTCCGAATCTGGTGGTTGAACATGAAGAATGTGTAGACCAAGGTGTAGACAGTGAGACTGACAGTTTTGAACAGGATGATGTATTTGTTGACAGCCGGTCAGAAACTGGTTTGGATCAATCATCTCAATCTATTGAAGAAAGACCAAAAAGGAACAGGGTTCCACCGAAAAGGTTTGGAGATTATGACACCTGTTTTCTTGCAATTGATCCTGAAGAACCTATTTCATTAAAAGAGGCTAGGTCGTCACCTAATGCTACTTAATGGGAAAGAGCCATGAGGGCAGAAATGGCTGCTCTTACTGAAAATGACACATGGACTTTTGTCGATAAACCAGACATGGATATACTTGTTGTTGATACCAAATGGGTGTTCAAGATAAAGCGTAATAAAGATGGTGAGATTGATTTATATAAAGCCAGATTGGTAGCCAGGGGGTTTGTACAGAAAAACTTAGATTATTGTGATGTGTATTCCCCTGTAGTAAAAATGACAACTGTAAAAACTTTATTGGCTCTTAGCAATAAATATAACTGGCCTGTATATCAATTAGATGTTTGTAGTGCATTTTTAAATGGCATAATTGAAGATGATATATATGTAACATTGCCAGAAAATTTTATTCTACCTAAAAACAAATTATGTAAATTAAATAAGGCTCTTTATGGTCTAAAAGGTGCTCCTAGGGCTTGGTATGATAGGTTTAATGATTTCATGATGAGCCTGAAATTTACCAAAACAAATAGTGATCTGATGATTTATTATGTACCGGATTTGGATCATTGGTTGAAACTTTCATAGATAAAATGAAAAAGGTTTTTAAAATGAAAGACCTTGGTTTAGCAAGCTTCTATTTAGGAATAAACATAAACCAAGATTTGAAAAATGGAACTACTACTTTGAGCCAAATCCAGTATTTAAATCATGTGCTTAATAAATTTAACATGTCTGAATGTCATAGTGTGACTACACCCATGGATCCAAATTTTGATTTGTCAAGATTACAGAGAGATAATTCAGAAACATGGGATTTGGAAAATAGGTGTAGGCAACTAATAGGCAGTATTATGTATGCTATGGTAGCTACTAGACCTGATTTATGTGCTAGTATCACTTTTCTGTCACGATATCAAACATGTGCTGGTAATGAGCTATGGGTATGTCTTAAGAGAATATTGAGATACATTAAGGGTACTCTGGATTTGAAGTTAGTGTATAAGAATGATGTTAACAACAGTTTATTAACTGGTTTCGCTGATGCTAGCTGGGGTAATAGTCCAGATAGAAAGTCGACTTCTGGTTTTTGTTTCCAGATATATGGTAATTTAGTAGCATGGAGTTCAAAGAAGCAGGCTACAGTTGCGATGTCTTCTTGTGAGTCAGAATTTATATCACTAAGTTATTGTATCAGCGAGGCCTGTTGGTTTAGGAACCTATTGACAGAAATAAAAATGTATGACAATACTCCCTTCATTATTAATGAAGATAATCAGTCTACGATTAAGGCAGTAAACTCGCATGAACAATTGAAGCGTATGAAGCATTTGGACATAAAATATCAGTTTATAAAAGAAAAAGTAAGCCAAGGGATTGTTAAGATTCAATATGTTCATACGACTAACCAATTGGCTGACATTCTTACAAAGCCTTTATCTAGAGAATGTTTTGTTAGACTGAGAGACATGATGGGCCTAAAATGAGCTTGTGTATTCTTGTTCATGGCTTGAGTATAATTACTATAGTTTTGTTAATAGTTATCCTAATAGGTGTCTAACTTATAGAATTATATAATTCAGGTATAATTATATATTGTAGAGATTATTTTTTGTTGCTCACTATAGGTACTATAAAGCCAAAATAGGTATTAAAGGTTTTGCTTATGTTAAAATATATACTTTAAAGGAATCTTTTATTGAGGGAGGGTGTTGTAATGTGGCAATAAAAGAATAATTTCATTATTTTATTGTTAGTCTATGGATTTTGGAATACTGTTCGTTGTCTGTGAAAAAAGAAGAAAAAAATTGTACGTGCAATGTAATTAAAATAAAAGTCTTTTCTGCAAGTTAGAGTTTATTTCCATATTTAAAGTCCTGCTTTTAACTATTATTTTGTACATAGCCAATATTATTTACGACCACTTACCTGGCCTCTTGCAAATTTTTTTAAATATTGCTTGCTGGAAAATAATAATATGTACATTAATTTTATTGTACAGCAAATGTACCGTTGCCGCCTGAGTTTCTTTGAAATTGAGGAGAAATATAAATAAATGATAGCAACACATTATTATTATTATTCAACATATTTTATTACTCCTACGTCCATTCCTCAGACATAACATTACAACGGCATCACGCGACATATTCATCAATATCTCCAGCAAATCCACTGGTAGCACTTCTTTTTCCAATATATTGATTTTTCATCCAGTTTTCAATTCTACCATTTTTGTTTCTGTTATTTGAGTCGCGCGCCTGTCATAGACTGCCAATTTCTCACACTTTTTTTATTGCAGCGCCCTCTATGCATTCCATAGAAAAACTGCTCTTCCACCGGTTTATTATTAATGACGCTAACAAAAATACCTAAGTGAAACGGACGGTAAAATACAAAATATAACAATTAATTAATCAAAAAAGAGCGTGCAAGTAAAACAATTTAAAAACAAGGATAGTATAATACTTATAATAGTGAAAAGCTTTATTACTTTAGCCAACAATACAATTAAAAGTAATTTGGAAATGTTCACAATTTTGCTCGAAAAAGTTTTGAACCTTTTTTGAAAAGAGTGGTTTTGTCTCAAGAACCTTTTGTCAGAACTTTCTAGACTTGTTATAACGGGCTCTCCGTGATAAATTCATCCATTATAAGCGTCCATTATAAGCAACGCAGAAGTGGAAGCATTACTTGTATTAAAAGTAGGTATTAAATCATTTTACCTAAGTTCTGTTAAACAAATTCATAATTATATCCCTCTGGATTAATAATTATGATTGGGGCATGCATAACCCGTGCATCCACCAGTAAGATGAGATGGAGGAAACCCTCCTAACAAAATGAGCATAATGTTAGGCATCGTTGTCAAAGTGCTGTTAATACATTTCGATTTGTAGACGATCACATAAAATATCTAGGCATTTACATAGTTTAGGCATTAATGGTTAGGAAATCTGCTTCTTAGTCAATTCGCCTTATAGGTAGCAGTGATATCTTTCATTTTAGGCAGTTCAAAACCGTTATAATATATATAATTATCACCATAGTTGCCGATCGACCATCCTTTTTATATTTAGTTTTTACTTTTTAATATTTTTCTATTTTTAAAGTGTTTTTGATTTTATTTGCTTTTTGTTTCTGTCATGAGAGTACTTACTACTACTCTTTTAGTTTGATAGGTTAGGTGCGTTTTTTAGTTTTGGTTATGTATTTATAATATAATAAATTTTATTTGATGATTACTCTAGTTTTTCTGTGTGTTCGTTCGCTGGACCTGCTCATCTTCAACAACCGTTTATAATGGCCCTTGTTAAAAACTTGGACGTAATTAAAAGGGAGAAAGATAAGGCACGTCTTCAAATCGCTAAGTCAAAAACTGGCCTTGCGACGGGCGTTTGTGCTCTTTTTGTCGCTCAAGTCAAGACCCTTTTTTCATTTTGTATTTAAAATTAACTTCCGCGAGGTCACGTCTGAGTCAATCAATCACCTAGGTACCTATATTATCTAATTATTTTACATGGAAAATTGTGCGCGTTTTAACTAATATGAATCTAGGTATGTCACGCACTGTTTTCTATACCAATAATATAAAGAGGAGAGATTTGATTGTTTGTTTATTTGTTTGTTTGCATTGAATAGGCTCCGAAACTACTGAATCGATTTGAAAAGTTTTTCACTGTTGGGAAGCTACACTATCTCCGGGTGACAGACTATATTATATTTTCAAATAAATTAGGAATCCTTACTAAAACTTCAATAATCTGACCCAAGATGTAAAAAATTACCTAAAATACTCTTTACATCGCGTGCGCTGCGATAACTATTATACCTGTGCGAAGCCGGGGCGAGCCGCTAGTCATTCATATTTCCATGGTTTTTCAGTGCGCTCCATAACAGAACATATTCGAAATGTTAGTGGCCTCCCCTCTTCCCTCATTTTTTTATATCTATGCCAGTAATTACATTGTTTTGAATGGTTGATTTTGTGTAGTTCCTGCTTAAAACATGCGGTATGAGAACCCAATCTTTAAGAACACGAAATTCAGTTCATGTTTCTTCTTCTTCAACTTAGGTAAGTATTAGTAACAGCATGAGATGAATTTCGTATTCTTAACGACTTATATTGCACTTGTAAGTGTAATAAAAGATTTTGAACGAAATAAATCATACAACTATGTACAGAAATATTTGTTTGAGCTATTTAGAAACCGAAGATAAAAAAAGGTAAAACAAAAGAATCAAAAACAAAAGAAGTTTTCAGATATTAATCGTATTTCTTCTTGGTTTGTGTAATATATAATCGGAATGACGCCCGGAAGACCCAGCGTATATAGGCCGTCCAATGATCTAGTTAAAACTAAGGGAGCCAATGGATGCAGGAGGCAAGCAGCCGCTCAAAGTGGCGCTTTGTGGGGGATGTCTATGTTGAGCAGTGGACTTTTTCAGGCTGTTGATGATGATGAGTCTAATAACACGGTATGATTATCGAAATATTGAGTAACTTAGTCTATTATATGCCTACATACATTTTATGATTTACATATTATTACAAACAAACTCTCAACATAGGCAAAAAAAATGTATACGAATTCAAATGAAAATATCGACGTTCACGACTTCCTCTATTTCAGCCGTAAAACTTTTTATTTGAATATGTATGAACTCTGTCCCCAAAAATCAGTCATCCGTTGGAAGTGCCTTTCCCTTCCACTCTCTAGAAATATGCAGGGAACATCGTCAATCAAGTGTAACTTGAAGCCCTCGTTTTATGAATCGTCAAAGTGTCAATATTGAATATTTCAGGTGAAATATTTAAAGGGTGAAGGTCGTTGGGTTCATTTCAAAAACTTGAGAAAAGGAGCGATTCGACGGGAAATTCCACGCTAGAAAGAAAAACCAGAAGCACAACTCCTGCTCTATATAGCAATCTTGAGAAACCCACAGGCCTGGAAGCCTAGAACATTTTCGTTACCTACTCTTAGGTCTATGAGCAAACCACCTCTCTCCACTTGGAGAAGCAGATAAAAGTATCTGATCTCTTTTTAAATCCACACTGAGTGGATTCAAGAATATTTTTTATTTTTATATTGCACTTCAATCCACAAACGAATGGATCCAAAGACACTCATATTTTTCTATGCCACTTGAATCCACAATCCGCTATACGAGCCCGTGGTACTACCGATTAGGCTCTACCAATCAACCTTAGTTGATTGGTAGAGCCTAATCGGTAGTACCATTTATGATCAATTCAAAATACTTATATTTTGAATTGATCATAAATGGTACAGGCCTTTTCATTCCTACCATTTAGGTATAGGATGAGATGAGCTCAGTAGATTCTGGCTCTATCTTATAAAGAATGTATGAACCACAGATTAGAGAAAAAACGCATTCTTTATGGTTATAATATAAATCTAAAATGACGTTGAAGTTGATCACCCCATTACCGTCCAAGCACCATTATTGGGGCGTTCGGATTGGGATCAGTATCGTTTTTGGCATTTGCAAAATTAGCGTTGTTGTAAACCGTTCGGTTTGAGAATTTCGCCAATAATGCCACTTTTACCACTTTTACTCACTACCCAAAACGAACGCAAAATAACCAAATGCGGTTTGTTAACTCAAATGTCAAAAAAACAAATTGGTGGAAATTTACATTACATGATCACACACGTAAACTTCCGTCTTCCTTCTCACTTCTCTGCGCTATATCATTACGATAACTACAATTTGCACCATAAAAATGATTTTTACATAACCGCGCCAAAAATTATACGTCAATCTCTAATGTCAGAAAACGATAACTTTTAACCCACTTCCGCAGGTGGGTCAAAATTGGCAGTTCACGATGGCATTTTTAACTGGTTTTGAGCTATCGGAACGGTGAACGAAAAGAGATAAAAATGCAACTTTTGCTCACACATTCCCGAAACGACATGCATGTATGCATGCATGTGCATGCGACCATTTTTGTCCTTTTTGACTGTTAATTTTGCCACCAGTAGGCTATCCGAACGCAGGTATTGATGCATCATCGGATAACTATTATCATTATTTTATCTGTAAATTGTGTGATGTATGTGCAAATGTATATACTCTATTGGTATTGTTTCACTACCTATATTAGAGGATGCAGTGCAGCCAGTACCTCATCCCCTATGTGCATGTCATCATCAACAGCCTGAAGACGTCCACTGCTGAACATAGGCCTCCCCCAGAGCACGTGCATGTGCATGTACTGATAACTAATACAACTACCTACTTATATTTTAATAATGTTGTAAATGGACAGTTTTAGTTGATTAACTTCAAAATTATATATAGAGTAGGAACACTCTAACTTGGTAACGGTCGAATGAATTTAAATAAATCTTTCTACAAGGGTCGTAATTTTTAACTTGGAATGTTTTAACATTGTAAGTACCTATACGTACATGTATAACGTAATATTCTTCTTCTTCTTCTTCTCGTGTAGGCAAGTGGTCAGCCCTGGTGTCAGAATTTTCAGGCCGCCCAAAGGCTTCTGACTTGGCTTAACGACTCAATAGCCAAGTCAGAAGCCTTTCTTACGACAACAGCTGCGATCGACGGTTTAACGTGTCCTCCAAAGCACGGTAGGGCTCAGTTTTTAATACCACTTCTTGATGTAGCGATCACCCATCATAGTAGTGACCGCAGCGAACGTTGCTTAACTTTACCGATCGGTTAGAAACGGCTAGTCGTGCTTCGCTATGAGCGCTACAGCGTAATATTTATTTACCCATACCAAAGACTTCTATGTTACACTATGTTATTCTATATTATGTTAGCACATATAACTCTTTGATCCATACGTAGTATCGCTTAGTGGTCTGTGATTTATCCTGGCGCAGCGTCGTCATTTAAAGGCGTCATTTTGTTCTGCACGTACTTATTTATCTAAAATTCCTGTTAATAGCTGGTCTCTACAAGGTGAGTTTGAATTGGTATGTTATCCCGAAAGGGGGGACTGGGACCATGATAGCCCACAAGTTGTGAGAGTCTTACTTGAACCTGCACGTTTCCAAACCTCCATACTAAAAAATAAATCCACTCACAAAATTGCACGTGCGATCGCTACGAGAGTTTCATAACACAGGTTGTCGAACTCATTTAAGTGCATTTGGTCAAGGACGAAGTTTAACTACACGCAGCTGCGCTAGGGCTATCTTCGAAGTGTTTAGGGTAAAATCACAACGTAAACTTTACATGGCATTTCTTCAATAAAAAACTATTAATTTAGAAAAGTCGTAGAAGAAACATTGTCTACCTCGGGGAGTAGATTTATCACCTTTCGGTCTAATATACCAATTCAAACTCAGATTTTATAGTAGCAACACTAGGTAAATTCTAACTGAATTTTAAATATTGAAGCTTTGTTATATTACTTAATATTATGCTTCTACTTACAACCGATGTAAAGTAAGGTTCTCGAGTGGCAGCCACGAAACGGAAGCCGTTGGATACCGGAAAAATAAGGAATTTGTTTAAGTAAAAGTACTTATTTGTAGTAAAAAAACTTTATTCCACGACTAACAAAATCAAGCTCAATGCTTTGGTTAAAACTGTTCAGAAAATCAATTTGAGTAAGTATTCGCACTTCTCATTGGACAGCTTGTGTAGCTGCTGGTCAGACATCGTCTCCGCAAACACTGACGGGGGAAGTTTTGTTTGACGTGGTCTGTGGAATACGAACTCAGTTTCCACTGTAGAATTGCAGAACAGATAGGTACTTCTTTAGACAAATCAGAATCTTCGTGAACGAACTTTTGCATTGTGGTTTATTATATTTTAGGTATTTTATTCACCTGAATATAATATAGACTGATATGAATATGGAACATTTAAGCGCATAATATGAAACGTAAACAAATTTACCAGCAGGTTTAAAATTACAAGCATAAAATGGTATAAACAAACCTCTCTTTATCCTATTATTGAATTGAGTTTGTTAGTGGATAAATTTTCTATGGAATTGGCGTTTTAAATGCTGAATTGCTGAAAGCGGTTGATGCAATAAAAACTAAAGTTGCGTTTTTAATCCGTAGTGAAGGTCATAATCATCATCAACAGCCTGAAGACGTCCACTGCTGAACATAGGCCTCCCCCAGAGCGCGTCACCTTGAGCGGCTGCTCGCCTCCTGCATCTTTCGGGTCCCCGCGGCTGTCACCAGATCGTCGGTGGTGAAGGTAACCAATAGTTAAAACTGCTAATGCTGGTCATTTGTTAGGATTTTCAACCATTGGTTAACTATGGTTCCAAAAACCCACTCTAAGTGTAGACAAATGTCTATACATTTAGCTAGACCATCACAAATCAGTGGAACATTGCATTTCCATATTGACTATCGAAGCAGCCAGACTTGCAAGGACACCCAATGGCGATGCTAAATTGCAAACTCCGTGAGTAATTAATGCGTCTGTGTAGGCAGACTCGTTTTAAAGGTGGCATGGATATTTAATTCTATACAGTCTACTAATAGTAGAATAGATACCTTAATGGTGCTCTATGAGTAACTTAAAGACATTGGCCCCAGAGTAAAATACAAGCCACGCTCAGAATCTAAGAATTAAAGCCATAAAACGGTACCTATACTTATACAAAATTTATGCTTTCCCAATTTCACCTACATTAAAAAAAAACCGAATTCAAGAGACAATAAATGTTTGCCGTTGTGTCGGACTAACTAAATACGTTATGTTACTACTAGGTATTACCAAAAGGAGCTTACTTGAAATTAGCAACCATTTATTAATAATACCGAAGTCTGCTGAAGTGAGAGATTATTATAGTAACATTTCACACAGCGCCAATAGTCCCAAACTAAGCAAAGCTTGTACTATGGGAACCAGATAACTGATAGAATACTTATAGAATAGGTCCTTTAAGTTTTGTAAATACATACCTACATAGAATACAATATAACATCCAGACATGGAACAAACACCTATTCTCATAACACAAATGCTTATCCTGGGTGGAAATCGAACCCACAACTTACAGTTCAGAAGGTAGGGTACTACCAATTGAGCTATCAGGCCAGTCAAATTGCTGGCATTACCTATGTTACCAAAAATGTAAGAGACATATTTATATGCACTTAGATCTCCGCTGACTTGTGGCATACCTAAACTCTATAGACTATGTATGACATACTTATTAAAATACACTAAGCTCAGAGTGTTGTCACTGACTAAGCAACTAGCAAAACAGTATTACTTACCTTACCACGTATATTTATGCTACATTTTCATCATTTTGGGTGATATCACTTTGCGGTCACGTATTCTAAAAATTAAACATGACCACAAAATGCTTTGGTTTGAATATTTTTCTATGGAAGCTGGCATATTCAATTCACCTCCACTTCTGTCACAGTGTCGAATTGCATGATAAGAGTCTAAAACCCACCCAAATTCCCACCCAGGACAAATAATTGGGTGATAAACATCGATCTTAATTCTGTGTGTTGTCTTTGTCGTGTTTCTAGTTTCCGCACACTACAAACAACAAATGTGAAGTGATAATGGTTTCAGATTTATTTGGAGGTAAATATCACCATATTAATTTGCTATGGGTACCTAGTTTGCAATTATTGCAATGTCTGTGTCCTTTTCTCGTTGATTAAATGTACCTATATTCGTCTGAATATTAACCTTTATAACCGCACTCCCTTGTTAAAAATAATGACCCGAGATTACCAATTTCTGGAACCTTTTTCTCTCACAGCTCGAGCCCTTATTCAAACCAATAGAACAAGCGGATGGCAGTAAAGATTAAAGAATGTACATAAAACTGGGTTATTTGTAATGTTCTCGCAATCGATTCTCGGAATAAGCGGTGTGCCGATGATCTCACTGCTGTATTATATTCTGTGAAAATATTTTGATGTTAGACTCTACGAAGTTTTGCTTTCAACTGTAATGTTCATACATGTAGATCTATATAGTACCTTTTGAATCCTCTGGGTATCGCAACGGAATAGTGAGTGCCCAGTCCCCTGGGGGATAGGGCTAGGGGACTTTAGTGGAATAGCTTTTGTTTAGTACTAGTTAAATTCCCAGCCAACGGTAGGGGATCTAAATGGAGTAGCGAGTGTTGTACTGTCCCCTGGGGGACTGAGCTAGGAGATTCAAGTGGACGTGCGTATATAATTGATTACCTAAACCTACTTTGCCAACGACTGGTGAAAACTACAGATGGATGCAGGAGGCGAGCAGCTGCTTAAAGCGGCGCTCTGTGGGGGAGGCCTACGTTCAGCAGTGGACATCTTCAGGCTGTTGATGAAGATGATGGTGATGATGATAACGATGATGATGATGATGACCTACTTTAGTGCTTTAGAGAAACAAGGAAAGTTTATAGAATACCTATTACAGTAAAATAATACGTGTCATAGATACGCTACGCCTGTACAGTTTATATATTCAAAAGTATGTTATGTATTAGTGCAAGAGCTATACAATCTGAGTTAGAATTGGTATATTATCCAGAAAGGGGGTAAATCTTCTCCCCTCTCGTAGAAGAAACATTATCAGTTTGTCTACCGACAAAGTTTCTTCTACGACTTTTCTAAATTAATAGTTTTTCATTGAAGAAATGCCATGGGTAAAATTATCACTAAACTTTACATGTAAAGTTCAAACGCTTCGAAGATAGCCACAGAGCAAGAAATAAAAATACGCTTTGCCCCCCAATGCGAAGCGTCATATTTTTCAATGCTCTGTGATGATAGCCCTAGCGCAGCTGGGTGTAGTTGAACACCGTCCTTGACCGAATGCACTTAAATGAGTTCGACGACCTGTGTTTAGAAACTCTCGTAGGGATCGCACGTGCAATTTTGTGAGTGGATTTATTTTTTAGTATGGAGGTTTGGAGACAGTAAGGCTCTCACAACTTGTGGGCTATCATAGTCCCAGTCCCCTCTTTCGGGATAACATACCAATTCAAACTCACCTTGTATTTTAAAAAGAAAAGATACGGTTTTCGTAATTTATTTGAAAAATCTGTTATTGTAATTCGGAGGACACAGTTTAAAAATGTTTGTTTGTAGGACATGCTCAATATTTAGGTACCTTAATTGACTAAGCGAGCGAAAGCTCCGTTTCGCTAAATTTGCTTTCAACTGTCCGTATGTATGTACTCGTATACTGGTCGTATCGAAACTTGGTATATACTAGTTCTACAATTTAATAGATTTTTTTGGTCGGCACGTTTTGGTTGGCCGGGTATTTCCCCCGAAAGAAAGGCAAGATTGCTGCAGCGACATTTACCAGCCCTTTTGATAATATTAGCGTAAACATTCAGTAGGTACTCAATTCTAAATAAGTCTAGAAATCTTATTACTAGCAGTGCAGTGTCACGCGAAACTTCAATTTAGAGTTCCGAGTGACACTGCACCTGTTTTGGGCAGCCACGACGCTTAACACCAGGCGTACGACTAACTCGTCACGTCATTCGTTTACCTAAAAAAAAAGTATTGCAAGTAATTATGAGCAAAATTTATGTTCACTAGCGGCTCGCCCCGGCTTCGCACGTGTAGTGGTGTAGCCTATGTTACTCAGGGTGAATGTAGCTTTCCAATGGTGAAAGAATTTTTGAAATCGGCACAGTAGTTTTTGAGTTTATTCATTACAAACATACAAAAATACAAATCTTTCCTCTTTATAATAGTGGTGTATATAGTGGTGCAGAAAACGTTATGAAAATAATAAAGTTTACAAGGTAGAATGCAATAACAACTTAAATTAGTAGCTATGAATGTACATGGATATTCTCTAAAAACAAACAAATGAGTAAAGTTCTTTGACTGGTTCTTACCACACTTGTAGGTTATGGTTTTTAATGAGGCATCGTGTTTCTGTTTTTGAAATAGTCTTTGTTCGTATAATAATAAAAGGCGTATAATATGATGTTTAGCCTGAAGTAACATTTTAAAACATTCCCCTATTACAGAAAAAGGAGCAATTACTTAGTTTCCCAAATTTAAATAAAGATGAATTAAAATTCTAATCTAGAGAAAACTTGTTTTCAATCAAAAAAGCAAGACTTGCTGATAGTTAGTAAACCAATTATTATTATTAGTTTAGTGGTAAACTTTATCTTTATTATCGCCTACGTAAATCAAAAGATCAGCTTATTCGAGCTTCTGCTTTCAAAACAAAATACCGTACCTGGATTTTTAAATTCTAAAATGGGCTGACGTTTGACAACAACTCACCTGATGGTAAGTGACGAAGTTGTCTAAGGTGAAGCACGTTTGCCCATGAGATGCCCATTCCTTGACTTAAAAAGACCCAGGTTATACCCAGGAGGAAACACTGTTGTATGTATCTACTTATTTGTATGTACCGACTCTTTTAAACAACAAACTATCCCACATTTACTTGTTTAATTAATAACTACCCTTCAGGCTGAACGCTCGTAAGCTCTCGCATCAACATCACGTATACGTTAACGTAAATTTACTCAGCATGTTTCCGTAGCCGTATAATGGGGGCTGTAAATGCGTTATGGCTTACGAACACAGAATGTGCCGGAGTTGGTGCTAAAGTAACAGCGTAGGACAGTGACTTGGATGTAATTGAATGGAAAATTTTAAATGAATTTTTAAAGACTTGGCAGTCGCGGATGTACAATAACAAACATTCACTATTAGCGTTCAATAACCAGCTTAACATCAGTGGTAGATGCAATGATTTATTGTATGTAGATTAGAGATACGCTTTCGAGGGACGCTTTCTAGCTGTTGAAGAGGGAATAAAGAGACGAGGTATATACAAGGTGAGTTTGAATTGGTATGTTATCCCGAAAGAGGGGGACTGGGACCATGATAGCCTACAAGTTGTGAGAGCTTTACTTGAAATTGCGTGTTTCCAAACCTCCATCCTAAAAATAAATCCACTCACAAAATTGCACGTGCGATCGCTACGAGAGTTATCAAGATACTAAAATAAACAAATTCATTTCTAAACACAGGTCGTCAAACGCATTTAAGTGCATTCAGTCAAGGACAAAGTTCAACCACCCAGCTGCTCTAAGGCTATCTTCGAACGTAAACCTTACATGGCATTTCTTCAATGAAAAACTATTAATTTAGAAAAGTCGTAGAAGAAACATTATCTGCCTTGGGGTGTAGATTTACCCCCTTTCGAAATATTATACCAATTCAAACTCAGATAGTATAACTACTTCTTAGTTTGAAAAATATAGTCATAGATTACGTCACATTGATTACGTCACATTGATTACGTCACATTGATTACGTCACATTGCGTCACATTGATTTAAATATGACTGAAAGGTGTCTTTCAGTCATATTTAAATCAATGTGATGGCCTTTTACAGTTAAATTAATAAGCCTAACTCATTATCATCATCATCAATTGGAAAACGTCCACTATTGAGCATAGGCCTCCCACATAGAGCCATCTTTCATCAGCCACTGCTTCTTGTCACCACTCAAGAAAATTATCTGAGGTTTTAATACGATAAGGTACAAAATCTTAGTAACCAGGCTCCTGCTTCCGAAATGTACAAGAATAATTAGTAGGTACCTATTTACCAATGAGTCCACTAATCAAATAAATAGGCTATACGTGATGGGCATCTGCTAAGTCGTGTATCTATCGAATCTCGAAGAATAAGTGTTTTTATCAATGCATGGTGACTGCAGTTTTTTTTCGCAGATCTTTATTCGTTCTGAACCTTAGTTACTGACTCATACAGAGTATGAACAGGCTAGAATTAGTCTAGTACTGTTTGCACTAAGTCCACAGATTAGAAGTGGGGTCTACGTTGCCTAACCTGGCTAGGAGTGTGAAATAAACAACGGCCAAGGACCCGGTTCTTTGTTTATAGCTAATTTGTTAGCCACGAAAATGTTTGTCCAAGAGAATAGGTCCTCGCCCATTCAAATACTGCTATTGTTTAGTAGAATGAGTCGTGTTGTGTGATGTTAATAGTTACCTGCTTTGAAATATGATTAGGTGATGCCTAAGTAAAGGGAAAGACAGATATGAGCTGAATATCTCATGTGCTTTTTGTACCCTTCGTACTTCCAAGCTTTCAGCGGGGTCAGACTGTGCGATACCGTTAGGGCTTGTAATTATTCGAACATTTTAGATATTCGAATATTCGGTTTTTTTTCAGGAAGTATTCGAATAATTCGAATATTATTCGAATATTTTGAATTATTACAGAATCATACTGCATAAACTTCGTAATAGACCAAAAACTTCGTAATAGACCAATCTGGAGTTGCATGAGGCCTGATTTGCGTGCTATTAATACTTCACTGCCACAATTGAGCGGAAGGCTCTAAAGTGTTTAGAAGTATATTAGGAAAAACCAAATGACAAAACTGAAGACCGGAAATGGCAGTAATTTCACCCAAACCTCAAATTCTGAGGGAGGTCGAGAACTTCCATGGACAGCTCGTACACAGACCTCGACACGTAATTCCACTACAAACATAACTCAGAATACCAGAGCCAAGTTAGTCTTACACAATATCGAAGATATCCTGAGCATCAGCCTGTACGAGATTAGAATGGCCCGCAAATAAATTAATAAAACAACAAAGCGACAGATGTAGAATTGTGGATAGAACTACAGCATCTCGCTCTTGAGCCATTATATTATTATTATTATAGAGCCACAGATTTCATGGTAAAAGTGGTTTTCTAGAGTCTTTACGAATCGCCTCTTGGTCTGATGAACTGCAGCCTCCCGAAATGTCACGTCACACTGGTGAAGTCTATGCACCGTCCAAATCCAAAACCCTGAAGGCTTTCAGCTGGAACTCCAAAGTACCTTCCAGTGCCTAGCCGAATACAACACAGTGGACGAGTTGAACAACGGGTTGGTGGAAACTGTCCAAGCTGTTCAAGCCCAGCCAAGCTGTTGAGCCACGCTCTTCAAGACCCAACGCCGAAAAAAGACGCAGAAACTATCAGAACAAACTCTTGAATGGCAGACTGGAGCGAAATGAAACTGCAGTTTTCAGTTGTAATGGTAGCCTACGGTGAACTCAATAGACAAATCTGAAGTTCCATGCGACACGACTTGCATTTTCTTGCTTTAGTACTTCACGTATTGAGGCCGTAATTGAGCGGAACCAAGGCTCTAAAATGTTCGCAAAGGATACGTCTATTGGGCAAAGCCAAATAACAAAACTAAGGACCGAGAAAGGTAGTGTCATTTCATCCAAGCCTGAGATTCCGAGAGAGATCGAGAACTTCCATGGACAGTTATACACCTCGACACGTAATCACACTACTAACACAGCTCAGGACATCAGAGTCAACTTAGTTCGACACTATACCGAACATATCATCAGCCTATACGAGATTAGAATGGCCCTCAAATAGCTTAAAACAACAAGGCGCCAGGTGGGGATGGAGGTTTGCTTATGTATACTCTAAGGGATGGAGTTACTACTGAACTTCTGAGAGCAAGTGATAGATCGGTACTTATATATAGTCCTCCAAAAGTTATTTAATTCTGCCATCTTGAAGGTACAACGCCAGAGGCGTGGCACAAGAGTGTGGTGTCGCCCTTCATCAAAAAAAAGGTGATATCACCGTATTGAAGAAATAAAGGCCCATCTCGCTCTTGAGTCATGTGTATAAGCTGTTTTCGAGAGTCGAATCGTCTCGCACGCAGGTTTGATGAATTCTAGCCTTCCAAACAAGCCAGTTTCCGGAAAGGCTTTAGCACCATAGACCACATCCATACGCTACGCCAGGTAATACAGAAGACCAAAGAGTTTAATCGGCCGTTATGCCTAGCATCTGTGGATTATGAAAAAGCCTTCGATTCAATCGAGACTTGGCCGGTGGTAGGTACTTTCCTTTTCCACCTCTATCACATAATGCTATTCGCATTCTGATTCTCGTTGTCGCGTCGCTTATTGACTGTAGAGTGCTGTCTGTCATTTTTTACTCCATTTAGCTTACTTTCAAGGTTAATTGAAAGTTATTCGAATATTCGAACCTTACCTCCCTGATTATTCGAATAGTGAAAATGACCGAATATTCGCACTATTCGAATATTCGAATATTTGAATTACAAGCCCTAGATACCGTGCAGACGGCAAAGGAATCCCACAATTTTCAACTGTTGTCCTTAAAGAATAAAGGTGACAACCAAAAGACTCAAAATATGCTTCATTTTACCGGTCTTTTAACCCTTTCCAACACAAATGTTTCTTATATTACAGTCACTGTGACATACTGAAATCTTACCACAAAATTAAGTGCATACCAAAGGAAAATTTAATAATTACAGAGCCTAAACTTAATCCAGATTGGGAAGGCGTAGTTTCTTTAGTGACAATAATATATTGCTAAGCTGTGTTCCATGGACTAAGTTCTAGGAAGCACTAAAGCCAACGCGGACGCTACTTTGGGATGTCTCGGTACTATACTAACTTAGTACTATCTTAGATCGTATATGCTAAAACTTTGCCTTGAATATCTAAGCGAGATATAGACATTTTAGGTAAGACTTTTTGCTTTATGTTTCAAGGAGAACAAAGTAAAGTTTTTGAAAAGGGTCAGACAGAATAGTCACGTTTGAAACACTTGGATTTTAGAATCCTTGCGGCCGTTAATTCTAGTATTCACTAGAGGCAACTATTGAAGGATATATCGTGCGTCGTATAGATGTAGTAGGTATCGTATGATGTTGCTAGAAATCACATCTATATCGGTAAACTAAATATTGTTTGAAAATGTTCATAGCTAGACGTTTCTTCATCGATATGCATATTATATAAGTAATAACAATGTTGTTTCTTATTTTTTGTCTGTCTGTCTCTTTGAACGCGCATCACGCTGGATGGATTTCAATAAAACTTAGTATGGTTATAGCTTATTTTTCAGAATAACATTTAAGAGGACCGTCCTGGTATTTGAAAAAGTTATTACCGTCGCTCTGCTCTCCACACGTATGATAGAAACAATATAGGTCATGAGTGAATTTACCTACGTTTTAGTATTCCGGGTGAAAAAGGTTTTCACCCTCTAAATTCTAATAGAATCATTTGATTTTGGTGTCAATCGTTTGGATAGATTATAATTTACGCTTGCACATACGTCTTGATTTAAAAAAAATATGTTTTGTTCTATTTACAACTACTTTTTTCGTCATAATTTTGACGCCAAAAACTTGTGAATTTAGGTGGCTACTGGCTATAACTTAAAAAATGCTGAAAGCAATAAAGAATCCAAGCCGTTTTAGTGTGATACCTACATTTCGCTGTAATAATCATAATGTTCACCATCTTTATTGTTGTTATTCCTGTCGCTGTTTTCTGGATTGTCTGGAAGAGATCGCTTTAAGCGATGAGACCGCCCATTGTGGCACTTAGTTTTATGTTTGTGTAATTATCAAATGTTCCTGTAACATGGTGTTTCAATAAAGAGTTTTATATATCTTTTTTATACTAAATATTATAGTTCTATACATATTCAACTTCTGTGCCATAACTTTCATCCACCGACCAGCAGAGCGAGACAAAAGATGAGTCTTGTCAAATTCTGTTGCCAAGTTCTAATTTTTAATTTAATCCCAAGATTCCGGTACCTTCTCGCATTTTAGAGGTTTCCAAGGTAAATTCACTACACCTTATTTTCGTGCCTTGGAGCCAGTCTCTTTAAATATGCAAGAGATTAAGCGGCGAAGTAAGTAAACTGCTGTGTCAATGAAAATGAAAAAAATAAAAATGTTGAAGCGTATCTATATTACGACCAAAAAGTAGAGGAATAACTTAATTTTTTTCAGTATAAGTATTATTTTTAATTTTTAGGTTGGTTAAGGATCAATTAAGTAATTGTAATACACTACACATTGTAAGAATTGTTATTAAAATTAATTTTTCTTACATTATCATAATCATCATCATCATCAACAGCCTGAAGACGTCCACTGCTAAACATAGGCCTTCCACAGAGATCGCCACTTTGAGCGGCTGCTCGCCTCCTGCATCCATCGGCTCCCCGCAGCTTTCACCAGATCATCGGTCCACCTATAGTGGGAGGCCGACCTACACTGCGTCTTCCGGTTCGTGGTCGCCACTCGCCTCTCTTCCCCATCGGTTGTCAGTTCTATGAGCGATGTGGCCTGCCCATTTGCCATTTCAACTTGCTAATTCTAAGAGACACATCAGTTGCTTTAGTTCCCCTGCGGATCTTCTAGTTCCGGAGCTTATCTCGCAGAGAAACACCGAGCATAGCTCTCCATAGCTTGTTGCACGACTTTGAGCTTACTAATGAAGCCAACAGTAAGAGACCATGTCTCAGTTCCATAAGTCATCACTAATGGCAACACACATTGATTGAAAACCTTTTCAGACTCTGCGGTTTTTTGGACGAAAAGATAGGTCGAAGCTTCCCGAACGCTGCCCAGCCGAGTACTACATTATAGGAAGCATAAAATATGCCTGCATGCATGTGTATGCTTTCCTATACCATCAAAGATTTATATTGAACAGAAAGTCTGAAAACGTCAAAAATGACAAAAATAAAACTTTCATTCGCCTTACAAGTTTAGTTATTTAGAAATTTTATTGTTGCCTTTACATAATCTAAAAATTCAAGGTCTTTTAATAATGTAAGAGTTGTTTTAGTAAATTGTCTGCAAAATTATAAAAGAGCTTGGCTGGGAGTATTGTGTCGCAGAGCTTTTTGCCGCATTAGCTCTTTGAATAACTAAAGTGGTTTGTTCTAGGCTTCTATTTTTGTCGTCTACGTATTATACGCACATTACAAAAACTTCACATAATATATATATCACAATACATATTTAAGTACTTATATATATACTTAGTACTTATTATTATAATCTTATGTCTACATATTAATATGATTCATTGGAAGATGTACCTATGTTACTTATTACATTTAATTAGTATAATTATAGAGATGTAATGAAATGAAATGACATAGAAATAGATTAGCATAAAATTAATAAATGCATTTATCCATTACAATTGCGTCATAGCATATCACAGTATAGCTGAAAACAAATGCAGAAGGTAATCTTAAAAATACAGCAAACGTAACGTTTGTTGTTTGTTGTATTTCAGACCTAAAGTCGTGGACGTATCGTCTATGCGTAAAATACGTCTTACTCAAAAATGCTTACAATGTGGTATAATTATTTTGACAACCTTCAAAAAAGTCAACAGTCCAAAATTTTATTGCAAATAGGCTATTTTTAGCACTTTTCTAGTCAATGTGATAGGTACTTAAAATATTAAAATTAAATGGTTGTAAATACTAAGCATAATTAATAGGTAATAATATAAAGTGCTTAATGTCAAATATTATATAGCCAGTCTATTACAATTACAATATGTGAAGTTGAAAAAAAAAATAAGTTCCCTTACCCACAACTTCAAGCAAAGTCGACCTTTCCGCGTTACTTAAATAGGTCAAATAGGTAAGAATCGACCTCAACCTTCCGGTCTCAGCTTTTATTCCAGCTTGTCTATCAAGGGCTGCAATGCAGACCACACTGATGGCCTGGACTTGCGTTACGCTGCACTGTCAGCCATCATTATCGTTGCTGCCAATTTCTACAAACAATGCAAATAAACCTCGGACACGTTTTTATCCGAAAAAACTAAGACTTGTAAGAGTTCCCGCAGGAAAATGGAAAATTTCCGGTTGGAACCTCAGGGCATCACTAATTGTCGAAATATTTTATTCTTGAAAAAAAAAATTAATTTAGTTGTAGTTGGTCCATCGGTTTGTTTGTACAACTGTATTTATGTACTCCAAACGATGCGTCAATATACGTTCAGTCACTCAGTCTAGTCTATACCTAGACTCTGACACATCACATTTAAAATTAATGATTGCAAATGCATTACGTTCTAAATACAGCATCGATGACATAAAATTATAAAATGCAACACACGAATAATTCGACAATCCTTTGGTGTATTTGGTCACAATATTCATAAACTATCTATTCATTAGCTTTAAACGTGGTTATTTATATTCTGCCAGTGAGTTCATTGGTCATGCAGGAAGAGCTCCCGAGATAAGATTACTTGTGTAGGATTTTACTAATGTCATGCATTTATTAAAAACCACATGTTTATTAATTGTGAAAACAAGGATAACAGGACTACAGATTTAAAAAAAAAATGAAAGTGTCAAATATAACTTTAACGTGAATCTGACATTTACCTACAAAGCTTTCAACCCATAAGTATGTATATTACATCAAAAGCCTGAAGCCGTTCACTGCTGAACATAGGCCTCCCCATATAACGCCAATATAAGGAGGGTGTGCCATAATCACCACGCTTGCCAGACTGCTTGGTGATAGATAAAAAAATATAAAAAAATACTACGTAATCAACTATACTATTACTATACATAACACAAATACATAAACATATAAATACACATAATATTGTAGAAGATATTTCACAGTCATCAACTCTTCAGCGGAAAGCGAACATTTCATACAAGTTACGTAATGTTACAAGTTATGACACTTTCGGTCCCCGATGTTGTCATAGGATAACTAGCAATGTTATAAAAGCCTCAAGTCGTCTTAAAAAATCTGACTCCAGTGCTAATTTGCCTACAGAAGCAAGAAGGGAGAACATAGGTACAAAGGCTCACCCCAAGGGGTGCTCTTTGAGCAAGTTGCCTCCCACTTTTGACGGCTGGAATCACTATTAACTCGTACAAACAAGAAGGGCAACTTACAACGTCTTTAGGTACTATATACCAAAAGAAATAAGTAGGGAAATAAGTATTGGCCCGCACTCTGCTTAATCCATAACATCTATAACAATATTATAAAGAGGAAAGATTCGATTGTTTGTTTGTTTGTTTGCATTGAAATAGGCTCCAAAAGTACTAAACCGCTTTGAAAAATTCTTTCACTGTTGGGAAGCTACACTATCCTCGGGTGACACAGGCTATATTATATTTTCAAAAAAATTAGAGATCCTTACTAAAACTCCAGTAATGTGACCCAAGGTGGAAAAAAAATACCTAAATTATTCTTTACATCGCGTGCACTGCGAAAACTATTATACCCGTGCGAAGCCGGGGCGAGCCGCTAGTACCTTATGACAGAGTTCTCATAAGATAAAAAATTCGTGGTGGGTTAATAATACTAATTTTATGCTTGAACTAATACAGCTGCATTTGACCAAAAAATATTTAGAAATAGAAGAGATAGGTACAATCTTTACCTATACCACATTTTCGTCTTATAACAAATAAACTGTAGCGCTCATAGCGAAGCACGACTAGCCGTTTCTAATCGATCGGTAAAGTTAAGCAACGTTTGCTGTGGTCATTACTTTGATGGGTGATCGCTACAGCAAAGAAAATGTGATATTTACAACTGAGCTCTATCGTGCTTTGGAGAGCACGTTAAGCCGTCGGTCCAGGTTGTTGTCGTAAGACAATAGTCGTTAAGCTAAGTCAGAAGCCTCTGGACGGCCTGAAAATTCTGAAAACAGGGCTGATCACTCGCCTACACGAGTAGAAGAAGAACTGCCTGGTGATAGAATTAGCTATCCTTACCGATATAATGAGATACCTCAAACTTTGTTTTAAGCGTGATTACGCCGCGGAAATTCGGCGAATAAGTAAATTTACATAAAACTGTAAATACGTTTATGTAGATTATAGAATCCTTCAGAACAAATTCCGATGGGAATATTATTACAGCACATTTTGTTATTGCTGAATCTTGCTGATCTATTTAGTTTACCAACATTTTGATTGTAACCAAATCAAGTCTGTATTCTGTGTAATAATATGAAGAGAATTTAGTATCAACTTAGTATTTAAGGACTTAGTTTAGAGGAGGGTTAACAGAGTCAGCGTTTTTTTCAAGGAAGGCTGCCCCTAGGGACAAATTTAAACTTCACTTTCCACAATGCAAACTTGAATTATATAAAAGAAATGTGTTTGTTAATGCAATTAATGTATATAATAAATTACCAAATGTTTTCAAGGACTTACCCTCACCAATATTTAAACGGAAACTAACACAGTGGCTGGCCGAAAAAAATTTTTATGACATTAAAGAATTTATGACATCTCGCAATTAAATATTGATAATAATTGACAATAATGATATTATAATAGAAACCATTGACTATATGAAACAATTTCTAATCATAATAATAGCTTAATTCAATTTATAAAATTCCAATAGATATGACCGTAATTTAGAAAGTGACACTTATTATTATTATTATTGAAATGTTGTTATTTAGATGAACCATGCTCATTGATTGCATGGAGATTTGCACACCATTTGTAATGGTAGAATGTACACGGCTCTCCTAATAATCTGATCACCATACTTTTGTAAACCTACATTCTTGCAAATAAAATATTTTACTTTACTTTACTTTACTTTACTTTGTTTCCTGATAAGTACAATCTGGAGCTCTTCAAGTCGCGAGTGAATAGCAAGCATGTACCATCGTAAGATAGCATCGTCACTTCCCATCAGGTGAGATTGCGGTCAAATGCGGCCCTATTTAGTTGAAAACAAAAGAGTCCTACAGGGTAAGCAACGATTGGTGACGCCTCCGATGTTACAGATATGCATGCATGTGTGCATGTCCATATGCTACGGAGACCGCTTTTTTTATAATTTATTGGCATAGCATTTGACCACTGTTGACACCTTATGGTAAGTGAAGATGCGGCCTACGGTGATGCATGTTTGCCTAGAATAAAAACGCGCCTCCCGTCAGTTGGGCCGTATGCTTGTTTGCTCCCTTTAACATAAAAAAAAAATTGTCATGTATAGCACGTGACCGCAGCAGCTCTCACGGGTAGCAAGAGCTGCAGAAATCTACATTTATATTATTACTTTTCTCCAGAAAGCGTTTGACCCATTGACTATAAATCCAATTGACCAATTACAACTTCCCCTCATACGAAAATTAGTGGTGTATTTCAACCACTAGTTTGTAATAAATACTATGAATTTCTAATAAATCACGGGAACCCGTTGATGTCTTTTGTTCCATCCTGCTTTGTTCTTTGTAATTTCGTATGACTTTTTCCTCGTTTTGTTACCTCGCCCCCTGCCCGCGCAGGTGAGTCGTGTTTGTACGAGAAATTATGTTCACGAGCTATCAACGGGCTTTATAATCTTTAATTTGACCCAATGAACGATCACGCCGATCACGTCATAACCCTTTTATTGCGTTTTGATTGGTCAAAAGCTTTCTCGAGAGAAGAGATGTTATGTCGATTTATACAGCTTATAACTGCCCGTGCAGGGTGTCTGATTCAAAACCGCGGGGAATTGTTAGATACAATACAAGAAGCAAATACCTACCCGATCAAAGTGGTGATCTACGGGGGAGGTCTATAAGTATGTTCAGCAATAGACGTCTTCAGGTCCACCTGATGATGACCCATTAAAGTACAATAATAATATCAATGATGACCACAATAAACAATTTCTTCCAAAAAACTAGTCATCAATTTTTGAGATGGTTTTTGACCTATGATGGTTATTCACTTTTAGAAGCCTCCCCCCCCCTCTAAAGCATTTATGTTCTGATAAAGTATTTTTCAGTTATTTTTGAGGCTTTATTTGGAATAATATTTCTTGGACCTTCTCTAATGTATAACTATTCAACAAACATTTCTCAATTTGAAATAGCAAGTGGCAATGAGTTTTGTACTGTAAAGATAAACAAACGTCCAAAAAGCGCTAACAATGTTACGAAAGATCAACGGAACAAAAACACTCAAATGAATGAAAACGAAAACACAGGGACACTTGCAAGAACAAAAATTAGAAATAAAGCCGAGTTTACATGTTGTGAATGCTGTCGACCACTTTTGTTCTAACAAAACTTCTTTACAGTGCATGATTAAAGATCGCCCGTATGGTGTTCAACATAAGTACTCTAGCCCCTGTTTTCTAGCATGAAACAAGGAGGAGAGAAATGCCAAATCCAAGAAAAAAGCATAGATAAAAATATGCCTAAAACTAGATGGCGTTGCAAAATAAGCAGGTTATAAGTTGAGCACAGACCAGAAATATGCCAAAAAACCGTTTTAAACGGAGCCCGCCGTAGCTCCCCGTAATAGCCCGCTCATTTTGCAGTGTCATCCAGGTTTAAAACGGTTTTTGGCATATTTCTGATCTGCGCTCAACTTATAAACAGCTCATTTTGCAACGCCATCTAGTTTTAGGCATGTTTTTGATCTACGCTGTTTTCTTGGTATATTGGCATTCCTCTCCTCCTTGTTCCATGGTTCTAGGTATGCTTTACACCCGACTGACCCAATTCAAAACCGAAGCATATCGATATTTGGTTATGATCTCATTTTATCAAAACTGCTGACGACTAACTTGTTTCTTATTTTAATGATAGGTACTTGGTATACTTTTTTGTTGCCAACATGAACAACTTACACTAAATTGTAATATGAAAAAAGCCAAGACTAGTAGGACCTATATACATACTGCCAGTGATTTGAACTTACATTATTAATAATACTTATATTTACGCATAATAGAAGTTACCATACATCTATCTCAACTTTACAATGAAAAAGAAACGTCAGCTTACATTTTTTTTTTCTTTATATTTTGGCTCCACACATAGTGTATTTAGCCAGTGTCAAGTTTTGTAATTTTTCATCGTATTATGGAAATTTTTCACTTAAAGTCAAGTCATAGTCACAGTCAGAGTAGTCATAGTCTAGTCTAAGTCATAATCCAGTCTAAGGCATGCCCTAGTAAAGTGGTGGCAACTTTACTAGAGGCTTCTATGGAATTTTGGAAGCAACACGAAAAACCACGTTTCACCACATTATATCACTTGCCCACACTCATGTTCGTAATTCAGCACTTAATGCGTAAAACACCACCAATTTTAAACATTAACACTGGAAAAAGCATAAGTTTTGTAAAATAATACAATGCACCGACGTGAACTTTTCCGCGTTCCCGCCAAAACTCCAGCTTACATTTTAATCCCACTGATAAAAGGGGCTAGTGATTTAAATTTTGCTCCACACGTAATAAACCTGTGTCAGGAGTAGGTAAGAATAGCATATACCTTCAAAGGATGCTAATGAAAAAAAAACAGTTACACCCAGTATATTTAAAAAAAGGAGGTTGTTTTTGAGCATTGATAAAATGTGTGTCCATCAACATCGCTCGTGTAAATCAGACATAAGCTAACACTACAAGAAAATTCGTAATAAGGCTGAGTGCAAACACATCTCATCAAGAATACCATTGTGCACGTCACACACTATTTCTACACTGTTAGATACGCTTGGCTTATAATAACGTTTTCTCACAACTAGTTAAATTTGTTGTGACATCGAGTCTATTACAAACATCGTAAAATAATTTGGAACGTCAGTGCATCTTTGAAATATTACTGTTCTTCTAGTTATTAGCTTATTAGTTAGTTATTTAGGTTAGATTAATGTGATGTGATATTGTTTCTACCTTTGGATAAATTTGTGAAGCATTTTCTCGGTGCGTAAAATATGCCTTCTTAAACATGATTCGCCATTTAAAGTGCTTTTAATTCTTCGCTCAAAAAGTCGAATGAAACAATAATATAATGTAGCATGTACTTATTCTTAAGTTAAGATAGACAATTTTCTTAGAAAATCTAATAAATAAAATAAATTTTCTTCAAACTAATATGTGACTTGATCTATCACTCTTGTACACTATTTCGTAATGCATTTTTTATAAATCTGATTATCTCCAAAGATTTTTCTTCAAATACATGTCTAAAATGTTTCCCTGTAAGGCCGGCCCTACACATTCAATTTTACTGATCAATTAAATTGATGAGTCTTTTTCGTCAATGTTTTCTTCGTACAGTCAGTCGAAAAACATTGACCAATACTAACCCTACACGATCAGTAATATCGATCAATCACAAAGATTGATCAATAAAATTGATCACGTATAGGCCGCCTAAAAGATACCATTCAATCTCTAGGAACAAGAAACTATTCCAATATGTTTTGCGATTGCGTCCTCAATTGTTTTGTTTTGGAAGAAACACATTATTTCTTTTTTTTTATTGTCTTTTATTTTTGATTTGGTGTGCAATAAAGGGTTGTTGTATGGTATTGTTTTATTTTATTTTATTACAATGGGACTACTTACACACTGCTTATTACTTTAATGATGTCATTGTATTTTATGAACACGTCTTTGTTTGTGCAAGCTTTGTTGAAATTAATTTAGGTACATATACCACTACAAGTATCTTTACAAGGTACGGCGTTCTATGTGGTTCTATGATTCACTTTAAGCAGTGAAAATTTTACAACAAAAAAAGATGTTTAGACTGACACGGCTCATTGACGACGACACTTTGGTAGGTGAAAGGCTTCATAGCCTAGCTCATCGACGTAAAGTGGCGAGTCTGTCGGTTTTTTACAGGTTGTACCATGGTGAATGTGCACAAGAACTGCACGATCTTATTCCCCCGTCACCATTCCACTACCGGACCTCTAGACGCTCGGCTAGGCGCCATCCCTTCATGGTCGAAATACCACCCATTCGTACCAAGCGGTTTGATTGTTCGTTCTTAATTATAACTGCTAAGGAATGGAATGCCCTTCCAGCGTCTGTGTTTCCGGCAAAATATGACCCGGGCGTGTTCAAGAGAAGAGTGAATAGGTACTTACTTAGCTAGCATGCTACACCTTAAATCGCATCGTCACTTTCCATCAGGTGAGAGCGTGGTCAAATGCTAGATAAGTCCGACGTAAAAAAAAAAAACACGGTTCTGCACACCACTTGGATCCTCATCTCGGCTCCACATGTGCATTCGCGGACAACTTTTATTGTTCAATAGGAAAAAACGTCTCACAAGAAGTATTAGCAAGATTTTCATTCACCCCGCCTTTAATATACATCATTAAAATTCCCTGAATTTGAGATACGTATCTACATTAATCCGTGACTGGCACGCATGGCTGTACAACTGAAATCTCTGATCACTTCAGAGTTAGTGATCGGAGATTTAAGGGTGCTGTATACGCAGATCCACTGTCTCGCTCGCGCATTGTGACATTTTTGAAGATATTAAATAATTGAATTTACTTACGCAAAATCTGGCTAAACTATATGATCATGAATAACATTACAATTGTTTAACAAAAATATCATATTAATCCAAAATCTGCGTATACAGCAGCCTTAAGTTCTACAGTCATTATACAGAAGTAAATCCGGTTTGAAGGGCATTGTAGCTAGTGAAATTACTGGGCAAATGAGACTTTATGATCTGGACACTCAGTCTAGTAATCTGATTACTAGACTGGGTGATGTCTCAGGATGACGTGCGCAGTGCAGTGTCACGCGAAACTTTATTGTTTTAAAGTTCCGGGTGACACTGCAACTGTTATGGGCAGCCGTGTCACTTAACATCAGGTGAACGACTAGCTCGTCACGTCATTCATTTACATAAAAAAATAATAATAGCCTTTTATTTTCTCTCTTCTTTTACAGACAGTATATAGTTCTAAAATGTAAGTCACTGTGGACCTGCAGTTCCTATGTTTGGTAGCCCTAACTTTACCTTTAAATGGTTATTGGTTCACCCAACAGGAGTTGTAACTATTATCTAATTTGTGATTTATCTTCGTCTTCCAGTGACGTCGCTTTCGGAGCTTGGACCTATACTGCCGATCTAGAGCTCCGGGAAGAAGGCTAGAATATTTAAAAAGATGGGATTTATGGAGAAGAGAGCACTACGCCTGGTGACCTGTCAAAGTTAATTGTTACCGTAAAAAATAATAATTTGGGTTTATTTAGGTAGGTACTCATTATTAATGATTAATCTAAAAATGTTAACGCTCTTATTAAAGCTTGCATAACCATAGAATAACAAGATTGTATCATAACTACTATCATTGGAAATTTTTATATTAAATCTTTAATCTTACTGCAAAAAGTTTTATATAGGCCTCATAACCTGCAAAAATTGGCATCATTATTATGCTTGTCACTTCTAGGATTTTAATGTACACTAGTATTGTGATGACATTGTATTTTACTTATTTAATAAAGATATTTTGAAATTGAAATTGTTTGACTCATTATAAGAATCTTTTGTGTATTTTTCACACTGTTTAATAAATATATTACGTAAGTACATAGACATTGCCAGAAACAAATAAAAAGCCACTATTGTTCATAATTTCTGGGAAAATAATGAACAGTGGCACATTTATTGATATATAAACAAAGGCACCAGTACTTATGTGTTTATAATTTATTCATATTAATAATGTCACTTGCTGGTACCGTTGTGGGTTTAATCATCGTCGTCCGAATAGGGCTGCCACTGCCGATTGACGTTCTGGAGTGTAGTTTCTTTTTCTTTTGTTTTGGCTCCACACATTGTGTATTTAGCCAGTGTCAAGTATTGTAATTTTTCATCGTGTTTAGAATATTTCACGTAAAGACAAGTGTCAGTCACAGTCTGGATCAGTCATAGTCCAGTCTAAGTCAGGTGGTCACAGTCCAGTCTAAGTCATGCCCCAGTAAAGTGGTGGCAACCTTACTAGAAGCTTCTATGGAGTTTTGGAAGCAACACGAAAAATCACGTTTCACCACATTATATCACTCGCCTACACTTATGTTCGTAATTCAGCACTTAATGCGAAAACGCCACCAATTTTAAACATTAAAACTGCGAAAAACACAAGTTTCGAAAAATAATACAATGATGTGAACTTTTCCGCGTTCCCGCCAAAAACTCTGGAGTGTAGTAAGACATAATGACTTGATAACGTGCGATGAAGATTAATAGATGGCGCTGAAAATTAATATTGTTATTACATGGCGCTACCTTCGGCCATATTTTCCCTTCACGTCGGGTGAAATGTTGTCAATTGCTAGTTTATGCAAATAACTAAAACAACCTCTATTTTTTTAAATTTTTGTATGAAAATATTTTGTTCAGAATCACCAGGAAAATAAAATGGATTAGATCAATTTTTACAACCTAAATATTTTGTCCCATTTTTTTAAACGGTGTAACTTTGGTACAATGCAAACTACCTACGTATTAGAGACTGAAAATCGGCTGACAGTTTGAGACGACCTATGGAAAATTAATCAACGTCATGAACTACTCAAGTGCACTTCACAGAAGTCAGAAGTTAAAGTTGACATTCGCAGGGCAGAGCAGCAACTATAGTAGAAGCGTAAGTAAGTGCCTACATCCGAGCAAATTACAAATTATTTACAGAGAATAAGGGCAGGCCATATCGCTCGTAGAACTGACAACCTATGGGGAAGAAAGGTTCTCGAGTGGCAACCACGAACCGGAAGACGCAGCGTAGGCCGGCCCCCCACTCGGTGGACCGACGACCTGGTAACAGCCGCGGGGAGCCGATGGATGCAGGAGGTGAGCAGCCGCTCAAGATGGCGTGCTCTGGGGGAGGCCTATGTTCAGCAGTGGACGTTTTCAGGCTGTTAATGATGATGATGATGAAGGGCTTGGTTCTTATTTGAACCCAATTTGAACCTGTTTGAATCTTCGAGAATAAGCCTAAAATAATACTAATGCATTAATGATTAGAGCTAAACACCTGATTTAGTGGCGTGCCTTTGGTTATGAGGTCCAGCAGTGTATGTAAAATAATTGATAAAAAATTACATACATGAATTATAAAAAAAATGATAACCCTTCCAGAGACAGCCCTGCGCTATCATCCCAATAAACTGACGACCCATGATCTCACCGCTACAGATTTAGATATCAGCTGTACCAAGTTTAATGTCTCGGTCTATCCCACTATCCCACTGATAATTCATTAACACATAAGTGGGACATAAATATAGTTGGGATAGAGTCGTTTGAACACGTGTATGTTTACGATTAGACATGAGACGCCGTGGTTTGATGGAGGAGATTTTAAATACGTTCTCACAAACTACTGCAAATAAAACTTGTTTGCGTTAAAACGTTAATAATTATAATTATTTGATATTGCGGATCAAATTAAATACGATAATGTAACAAAAATTATTACATTTTAAGTCTAAACGTAGTTGAAATAACCCAGGAGGTAAGATATAATATCAATATAAATAGGAGTGTCTTAATTATATTCTTCTTTACAGGTGTAATCGAAGCTACAGATCGGAGTGATCTATTCTGCATTGTGCCGGATTGCTTGCACCTGTAGTGGAAAAGAGAAACTACTTTTTTTCAAACTGACATTATTGTAATAGGCTTGCTATATACAATTTTTGACATTACGCACTTCGTTATTTTATATGCTCACAATTATTTAACTTAAGGTGGAACGTTACACTAGCGCGGGAAATTCAAATTTTCTTGCGTTCTTTTGCCAATAATAGCTTAATTACTCAACGTGATTACATGAAAACTAATTTTGCGGTAACAAATAGAATGTATCAACAAATTACGATGAAAAGTCTCCTAGATATCATTGGTTTAGCGACAAATGGCAATAAACAATTTTCTTCTTAGTTTTTCCGTCTATTGCCATTTGTCGCTAAACCAATGATAAGTAGGTGATACTTATAATTGTAATTTATTGACACATTATATTTATTTGCGCAAAATTAGTTTTAATGTAATCACGTTGAGTACTTAAGCTATTATTGGCAAAAGAACGCAAGAAAATTTGAATTTCCCGCGCTAGTGTAACGTTCCACCTGAAGTTTTTTAAGTACCTATCACATTTGACTTGAAAAAGCACTAATAGCCTACTTAAAATAAAAGACTGATTTTTGATTTTGATTTTTGAATAGAAGTAACTTATATTGATCTTAATAGGTAGTGAAATACTTAATGTACCTAAATGTACGTTTCCTTAAAATAGGTTGAGAATTTTTGGAATGGAAGATACACAAGCAAACAATCGTTTTATGTTTTAATAATAAACTGAGTTTGAAAATATAGTATAACAGAAAAAACTACAATGTTTTAATTATTTCATCCACAGAGAAAGCAAGAAGAAAACAAATACGCATCGTCTAGGTACGAATCGTCATATTTTTTAATGCTCTATGATTTCATCGTATATTTTTCAATTAACCCAAACTCAAAAGCTAATTCACGCGATGATGGCCCTTTAATTGGCTTGGCAGATATCCAAAACGAAATACCATTAGGTATAATATTATCACCTACTATTTCATCATCATCATCATCATCATTAACAGCCTGAAGACGTCCACTGCTGAACATAGGCCTCCCCCAGAGCACGCCACCTTGAGCGGCTGCTCGCCTCCTGCATCCATCGGCTCCCCGCGGCTTTCACCAGGTCGTCGGTCCACCGAGTGGGGGGCCGGCCCACGCTGCGTCTTCCGGTTCGTGGTCGCCACTCGAGAACCTTTCTTCCCCATCGGTTGTCAGTTCTACGAGCGATGTGGCCTGCCCATTGCCACTTCAACTTACTAACTCCAAGAGCTATATCGGTCACTTTAGTTCTCCTGCGGATCTCCTCGTTCCGGAGCTTATCTCGCAGGGAAACACCGAGCATAGCTCGCTCCATAGCTCGCTGCGCGACTTTGAGCTTACTAATGAGGCCAACAGTAAGAGACCATGTCTCAGTTCCATAAGTCATCACTGGCAACACACACTGATTGAAAACTTTCGTTTTCAGGCTCTGCGGTATTTTGGACGAAAAGATAGGACGAAGCTTCCCGAACGCTGCCCAGCCGAGTTGGATTCTTCGCGCCACCTCTTTGTCGAAGTTGGACCTACCTAATTGGACAATCTGTCCTAGGTAGACATACTTGTCGACAACTTCGAGAGTATCGTTCCCAACAATTACCGGTATAGGTGGAACATGAGCATTAGACATGATCTTTGTCTTGTCCAAATTCATCTTAAGACCAACCTGCTGGGAGACTCTACTGAGGTCGTTGAGCATGGTGCTAAGGTCCTCGAGCGATTCCGCCATTATGACTATATCATCGGCAAAACGAAGGTTAGTGATGTACTCGCCATTTATGTTGATGCCAGATCTTTTCCACTCCAAGAGCTTGAAAACATCCTCCAATGCGTTTGTGAACAGTTTCGGAGAAATAACGTCTCCCTGTCTCACGCCTCTTTGCAATGGAATTTGTTCCGTACTCTGGTCCTGTAGTCGGACTGACATAGTGGCCTTACTGTACAAACACTTCAAAACTTCGATATACCTATAGTCAATTTGGCATCGCTGCAAGGACTGCAGCACCGCCCAAGTCTCGATTGAATCGAAGGCTTTCTCATAGTCCACAAACGCTAGGCATAACGGCCGATTATACTCTTCGGTCTTCTGTATAATCTGGCGCAGCGTATGGATGTGGTCTATGGTGCTAAAGCCTTTTCGGAAACCGGCTTGTTCGGGAGGCTGGAATTCATCAAACCTGCGTGCGAGACGATTCGTAATGACTCTCGAAAACAGCTTATACACATGACTCAAGAGCGAGATGGGCCTATAGTTCTTCAATAAGGTGTTATCGCCTTTTTTGAAGAAGAGCACCACCACGCTCTTGTGCCATGCCTCTGGCGTTGTACCTTCAAGGATGACAGAATTAAATAACTTCTGGAGGACTAAAAGTACCGGTCTACCACCCGCTCTCAGAAGTTCAGTCGTAATTCCATCTTCACCTGGTGCCTTGTTGTTTTTAAGCTGTTTGAGGGCCATTCTAATCTCGTACAGGCTGACGTCCGGGATATCTTCGGTATAGTGTCGGACTAACTTGGCTCTGATGTCCTGAGCTACTATTTCATATCTGTTTCTAATTCTGCTGGGACTATCTCTATTATTATTGCCATAATATTCTATTCAAATTATAAATTCTTCATAATTTTTAGGCATACCTATTATAATATCCTAGATATATACCTACTCCTACATATTATTATATATTCATAGCTCCATCTCTCAGATATAGTTATAAATTAGTTATAATTTACTAGGTAGTAACTTAGATCATACAGGTAGATTCGCATGCGTTTAGATTTGTATCGATAAAAATTAAAAATCGATTCTCTGGTCGGTCTCCTCACTACCGTCACAGCCCTTCCCTATAACGCCATTCTTTTTTCATGCGAGGTAGAAGACGCACGCGTCTCAAAATATTTCGTCGCAAATTATTTTATCATGTCGAAACGAAGAAAGGAAGAAAATCAAGAAAAACTTGAGAAAACGAAGAAATCAGCATCGTTGCGGCGTCGCGTCATTAGTAGGTATACCTACTCCGATTCAAATCAGGAACTGAGATCGAAAAAAAAAATGAAGGTCAGTACCTACATACCTTGTCATTTTCATAAGAATTCCTAAACTGATATAAGCATCTCGTAAGTCTGCGTGGAGGATTAACTGCGGGTTATCACGAAAGCCAGACAGGATGCTAAAAAACCTGGCGGTTGACTGCGGGTCATACGCGATGGTTATAATAAAAAGAGTATAATACACTTACTTACCTTGTCATTTTCATAAGTATTCCTAAACTCATATAAGCATCTTTAAATCTGCCGGGAGGATTAACTGCGAGTTAATCACGAAGGCTAAAAAACCTGGAGGTTGACTGCGAGTCATACACGAAGGTTGTAATAAAAAGAGTATAATAATACCTTCTTACCTTGTCATCTTCATAAGTATTCCTAAACTCATATAAGCATCTTTAAGTCTGCCGGGAGGATTAACTGCGGGTTAATCACGAAGGCTAAAAAACCTGGAGGTTGACTGCGAGTCACACACGAAGGTTGTAATAAAAAGAGTATAATATACCTTCTCACCTTGTCATTTTCATAAGTATTCCTATCCTAAACTCATATAAGCACCTTTAAGTCTGCCGGGAGGATTCACTGCGGGTTAATCACGAAGGCTAAAAAACCTGGAGGTTGACTGCGAGTCATACACGAAGGTTGTAACAAAAAATGAGCATAGAAGGCTATATCTGGCTTAGTTCAAGCGAGTTTATTACAATTTTTTTCTACATTACTTGATAATAATTTATTTCCCCACCCACATTTTTTTTCTGAAATATAAATCACTTTACCCGCATAGGTACTACCTACCTATATTTAGAAATTAAATCCCCAATTCATGTCGAGTCGGTAGACAATAATTGGATATAATACCCCTTGCATAATATAATGCATATAAGTGTGTATGAATCTACAGAGAGTAACCCCTATGCATTGACGTTAAATAGCGCTGTCGTGCAACGGCTGATACAAGTTCATAATTTGATTCGGAAATAAGTACCTACTTATGTTTAACGCTAGGAGTCTCGACCGAAGACGTCTGAATTTTTAGTGACAATCTTAATATCAAATCGAAATATAGACCAACGTTGGTTTCCGTTTTTGAAAACGCTTCATGAAAGAAGTACCCAGAAGATACAATTGTAGTCTTTTAAAGGCACTGCAGCGGTCTCGCAGGAAATTCGAACTAGAAATAACGAGATCGAAGTAAGGCAAAGCCAAGCATATCAGCCATTTGTAACGATAGGTATGTCGACACTCAGCAGTGACTGGAATAAGGTCGAAGCTATCAAATCTCTGTGTAAGGGCTGTAGAACCCAAGTGGGCCTCAACCATTAATAATAGGACTGGACCAGTCCTACTCCTCGATACCCCTAGTCTCTGAATGTGGGAGGCAGGAATGTATAACCCTATCAGAAAGAGACCTACGCCCTAAGAGCTAGTAGAAATTTTAAGAAAGTATGCGTCGTCAGAACCATTTACCCTCCTCCACAAGCGTCAAAGGTCAAAGCAGACAGCCAAATGCAGAGGTATTTCATACTGGTACCTACAGGCAAGGCAGGTTACACTATTTCAAACCATCACTAAAAATAACTTTATACTAAATGGATAACGTATAATACATATTATTATAACTGACGTACCAATGAAGGCATACCGCCTTCACATATTTCTTTCCTTCTCAGAGCGGGAAAAGCTACATAAAACTTACAGTTATAATCTACTCGAGAATATTGGCTATATCTGCTTACAATAGGTTACTAATACACCACGTTGTGATACTTTAGTATCGCCTAATCAATTTTATCTAAGCTAAAAGCTAAAGGCGAAGCATAAAGCTAAAATTGGATAATTTTCCAGCGGCGAAAAGCTGCAACTAGATGTAACAGCGCAAGCCGAACAATGTGAAATGGCGGAATGCCAATGGATTACGCCCTCAAGGTTCCACAGTTCACACCTATTGCCTAAAGATTCATATTAAATTTTAAATCGATACTTATATCGAGTCTTATATTATTATTATTATTATACATTCCTAATTAATAATTTGGCGTAAAATGTAATAATTAAAGTACTTCATATAAAACATACAAAACAAAATCCCTAAGTCAAAACTTTACCGCCACCATCTTACAGGTCAATGTAACATGTCCCTTTGAAAGCACATGAAGCTGCAATTACTAGACGAATTTCAATGAAATCTGCCAAGTTATGCCTACCTGATGTTTTAATGAACAGCCAAGTACAGGTTGCAGAAAACAACAAGGAAGCAATGTTTATGTATTTTGCGAATATTATTTTTTCGTATCGGTACTTTTAAAATAATCTAAAAACCATTAAATATCGTGAAGAAATATTTCAATATCTTGAAAAGGTGTGAACTTATATGATATAATCTTTGTGCATGATAGTGTGCTTTGTTGTTTGTTGTTCTGAAACAATTTTACCCCGAATGAAACTAGATGGTGTTGTACGCGCTTAAAATACTCAAGGTGTCGTGCAATGGACACGGGTATTATTATGGGAAATGGATGACTTACAACCTTATTTCGTTTTTGTTATTTCTGTGTCCACAGATTACAGAAAAAACAACTGATCTCTTAGTCGTTAAGTTGATGGTACTGTACTAACTTGAAAATTTATTAATAGTGAGTTATTTTGTTGTGTACATAGTGTACTTATCATTTTATTAATTACACCATACACTGCATAAAAATTGCCTGCAACGAAGATCAAGCCACTGTTTACACTATTGAAGAGAAGAGAGATGATCCTAACCGTTAGGCAGAGTTAGGACGTAGAACTAATTAACCTGAGCGAGGCCGTCAACTTATATTTTAACGAATTTGTAAAAAATAATGAAAAATCAAGATGGTCAACCCCTAAAGGTACTGAATTAAGCGCCTTGCGCACGAGTATTTCAAATGATCGTTGGTAACAAAGTTCGGACAATCTAGTATAAATCCATAAATCCTTTTGCATCTCACGATAGAGACCGGATCTAGATCTAGTCTATCGCTATTTATTAAAAAAAAAAACCAAAAAAAAAAAAAAAAAAAAAACTGTTGATGTGTTTGCGATACATTGGCACTATTACTATTTTAATTGGCTATCTCCATTTCCTTTGATACTTCAGGGTTTAAAAAAAAAAAAAAAAAAATTGCATGTAATCAGCTTGAATTTTAGTTCTCCATTCTTTGCAACCATGATTTGCTCAATTATGCTGGAAATACTGTTTAAGCAATAGTTGTAATTTTTTAAGATTCTGAGAACACTTCAGTTTTTTATTTTTGGTTTTAATGGAAAATTTCAAATAAGGAGCATCGTAATATAACTTTTTAAATATCTATCGCCCGACTACTTCTTTATAAATGGGCAAGAAAATCAGCACCGATGAGTATCGCGCTTGCTAAAGAGCATTTAGAAATAGACCAATCATCACTCACATACACGGATCCCTCAAACAGCCTTTGGCCTCTATTTCATGTTATTATTTATTTATAGTTATTATCCACGCAGTAATAATTTGTTCTTGGACAAAATTACAAAACTTGTCATCTTCATTGATTTGGGCATTGCTCACCATGTGTACAAACCCTTTCTCTATTAAAGGTTAATGACAATAATATGATTGTGACTTCGCAAAATCTTAATATAAACTATAAATATTTGTATAATTATTATACCTTAAATAAATGTAACCGACTGTTACTCACGAATAGTGTGTCGATTTCTCGACCAGGTTTCGAGCATATCCGATGCTCTTCTTCAGGAGGCCAGTTCACGCAGCGAGATCGCGGCGGTGACATATATACATACATATTTATTTAAAATGAATCACACTCATGAAAATTTTAATACTAAAATTATCACACCTCATTAAAAATGTTAGCCCCAGGTCATAAGCAACCGATTCTGCTATTATTTCATGAAAAATCTAATATTTGAGCAGCCAAATGCTTGGAACATCACCTACTTTTCGGTACAGGCTTATAAATTTGACAGCCTAACTCATAAACGCCCTCACAGAATATGCCAAGGAACAAACCATTATCCGATAAATAAAAGACGTTTTAGCAGCGAGTAGGATCAACGTGATTACATTCATCAGTGCCCACTGCCCACACGTGGGACTCGCTCAACGGGCGTGTAAACATAATCATGGCATTCCTGTAAATTGTACCCATAAAGTAGCTAGCTGGTTGGACACCAAACTTACAAGCTTATTAGCCAGTAAGTTTTATAGTGGTGCAATCATTGTCGAAATATTACTAGGCCATTACTAAAACCTATGGCTTACTAAAACTTATAATAATGTGCTATTTGTAAAAGATGATTATACATTATCTACTTTCTTTTTTATAACATTCTAAAATATTTTAAATTGATTACTTATACATGAAATATCTTCGTTTCATTTGTAATATACATATATTTTGAAATACTATTATTGGTGCCCGTGGCACTTACATTTTGCAGACGACACTCATTAACATAAAAGAATACTTGCTTATTTACCTAAAACTATTTGTCTCTGAACATCTACCTAGTAAATTATAACTAATTTATAACTATATCTGAGAGATGGAGCTATGAATATATAATAGATGATCAAACGAACTTCTCAAGCGAAGTTCGATCATTATTATATGAATAGCTCCATCCGAAGATATAGGAACCCTTCCCTCCACTACCCCATACATAAACAAAAGTTTTTGGATAATATCTCTAAAAGAATGGCGTTATAGGGAAGGGCTGTGACGGTAGTGAGGAGACCGACCAGAGAATCGATTTTTAATTTTTATCGATACAAATCTAAACGCATGCGAATCTACCTGTATGATCTAAGTTACTACCTAGTAAATTATAACTAATTTATAACTAATTTATAACTATATTTTCGGATGGAGCTATTCATATAATAATGATCGAACTTCGCTTGAGAAGTTCGTTTGATCATCTATTATATAGGATATGTATCTATAGTACACCTATATGACAGCACGGATAGGTAAATGAAAATCATAGATAAGATGGAAAGAAAACAAGTTTATATATATAAGCAACTGTTATGGGCGGCCGTGTCGCTTAACATCTGGTGAACGACTAGCTCTTCACGTCATTCAATCGCATAAAAAAAAGCAAAGCAAAATTACACGAGTTCTTTGTCTACAAAGCAGCATCTTTTCCGTTATTATTAATTTTGTATTGGAAACTTTTGTACGTTGTGTTCATATAATTAACACGGGATAAGTTTGAAGAGTTACACTACACATTAGACCTCATATTTAATATGTGTCTAAAAGCCAACCCTATGAAAGAAACACTAAACGACACGTGCCTATATTGGAAGTATCACCACCATCATCATCATCATCATCATCATCATCACCATCATCATCATATTGGGAGTGGTAATAACGTTTGGTGGAGGCATCCACCCAGGACCAGAATGCTGGATTTTATATTGCACATGAAATAAGTGTTGCCATTCAAATGCTGGCTAGCATTCTGGACACTTCCCGCCACCAACGGCTTATATTTTAATTTTAAAGTTTTAATGTATAGTTTAGTTTTGTTTATATAATATTTTATTAAGTTTTTACATGCAATAAACAACGAAGTGGTAATTTAAAATTTTTACTATTATCGTAACTTAGAAGCTTACAAAAGAATCCATGTGTTTATTTAAATTTAATGCAAAAAGAATTGGTTTATTTTAACTTATATTTTTGAGGCGATTAAAGATGCCGACGTCAGCTCTTCAGGTTAAAATTAAATTAATAAGGGCTCTGCTCTGCTCTACGTTTTAAAAGTACTCTTACCTTAGAGTATACAGTCTTACTTTTATAGTCCATGTCTAAATGTAGCTGACACTCTTTGATGGTAGAGTTCAATGGTGCATATATTATTATTATCTACATAATTTATTCATAGTTTTATGATCAGCCACTTCCTTCCTTTGATACCTCGTTGAAATTCTTTGATACGTTCCGATAATAATACACTATAGTAAAATAGTAGGTACCTATCTAGAATCTACACTACGTGAAGGTAAACAAATTAGGTAAGAAATGAACAGGGTAATCTCCTGAACTACTAAACCGATTCTGAAAATTCTTCCATTTATAGAAAGCTACACTATTTCCAATAGTTATAGGCTATTTTATTTTGATAGTATAGCTTTTGCCTGCGGCTGCGCTCGCATTATGTTCGGTACGACGACGTGTAATCAGTTAACGCACTTTTATATTTGGTATGCAACTTTGTAGATTAAAAGGTATAATATTACTCCTTATTCTGTTACCATACGTGCAAATCTGTGGGTAGAAGCCAGTAACCTATAAAAATAATAAGCTATAACTAAAAAGCAATAAATTAGCTATAAAGTTGATAGCCCTATTGTTTACTCCAGTTAAAAAGATGGCCGCCTTCTTGACGGTCAACTTTGGCCCTTCATATCATTATCTTAGTCGAAGTTATTATAATTATTATGTACTAACATAGTAATTATCTATTATCTGATTTTATAGTAGGTTAATAAAGGGACACTCAACTTGTTTGTCACCTAAACTTTAAGACTTACTTGTGACTTTTGAGCATATACAGTGGAATTTAACTCGATATATTCCTGAAATGTATGTACTCAGTCCATGAATTAGAATATTTATTTAAAGCTAAACACAAAAATACATTGTAAAACGTAAAACTAGGTACTATAAAATTAGTCCAAACTGAAATTCTCAACAAAAGGCCGGGACAGCGGGGAGGTCGGTGGCAGCATGTAGTGTGAAATAGACATTTCGGCTAACGGCAAATTATTTTTTTGAGACATTTATTTTATTCAATTTAACTCTGTTATATTGTTCTATAGCATGGACCGAGTAGGTACTTACATACATTTAAGGAAAATGTCGAATTCAATTCCACGATGTATAAAGTCTTCTGTGTGCTTAAATAGATTATTACTGTCTGTCTCATATCTGGGCCCCGATTCTCACCCATTCGACTTTTCTTTTTATCGTTTATGTAAGTGATGCATATCTTTGCCGTGTGGTCCCGACGGTCGCGGTGTGAGAACAGGACCATCCCATCTCTTCTCGTTTCATCTGTTCCTGTAAGAGCAGGCTAAGGGAATATCCCGAGTATCGGCAGCAGCATTCTGCAAGGTACCAACATTAAAATCTACTGCGATAACCAAGCCGCCTGCCAGGCGTGGTGATTATGGCAAGTCCCCTACTATGATAAGCGTCCAAAGTGGCGTTTTATGAGGAAGGTTCCAGCTGTCGATCTAATGTCGTGTTGTCACACCAAACAAATGTCACTTATAATGAAATTTGGAAATATAGAGCAGTGAGAAAAACAAAGAAATGTAGACACGATGTGCAGACAGTCGTAATAAAAGGTGAATTATTATACAGACAGATTTAGCGTTTCATCAGATAGACTTTACATTTTTTTTTGGTTTAAATTATCATGCAATTCTTTATGAATCATCTTGGCCTTGGAAGCACGCTCAAGTTTATATTCGCAGTTCTGACGTTACCATCCATACCACAGACTACCTACTGCATTATGATTATGTGCATGCATTGTATGGGTAACGTATAGTCGGTAAAATGAGCACAGACTATTAACCCACTTGACTGCAAATACTGTATCCACTATCCGCTACAATGCTGGTATTTATAGCATACCTATTTCTCCAGCGAATTCGGAATTCAGATTTTGACACAATTTACTAATACAGTGTATTAGTTTTCTGGTCATACAATCTAATTACTATTAATACTATTTATAGTTATGTACCTATGTATAAATTAATGTGTTAATGTAGCTAGGTATTCTTGAATCAAGATAAAACATCACTCATCCATTATTTCATAGTAATGATAAAAATATATACACACTTACACAAAACGGAATCTACTGCACTTGTACTATAGAATCTTAGGTCTAATAGTGTCTTGCATAAAATATTCTAGTCTATGCATAAAAGCATAATTATTAAAGAATTTAAAAATGAAATATAAAAGACTCATGGATCACGACCTGTACGTCGACCAATCAGAGCAGTGCATTCTTTAAGAGACACGCTCATTTAGAACTCCATTGAATTTTTTAAAATGTGAATGAGTGTCATCGCGCGACCAGCTGTCTGACTCAACATATCAGCGCTGCATGTGAAGTGATGTCATTTTGCGTGAAATTAGAAATCAAGTGTCTGTGGCACACATTTAGCTTGTTGTGTTGTATGAAACTAATTTATAGAATGCGTCACGGATTGACTTGTGAATTTTCCGTAACATTGTGGCATAAGTAGGTATACCATTATTTATTCTATAGAAATGTTTCAAACCTAAACCATGACATTTGGCCCAACGCATCAGCATGGCCCAATTCAACGTGGCAATGCGGCCAGCATGTTGGGTACGCTACCTACCGGTAGTGGGCTAGAGCACTTGGACTGTCTATAGGCCATCGCGGCTATTATACAGTCCATAAGTGTTCTTTGTAGTAGGTAGTGTAGCTAGTTTAGTTTAGTTTAGCTTAGTTTAGTTTAGTTTAGTTTAGTTTAGTTTTTATTATTGTAGTAGTTAGCTTGAGTAAAAAAGGCAATTTGCCCGTTAAAAAAAAAAAACCATGACATAAATTCAACTCTTACAAGTTAACGAAATTACATTATAGATCTCTACTGTATTTTTTTTTGCGTAAGTTTTTTTTCTGTCACTTTAATAAAGTAGGTATATGTAGTTTGAGTTTTTTTTAGAAAGCAAATAGAAAGTTACGAAGCAATTTAAACATGAACGCTGTTTAATGTTTACTGTAAACAATGGCATTACACTTTCCCGAAATACGATGCTAGTCGTGTAGGTAAGTCATGACTGACATGACATAGTATTTTGAAAACTAACATCTTTTGTCTCGTATTTTTAGGGTTCCGTACCCACAGGGTAAAATGGACCCTATTACTAAGGCTCCGCTGTCCTTCCGTCTCTCTGTGAAATATTTATGGGGGCTCCCATACAACAAACTTGATTTTTTTGCTCGTTTTTATAGAGAGTGGTACGAAACCCTTCGTGCGCGAGTCTGACTCGCACTTGGCCGGTTATTTTCTTATGTGAGAGGTAGCAAATAAGCATTATTACGGCCCACCTTATTGGAAAAGGTCACCGGAGCCTATGGACATCTGTAACACTAGTCGGCTTTGCACTTTTTATTTCGAAAATGGACGAAGGTGGCACAACGCTAAGCCTGAATTGGGACTTAGCTGGCTATGCAAACATCGAGAGTAAATAAAAAAAGGTAAGGACTAAACAGCCCTCTTTCAATATTATGTAAGCTTGTATTTCAGTCACGAAAATAACAAATGGATGGAGTACTAATGAGCATGTTTCTCTTAGAACTATCACCGGTCTATTTCAGGGGCATTGGTAATAAAATGAGCTGCTCCTTCTTTCTGAAATGAATTATACTTATGTTTTTAAAATATTAGATAGGTTTGCGTTTAACCGAACTTCATCATTAACAGCCTGAAGGCGTCCACTGCTGAACATAGGCCTCCGAACTTCACTTGATGTTAAATGACAATGTCGTCGTTTAATGAACACATTGTCACAAAATCAATATTTGCACTTACGCTAAAATAGCAAGTGGTATTACCTCTCTTTTGTGCGAGTCTGAATGGCAAACAAGAAGTCGGACGAATGATATGTGGTCCCCTTATTTTTTGGATATTTGCATCATCACCAAGGAAGCTGATGATGCGTTTTGCTCTTTTCAATTGACTCCATGTTACAACACAGCGCGTTTTTGGCGATTGATGGAAAGCAGTTTTAGTAGTCCAATGGATTATTAGTCTTTGATATCTGTCCAAAGGCTACGTGCGTCTGACTGAGAGTAGTGGCCCATATTGTCACGACTGGATCGTTACTCACAAGTTTTATGGGGCAATCGTTTGCACAGTGTATGCCCGTATGCTAGTAATGTATTGCCGAAAAATAACAGTTTTTTGCAATGAGCCTTAGTGTTACGTATTGGCTGTGCGGTGGAGGTAAAATTTATTTTAATAGAATGGTATTGTCCTGAACAAAATAGCTGCCAATATTTTAGTAGGAACTCATGTATTCTTGTGATACTATTTGAATAAGTATTTCTAGAATAATCATTGTTGAACTCTCATAGTTTTTCTTTATGTTCTACCGCACGCAGTTTTAACTTTCTTAAAGATGCGATTTTGTGATAACTGTACCTATATTACTGCTGCAATAATACCGCAACGATAACAAGAAGAACATTAACGTTTACTCTCTTTCTATCTCTCTCTCTCTCTCTCTCTCTCCTCTCTCTCCTACGTGATGGTCAATTTCAAAAGTTCGAGGGTAGAGAAAAGAAGAAGTTCTTTTAGCGCGTGAAATAGCGATAGAAGAATTAAGTAGGTGTTCGAAGGGTGGACTCCAAGTTTACCTATATCTTCTTGGTCATAGATGACATAAAAATGAAATACCTCCTATATGTAACGTATTTTTCTATAATACATACTCTAATAACAAATTAACCGGACCAACCATTTATCACATTAACCTTTCAAACTAAAGTTAACCATTCCAGCACCACCAACACTTGTCGCCAACTAAAAATAAATTATTAGAATGTTGCCCTTAACTTTGCATTAGATAAAGTGGTTCTGTATGAAACGGAGGGTTTGAATGCCTGTCTGTCTGTCTTAGTCTTTAAATTCTTCTGCAACAATGTCAATGGCTAATGCATTTATTTGAATGTAGGTAGTTTTAAACTTCTGTGGTGTGGTGATTGAGTAGGTCGGCTCAATACCCGGAGGCAGCGGGTTTGATTCCCGCGACAGGACGTGTTTATGCACGAGAAAAAAAGCGCAAATACTTGTACTGTGTCTGGGTGTTGTGGGGCCTTGGTCCTCTTAGTTCCTGGGTCCCTAAATATACAGGGAATTCTAGTTTGGATCCAGGATCTATGTATGTGATCGTTTGGCGTTATGTATTATATTAAAAGAGCTGTTATTGTGGTTACTCTATAGAGATTAATAACAAAATGTATTCTTTGCGTGTTGTATTGATTTTGTAAATTTACAAAATTTATACAAGCGCAGCTGTTCCACTATGTATAGGTGACAGCTGCGCCTCAGAGTCATTGACCTGCACTCTTTACCTTTTAATAATCACCAATAAATGATGTACTATCGTGCACTCAATATTTTATGCTAATGAATTAAATTGCATTCTGTAGAGTGCCACGATTCCACCACTTGGAGCCACAGCTCAGCAACAATTCTCGTGGATCGAGTAAGAAAAAGAAGTACCCATAGATCCACATGTGGATTTAAGAGGAGATAAAAGTATCTTTGGATCCACGTGGAAGGAGCCTACGTGGACACAATTTTCCATGAAAAATGTATGACGATATTATCCTCCTTCATCATCATTCCAGCTTTCCACCTGCTTTCGTAGTTTTCGCATCAAACATTGGCCATTCACAATTTAGATTCGAATTCAAGTTTAGAACAATAGTCGCATTCTTTTCGTTTTCCACACATTTTTAGCATTCTACCGATACACAGAGTACTTTTTTAAATAGGAAAATACCACAGATTAGAGAAAAAACAAATGAGAAAATACCGATAGACACCAAGGCGTACAGTACTTCCCTCGCGGGTTGCATAACACCAAATTTTAATATATTTTTACTTAATTAACAGCTTAAAGCGTTATATTATCATTATAAGAACTATAACTACTTAACTGTTCTAAAAAGTTCAAGTTGGAACAAGTTTGTGTTTGTCGTGTTTGTTTGTAAGTTTGTTGTTGTGTTTGTTTGTTTATACCTTTCAGCGAATTTTCCGGCCTAAAACTTTATAAATTATGTTACATTTTCAAGAATAAACTCCCGTTTCCCGAAACCTACATTCATTAGGTTAATTTCATTAGGTACCAATAGTTCCTGCTTTTCTCACTACAACATACGTGTTCCCGTGAGTGTCCACCCCTTATTGGGCTACCGGGAATAAGGGTAGGGGGGACCTTCGGGGCAAAAGTACCTATTATGTAACTCCCTAGCCCGTAAACTATCTCTACAATGTACCATGGAAGTTCCATGGTATATCCTACGTATAGTATTATAGAAGTTCCTTGAATTTCCTCAATACATAAATAAATCACGTGAATCCCTTACCCCATAGATGAAAGAGTCAAACTAACAAATAATCATCAGCTGGAAGACGTCCACTACTGAACAAAGGCTTTCCTCGTGAACAGCTCTTTGGACGCTTACACACGAGAGGATTGCTAGAATCACCACGCTTGACAGGCGTCTTGGTGATTGCAGAAGATTTTAATGTACTGAGGAAAACGCTGCTGCCCATTTCCTGGATATTCCCTAAGCCTAAGCTCTTACGGCGAGAACAGATATAGGTAGGGTGCTACTCAAGAATACCGGAGAGATAGATAGAGAAAGTACATTTGTTGGTCCATTTTGATCCTGGTGTAAGCACCAGGACCAACATGGATCTACATATCTATATAATTCTTACACCAGGACCAACACGGAACTAACTATCTAGTTATCTATCTATCTTCACATTTACAATAGTTAGAAGTGATATAAATTTAATTAATTTACATACAACTTAATAATTTACCATTAAAACAAGACGATATAAAAGACAGATCCTGAAACAACAGCTAGTTATTAGTTAGGACGAACGCTCTGGTAAGTTTGTATGTATCGCTGGGTCGATGAACTATGTAGTACAAGAGCTTTTGTGCTCAATGCTATTACTGCTATCTAATCTACTAGTTATAATTGTATGCCGTCACTAGGGTTGTCAGGCGTGCAGTTGTTTGACAGTAAAAAAGGTCAAGTGCAAAATCGAACACCTGGGTGTACTATTGTCATGTACCTCTTGTATTTAGTTATTTGTTGTTATCTTTTTTTAAAATACTAGATAGGCCTGTGTTTGAACACATTTTTCCTGATGTTAAGCGACAATGTGGTTGACGATGTAGCACGTTTGCCTATAAGAAGCCTGTTCACTCTCGTCTTGAAAACATCTTGATTAGGTATAGCTACTCGAAAACACAGACGCTGGTAAAGAGTATTTAATATAAAGCAAACTTAGCAAAGAACATTTTAAAGAGTCTGTTGTACTCTTAAAAAAATCATTTCGAAGATCAATCCTTAGTTCATCATCATAATCAAAAGCCTGAACTGAAGACATCCACTGCTGAACATAGACCTCCCTCAGAGGGCGCCACTTTGAGCAGCGGCTTGCCTCCTGCATCCATCGGTTCCTCGCGGTTTTAGCCAGATCGTTGGTCCACCTAGTGGGGTGTCGGCCTACGCTACGTGAACGTCTTCCGGTTCGTGGTCGCCACTCAAGAACCTTTATTCACTATCGGTTGTCAGTTCTACGAGCGATGTGGCCTGCCGATTGCCATTTCAACTCCATTTCATCCTTAGTTAGTCCGTAGTTATTGTTAGCTGCGAACGTTAGGTACTATAACTACGAAAAGTAAATGAACAAATTAACTTTTTTTAATTTGAGATGTGACAGCCCTAACTGTAATTATTGTCTATAATGAACCTCCTGAAAACTAAATGCTTGTTTTGATAGAAGTTATTGACTTTTTCATTATCCTCCATAAATTCTTTAAATTGGAAAAAGAAAGGATGACATGATGAGGATGATGTATTAATTAAAGTTAAGTTGCATATTCATCTCGCAATTGTTATCACGAAACTTTTACTAAAAAGAAAAATTCTTTACAAAATATCATAGACCTGTTAATACTACGTATGCGTACTAATATAATTTAATTTTATTGTGTCGTATTACCACAAATAGTAGGAATGCATCAGCAATAGCAGTTTACAGAATACTGCACAGTGCTTCCACGCTGGTTTTACTTTAGCTGGAAACCAATGAATTGATTGGTTAACAAAGAAACTTATGCAGGTCTTGTTTTTCTTTTTATAACTAAACTAGCGGCTCGCCCCGGCTTCGCACTTATTGTGTTGTAGTCTATGTTTTTCAAAGTGAATGTAGCTTTCCAATGGTGAAGGAATTTTTGAAATCGTCACAGTAGTTTTTGAGTTTATTCATTACAAACATACACACAAAAATACAAATCTTTCCTCTTTATAATAGTGGTGTAGATGGTGTAGGTAAGCCCTCATTTGACCGAAATCTCACCTGATGGAAAGTGACGACGCGGTCCACGATGGTACATGCTTGCCTAGAAGATACCTATTCACTAGCGACTTGATCTTTCAAGTCGCGAGTGAATAGGTATCTTCAGGGGGCTAGGGGCTCCAGATTGTACTTATCGGGAAACGAAGACGCTGGTAAAATGTTCCATTCCTTCGCTGCTTGGATTATAAATGTCGAGACAAACCGCTTTGTGTGAATCGAAGGAATATCAACGATAAATTGATGGCGTTTAGCTGTACGTCTTGTCGTCCGATGGTGAAATGGAGAAGGTGGAATTAGGTGATCGCTCTATTTAAAATTGTATCCTAGTACCGTGGTTTTGGAACTAACAATGAAGATAATACTTCTTTTCAGCAAGGGGTCATTGATTACATGTGATGCACAGCCCTAAAATATTTTCGCACATCCTAAATCTATGGTGTGGCCTACCCAAGCATCAGCGACGTAGAGTCTAGATTATATCAGAAACTTTATCCCACCTTCTGTAACAAAATAGTAAATAACTAAAGTGAAATATAAGATACCGCGTCAGCTGCGCATCATTGTCTGTATATTACATAAGTTTTATAACTAAGTCAAAAATATGCTGATAGGGCTTCCAAGCCAGAATCTGAAAGCGAAACAAGGCATGTTCTTGTAAACTTTAACAGATTTTGTTATGTAAATTTCCAGAGTAATTATGCTTATCCACCTGTTTAAATAACAAGTATAATGTATTATATCAACTCTATACAATTATAACTTTAAGAAGAATAGGTAAAACGCATATTGTTATAATTTTCAACAAATCTCCAGTCTTAAGGAGACATGTTGAAATAATTATTAGGTCTAATACTATGCATGTACCTAAGTTTAAACTACCCTTCATCTTGTTTGAGAAATGCTTGTGGTTTTAAATTATAGAAAAGTGGTAGTTACTTATGGCACTGCCACTACATACTATCTAAGTTTGAGTTGGTATATTATCCCGAAAGGGGGTAAGTGTACTCCCCAAGAAAGACAATGTTTCTTCTACAACTTTTCTAAATTAATAGTTTTTCATTGAAGAATTACCTTGTAAAGTTTACGTTCGAAGACAGCCCTAGCACAGCTGGGTGGTTGAACTTCGTCCTTGACCGAATGCACTTAAATGAGTTTGACGACCTGTGTTTAGAAACGAAGTTATATTTTAGTTTCTTGTTAACTCTCGTAGCGACCGCACGTGCAATTTTGTGCGTGGTTTTTTTTTAGTATGGAGGTTTGGAAGCACGCTGTTTTAAGTAAGGCTCTCATAACTTGTGGGCTATCATGGTCCCAGTCCCCCCTTTCGGGATAACATACCAATTCCAACTCACCTTGTATATAAAATAAAAAAATATAACGTCTTCATTTAATTTTAGTAATGCAATGTATAGGTAATGCAAAGTACATCATCATCAGCCTGATGCGTAAGTCCATTGCTGCACATAGACCTCATGAGTCATGCATGACTCACCATCATTATTTTCACTATAATATAACACTTTACTACATATTTAGGGGTCCATACCCAAAGCGTAAAACGGATCCTATTACTAAGGCTCCGCAGTCCGTCCATCTGTCTGTCTGTCTATCTGTCTGTCTGTCTGCCCGTCTGTCACCAGGCTGTATCTCATGAACCGTGATAGACAGTTCAAATTTTTACACTGACTTAGACTGGACTGAGACTACCTGACTTAGACTGGACTATGACTACGCAGACTGTGACTAAGACTTGACTTTACGTGAAATATTCTATCATTATGAAAAATTACAATACTTGACACTGGCTAAATACACTATGTGTGGAGCCAATATATAAGAGAAAAAAAAACCATGTCTCGTCAGTGCCATCTATCTTTGGCTGTAGAACTACGTTCCGTCCAGCTGTCAGAAAATCTCCTATTACATAAGTTAACAAACTATTGTTGTGATCTTAAATGGCTATTCATTTTTTTAATATAACATGCGGGTGACAGTTATTATGAAATATGATTTGGTCAACAATTACTTGGGTTGAGATAATAATTATCTGTATTCTATATAGGGCGAGATGGTTTCATTTGAGTTTGTACTCTTTCGTATTCATTTCTTTGTTATCGATATTCTTCATACATGTTTGACGAATTATAATGACAGAATTCCTAATTTATGCGAGTTTTGTTATTGTATAATATACATTCTTTTGTTTTATTTTTTTACGGCTGGCTAATTAGGTATCTCGCAGCGAGTTTGCAACAGGCAAAAATCGCGCGACCACCGCTGTCAAACGTGTATGTATACTGTATTTTTGTATTATGATTAGAAACAGCAGAGCAGAAAGCAATCGAGTAGCAATCACTCTCTGTCGGACAATCGATGAACTAAAAAAATGCATTCTAAACCTATTATTTCCTACTGATTTGTATTACGACAGCGACCATAATTATATAATAATTTATAATAATAATAAGTAATAATTTATTATAATTTCATTTAGTGATAGGCAAGCAACAAGCGGACGAATCGCTTCCGTAATACAATTTCTAGTGACATCTTGCGACCTATTGCTCTAAGTATTTGCTGTCGCTTTGCTACTGCTGTTGTAACTTTTACATAATATAGCAACGGGCCTTTTCTCACATGGGGAGCTTAGGCCATAATCCATCACCAAGTGCGGGTTGTTGGATGACATGGCCGCAATTTTTTTTGTTATATTTGAACATGACCGGTTTCCTCACACACCAAAAAGAATCGATACGAAATTACAAAATGAGAGCGCACAAAAATATGATTCCCGTCCCGGGAGAACCCAGCTCGTTACGTCGACCTCTGTTGACTTCCACAATTAAATATTTGGTCAAACAAATTAATCATAATTAAAAGCATACAGCCGCGGATCCTTGCTAAGGGCGCTAATGGAGTTAGCGGGTACCTAAACACAGCTTTTATCTCATAAACGTATGCAAATAACGCGTTTTGTATGTTAATAAAGGTGATTTTGGTTTAATTTCTTTGTTACGGATGTGAAAGGTGTGTTTTGGTCATAAAAGTGAGTTGTAAAGGTTATGTGTTTTGGTGAAAAAGAATTTTCAGGCTCGAATTAGTATTTTATTCAGTTAGTAGGTACATTTGTACCGATTTACTTATAGGTAAATACTAATATGTATTCTGTGACGGAAATCGGCCCGGTCAGATGGAGAGAGGGGTGCGACAGAAACAGCAACATACACACAGTTAATGGAAAGAAAGAGAGGCAAAGAGTACGACTATCTCATAACTGTTTAATGCTTTGAATCACGGTACAGGGGTTTAATAAAACTGTTAAAATGTGATGAGCAAATATGTATTTAACTGAAACAACTTGCTTGAGAAATCTTCTCGATGTTTTCAAAGAAATTCAGCTATTTTTCCGTAAAAGCCACGCAAACAAACATAGGTACGAACAGAAAGGTAACACGTTACAATTTTATTTGTATAGGATATTGGAGTAGAGAAGTTCAACTCTTAAGTAGGTACAGTACCTACCGCATGCAAAATAAGCAAACGCTTAGAAAAAGAATAAATAAAGTTTTCACATACATTACTTACTAATGCAACCTCCATTCGCGTCCAATTTGCTTCTGCCTTCCACTGCGACGTCACCGTCGTGAAATGAAAAATGGTTTACTTTGAAATTCAGAATAATTTCTTAGCTTGCTACTGCAGACCACTTCTGAGGGAATTCATAATGACATAGGTACTAGCAATTTAAAAAACTGTACCCTTTTTTGCGGTGTTCTAAAGTTTTTAACAAACTTGTCACAACACTCTTATTTTGTTCTTATTAAGGAGAATATTAAAGATTTTTTCAAAAAGTTATAATTTTATTTTTTTATGAAGTAGAAAAAAGGTGTTATTAATACTCCGCAATGTTTCCTGCATTGCATCCCATAATAATTAGATACGAGCACAAGTCTCCCTTAAGCCAGTCCAAATTATTTATGACGTTAACACTCCATATTGGTTTTATGGGCATTATACCGCAACGCGATATAATTAATGTGCTAACGTTAAAAACCGTTTCAAATTTAATCAATAACTCTGCAATTTTTTACTATATTACCACGCAAAAATAAGCATGAAATAAATATTATGCGTAAAATATGGAACTTGTCAGGAGCAGCGACAAAAAGCTTTTACCCATAGGTATTAGTTACGGACTGTATATATTAGCCTAGGTCACTATACGCAATATGGTAACACTTACGAGCTTACTGTGTTATAAAGGCTGTATATGTACTTAAATATAACCCAGAAGGGAATTCTCAATGTAATTTCTGACCGAAATGCTTTATGTCTTGGAATGCGTCCCGTAGCTACAGACCCACATGAGCGCAAAAACTGTTGACATAGCTCAGGTGTGGCTTGGCTTATGTTTATTGTACTGTGTAAGTGCCCAATGTAAATCTTCCTTTGGGGTGGTGGTTAAATGTATAAGTTCGTAGCCGACTCCAGTAGAAGTAGCAGCTGCAGCAGGGATGGGTCTCAGCATTTTTTTTAATATCATCCCTTAAAGGGGTATAAAATACAGGGCAAGGTAAGACGCTTGCACATCCTAAACCGCTGAAGCTATAATCTTAAAATTTCGAAAATGAATTCATTACATAGTGTAGGGGTGCGCTAAAACGGAAGTTTTATCCCGGAAAAGTAAACGGTTCCTGAGAGATAGTCCACGCGGGCGAAACCGTGAGCATACACTAGTATTTCTATGAAATGCCTTCCATAGCTCTCTACCGACACGCAGTCTAAAGGTACCTATTTCATAAACATGGAAACCTAATGTCGCAGCAACATGTCGCCTGCTGCTGTTTCGTGATGGAATTGGCTACGAACTTATCACAGAATAAAAAAAATATAGTATGTAGGAACGTAAAGTATGGAATATGGAACCCTTTGAATATGTACGAGTAAAACCGTAGTATATGACGTCATTCATGGACAACAAGGAGAGCGCTATACATTCGGTACTAAGCAAAAAAAAGACGAACGTAATATCTTTGGTCCTTGTCACCGTTACCGGGTTTTTTTATTTGGCTTCGTTTGATCTAAGCCAAACAGGTTAATAATTTTTTGAAATTGTTGTTTTTTGTGAAATAATGCTATTTAAATGGTGGTCTAGGCAATAAATATTTGAGAAATAATGTGTGTGCAGTGGGTGGTTGCAGGATTTTAAGCAACAGAAGTCGCACTGAGGCGTAAATATGAAGGAATAACATTTCACTAGTAAGTAGCCATTGTTTTGTCTATTTTCCCTTTTTAGAAGTGTTTATTGTGAAAAATATAAATACAGCGTTACATTTCATGTAATAACAAGTTCACAGCTAAACAGAAAAACAGCTAAATGATTAATTAATGGATAAAATAACCATACCTGACCAAAAAATTTCATTGTCAAGGTACTGCCAGTTAATGATTTTTAATTTCCCATAAAACCAGCTAGGTACCATGTTGATTTGCAAATGTTTATAAGTCGTTAAAAATTCTTTTGTAGGTATATTAGCTAATTATTTGCTTGATTTAACTTAGTAAAATATATCATTTTATATTTAAGGTCAGGTGGGGTAAGTGAAACATACTTGCACATTTATTCACTTTGTGAATTCTGCTAGGACGCTAATTTTTTTTTACACATAGAAAGCCTAAATCTGAAATGGCAAATGACGGCAATAAATACTTTTCAAGAAAATATTTTTGAAAATTCAATTTGCGTGATCGAAACATCACTTCAAAAATGGTTCACGGTTTTGACAGAAACGTTCCGATTCAATATTCTGACGGTAGGTTGACATTGGCGTTTGACTATTTTGCAGTTGACTATATTGACAGTTTTGTTTTTATTATCTGTTACCCGCAGTCATTATATTAGGTACCTACTTATATACAAATAGCTGCCAGGTATCACTTTATTAGCGCAGAATCTATGGAGATTTCTTTCTTTGGGTGCCGTATAAGACCAGACTAAGGGACTATCCAGAGAATGGGCAGTAGCATTCTCCTTGGTACATTATAATCTTCTACGATGATAAGCTACTTGCTAAGCGAGGTGATTACGACAAACCTCCCTATAATCAGCGTCTAAAATGGCGTTTTATGGGCATGCCTGTGTTCAGCACTAGACGTTTTCCAGCTGTTGATGTGAAATTGTTAGAACTATTTATGTAGGTAAACCAAACTTATTTGTATTATCTATGGTCAGTACATTTGAATGTGGAATGTAGACAGATGGTTGTCTACACTTGTCTGTCTTACGCTTTCAAGAGAAAATATACTAATTCATTTTCCAAGTTTATCTGGTTAATCTTTTATATACCCACTGCTACCATTTTAGGTTATTACGCCCAGTTATGCTGTGCTTCGCATAGCAGGGTATATTTTGGATCAAAACGGCAAATATATTAAATTTAAATTTCGTCGTTAAATCCGAAAGCGGAAAAGATGGCCGGAGAAGGAAGCGGTTCTTCATCTATCCCAGTGGAAAAACTGAAGGGCATCCAGGATTATCACAACTGGAAGTTTGCGATGAGGATGGTCCTAATCCACGAAGATTTGTGGGATTGTGTAGAGGAACAGGACAAGGATGCTCGAAAACAAATGAAGGCACTAGCAAAAATTTGCTTGGCGGTGCATACGACAGCGTATCCTCATGTGAGAAATGCTAAGAGTGCATATGAAGCGTGGAACAATTTAAGATGCGCTTATGAGGATAGAGGGTTATGCAGGAGATTGAGCCTTCTGAGGAATTTGTTTGGCATGAAACTGTCAGAGTTTGGAAATATGGAAACCTATCTCTCCAAAGTTACAGATATCGTACAACAACTGAACGATATAGGATCTCCATTGGAAGACGATTTTGTCGCCGTGGTTATGCTGAGTGGATTACCAGCTGAGTACGATCCGTTGATAATGACTTTGGAAAATGGTTCAAGCAAGTTATCAAGTGAACTGGTGAAGGCGAAACTTCTTCAGGAACATCAACGACGTGATGATAAACCTGAAGCAGAGTCTGCCTTAGCTGTCAGAAAGGTGTTCAAGTGTTTTCGTTGCCAAAAGCCAGGGCATGTTATGAAGAATTGTCCATTGAAGCAGAAAGAAAACAAAGACAAAGATAAGTCTAATAAGGCTAGTCTGGCGGCGCTTTCAGTTGCTGTGAAAGGCGATAACTTGTGGTGTATCGACTCAGGAGCTACAAATCACATGTGTAGAGACAGGAATGTTTTTAGTGATTTTCAGGCTATAGAACCTCATTTAAAGGTTAATGTTGCAAATGGTGAGATACTTTTTGCTATGGGTCGAGGTAATGTCAAGATAGATTTGGACTGTCACAATAGTCAGGTAAAGTCAATAGACAATGTTTTCTTTGTACCTAACCTAACATGCAATTTATTATCGGTTAGTGCCATGACGAAGAAAGGGTTTACTGTTAGTTTTGATTCTAACGTATGTAGAATTATTGACTCGGGGAAGACTGTTGCGAAAGCGGCTCTTATCGACAATGTGTATAGGTTACTAACCAAAATTCCACACTCAACTCGATCGGTAGAAATAGAGCGTAGTTGTGCATTGCAAAGTTTGCGTAGTTGCAATGATTCGCGTAGTTGCGTTGATTCTGGTGAATCTACAGCGACTGTAGTCGATGCAGACGTCACCACACCGCGTGCATCGAAGACTGCTACAGAAAATTGTGAGATTTCACAAAGTACTTGGCATCGTCGACTTCCTCATCTGAATTCGAGGAGCATGAATGTCATGAAGCAAGGTATGGTTGATGGGATTAGCTATGATGATACGAACTATCAGTCATGCGTAGCTTGTGTAGAGGGGAAGCAGTGTAGGCTTCCTTACCCCAAGAAATCTCATAATAGGTCGAATGAAGCATTAGGGCTAGTACACACTGATTTGTGTGGACCCTTGTCTGAAAGTTCTTTAGGAGGTGCAAAATATTTTTTGACTTTTATAGATGATTTTACGAGAAAAACTTTTGTATACTTTTTAAAGAGCAAGAGTGAAGTTTTTGATTGTTTTAAAGACTTTAAGGTTCTCGTGGAAAATCAAGCAGGAAAAAAGATCAAGATATTGCGCAGTGATAATGGCACCGAGTACATTAATGCAAATTTTCAGAAATTTCTGAAAGCGAATGGCATCGTGCATCAAACGACGGTCCCCTACTCACCAGCCCAGAATGGCGTCAGCGAGCGGGCCAATAGGACCATCATGGAGAAGGCGCGATGTATGTTGCAGGATGCGGGTTTGGATAAACGGTTTTGGGCTGAAGCTGTGTCGACAGCTGTCTACATAAAAAACCGTTCGCCAACAAAAGCCATTATGGGGACTACTCCGGAAGAAAAGTGGACAGGCAAAAAGGTAAACGTTAGCCACCTTAGAGTTTTCGGTTGTGTAGCATACGCTTTAGCACACAAAAGAAAGAAGCTTGATTCGAAATCCAAAAAATATATTTTTGTTGGATATTGCGAACAGAGTAAGGGCTATAGACTTATAGACCCGGATTGCCCAACTAAGTGCATAAAGGCAAGGAATGTAACCTTTTTTGAGAATCAATTTATCTCAAATGGTACGACGAAGGGTTTGTCACATGATGATAATATAGATGTTCTTGAGACACCTTGTATTGTAACAAATAGCAATACAGTGTATGAATCTGTCCCGCCAACGCTTGTGTCAGAGTCATTAAATGAGGGAAACCAACTGAATGTTATGTTGCCTGATCATAAATGTTTATCTGATGACAAAACTACTAAGTCAACTCGGAGACGACAAGAGATAATCTCATTGGATGACACTGACAGTAAGGATTCCTCCATTGTTAGTTCAGGTGACTGTTTGGATGAAACTTATATTCCAGGGAGATCGTCACTTGACTCGGAAGATTCCGATACGCTGAGTTTTGGTAGTGCCGATGAGCGTGCTATGATGTGTGCGCTGATCTGTACGAGCGACGAACCGTCAACAGTAAAGGAAGCGTTGAATGGCAGGGAAGCTGATCATTGGCATAGAGCAATGCAAGATGAGTATGACTCGTTTACTAAGAATAATTGTTGGACACTTACTGAGTTAAAGAAGGGGCAGATACCCGTGAAATGTAAGTGGGATTTTAAGAAGGGACGAAGTTTAAATGGAGCTTGCTTACAATATAAAGCTCGGCTGTTAGCAAAAGGCTTTACGCAAAAAAGCGATATGGGTAACCAGGAAACATTTGCTCCAGTGCTTCTTTATTCAACAATTAGTACGTTGTTTGAAATTGCTGCAGAATATGATCTGAATATAGATCAGATAAATTCAAAAAGTATATTTATGAATAGTGATATTGAAGAAGATATCGTTATTGAACAACCGGAAGGATTTGTTGTAAAGGGGAAGGAAAACTATGTTTATAAGTTAAACAAATCCATGTACAGACGTCACTAACGACAACTGTGAGGATTGGTTATCTCACGTAGTATGTTGCAGTATGTACGAGGCTGGATATCGCCTATTCGGTAAGTTTTTTTAGTTTTGTTTTTCCTGATGAATATGGAAAGCTGCAAAAACGTGTGTCTAGTAGTAATTTTGGTCTTTATAAATTCAAGCAAACGAAATTATGAATTAGGACGCGAACGGCAGTGGCTCTTTCGAGCATGGCACTTTCCGATACATGAAAGGATTACGGTTACGGAAGCATTGTTTTACGCGAACTTTTTAAATGCTTCAGAATAACTTCAATTGTAACGACACTTTACAATGATAAAATCAGTCTGCACGTAGGTTATGTGAATTTTCAATGTTTTGTATTAGAATTCAACATTGATATTTTAGGCGTCATTTAACAGGGCTAAAGTTAATTATAGCCGGATATTGTATCTGCGATGAAATGATGCTTGGTGTTGTCACAAAACCTATACCTAGTTAAGTTTGTAACTCAACTAAACTTAGGATTGTGCAAATGATTTTGTAAAGTTTATTTTTGTAAAGTTATGTTGTTTTGTAGGCCATAGGTATATTTTATTGTTTTATAGTTGCTTTAAATTTCAACTGTATAACATTATTAAGTTTTGGTTTAAGGGCCGGTGTTAGAACTATTTATGTAGGTAAACCAAACTTATTTGTATTATCTATGGTCAGTACATTTGAATGTGGAATGTAGACAGATGGTTGTCTACACTTGTCTGTCTTACGCTTTCAAGAGAAAATATACTAATTCATTTTCCAAGTTTATCTGGTTAATCTTTTATATACCCACTGCTACCATTTTAGAAATACGTGATTTTCGCCCATGGGACATTTACAATGACATTTGTAATGTAGTAGGTATTTGATAGATTTTATTACCTGTGTCGTCTGTGACTGCAAATACTAACCCCACATTACCCGCCGTTTCATGCATTATTTTCGTGTAAAAATGTACATAAACACTATTAAATTGCTTCATGGCATCAGCCGACTTGTGTTTTGTAAACTTAAAGATAGCTGATTTCTTTTTATTTTATGACCTAGCAGAAAGATTGTGTGACGCGTGTGCTAGAGCATTGAAACCATTTCGCCACATAGCATAGAGCTAAACTGCGTGATTTATTGATTACAATAGGGTTTCATTTAGGTACTCCTTTGTTTCACTTACCCCACCTGACCTTACATTTTAGTTTTTACAATAAAAAAGCAGTGAACACTGGTAAAACATAAATTCTAGGTATCAAGGTAAATTACTCTATAGATAGAGCTAACGAAATCGCCCATTATCTTCCCAAAATTTTGGGAGGCGTTCTTATTCAGGCAGCACCTCGTGTGGGAGCAAGAAACAACTAGGCGGCCACGCGAAATAGATTTCTACTAGTGGGAATTCTGTGATGGAACCGAACGTAATGTCAGTGTGGTCTGTGGTGATGCATGACAGTGACAAACGATTGAGGTACGACAGAATGAAAGGTGACATTGACAGGTGAAGGAAGAGAGGAGTACGAACGAAGCTACGAGGGAGTGCGGTGCGCAAGAGATTAAAATAACACAAAATTATTATATTATTAAAAGATTAAGATTGAGTTTTGGCGGGAACGCGGAAAAGTTCACGTCGGTGCATTGTATTATTTTACAAAACTTATGCTTTTTCCAGTGTTAATGTTTAAAATTGGTGGTGTTTTACGCAATAAGTGCTGAATTACGAGCATGAGTGTGGGCAAGTGATATACAGTGGTATTCATAGTCAACGGGTGAACAAACCCCCAAAATCCATCATTCAACTTTCACGTAGAGGTTAAATGTTGAATCGTTCTTCTTACACTTTCATAAACAATCGCTGGAGAGACCCCTAACTAAATGGCAGTTCAATACATATTTTTTCTCTAATCTGTGCATTTCAATCTATGAAAATTTTCGCGGGTGTCATTTTGACATGATTTTGACTCGGCTTTTGAATTTTGATAGATAATATAACGCGGGAACGGGCCTCTCGTAACCATGGCCCGAGGTGGGACGATCGGTTGTCATGGTTACGAGAGGCCCGTTCCCGCGTTATATCCATAATTTAATTCACTTTCATTATCTTACACTATAATTATTATTTATAGAAAAGTTAATAAGATAAAAAAAAAAACTTTATTAGTTCACACAGGTTGTAAGGGACATCAATTTGTAGTGTTAAGTGTAGTAAAAAAAAATTGGTTTGTATTAAGTTCAAGTTATTGTGTATTTACATTACGAATATATAGCTTCGGCACTGATATAATTCGCATTTCATTCAAGGCTTCATCGGTCATTCATCATTTATGAGATACAAGTCACCATCTACTTCCATATTTATGAAAATCACAACACAACACTTACAAAATAATAAAAAGTAGCACGTTATCAAGCAAGGGGACCGTTTGGTTGACGAAATTCGGACAATCAGCATCCATCCCCTGAATATGTCAAATTAGGGGTTACTTTTGTTTATGAAATGCATAAAACTAGAATTCGCTACTCAGCGCCTGAATCATCCCCTAGAGGAGCCCCCGACTTGACTATGAATTCCAGTGATAATGTAGTGAAACGTGGTTTTTCGTGTTGCTTCCAAAATTTCATAGAAGCCTCTAGTAAAGTTGCCACCACTTTACTAGGGCATGCCTTAGACTGGATTATGACTTAGACTAGACTATGACTACTCTGACTGTGACTATGACTTGACTTTATGTGAAAATTTCCATAATACGATGAAAAATTACAAAACTTGACACTGGCTAAATACACTATGTGTGGAGCCAAAATATATATATATATATATATAAAAAAAAGATTAAGATTAAGAAGAAAATAAAACAAAGGCTGGGAGTAGGTACATATCATCTACCAGCACATCCCACATAGTATGTAGTAAGTAAGAAAGCTTATTAAATAAATAAATTATGAGTAAATTGGACTTTATGAATGGATAGATCATATAGGAGAGCAAGTTCGGTATGGAAACATACGTTCTCTAGCTATTATAGCGCTGCTATACCTACCATAAAGGAGGAAGCTTCGATCTATCATTTCGTCCAAAATACAGCAGAGCCTGAAAACAGAAGTTTTCAATCTGTGTGTGTTGCCAGTGATGACTTATGGAACTGAAACGTGGTCTCTTATTGTTGGCCTCAATAGTAAGCTCAAAGTCGCGCAACGAGCTATGGAGAGAGCTATATGCTCGGTGTTTCCCTGCGAGATAAGATATGCCAGAGGACTAATGTGACCGATATAGCACTTAGAATTAGCAAGTTAAAATGGCAATAGGCAGGCCTCAACGCTCGTAGAGTTGACAGCCGATGGGCCAGAAAGCTTCTCGACTTCGACCACGAACTGGAAGACGCAGACTCAAAATGGCGTTCTCTGGGGGAGGCCTATGTTCAGCAGTGGACGTCTTCAGGCTAATAGGTAATGATGATGATGATAAGGACAAACAAACAACCTTACATTTATTATAATAGTAGAGATATAATAGAATAAGGACAGATTGAAAGAAAGAAATCAAAAAAAACTGTTTACAGAAACTGGGCACAGTAACCAAAATAGATAGATAGGGATTAGGAGTAAATCTTGTAGCTCCATTAATTAGTAAAAGCCATTTAGAAGTCTAATTATTTGATATCTGCATAAACACAGCAAGCTTATCTACATTTTGACACTAACTTCCCTAATAATATACTCTCCAAATGCGTATCGGATCAATGCACATTGCATTTAATTAACTAAATCATATAGCGTATAGAAGCACAAGCATTAATTAATTTCACATAAATATATAGGTTATAGGTATACCCATTATACAGTAAGTAATAATTGCACTTTGGAATAATCTAGATGCTCTAGTTGTTTATATGTGTCAACGTATCAAATATCCGTAGGTACAATGGATAATTTATGCTTTATCAAACTACACTATCCCATTTACTGACTGGCCTGTTAGCTCAGTTGGTAGTAGCTCTGCCTTCTGAACTATAGGTTGTAGGTTCGATTCCTACCCAGGACAAACATTTGTGTGATGAACATCGATGTTTGTTGTGTGTCTGGGTGTTATATTGTATTCTATGTATGTATTTACAAGGTATTTACAAACAAAAAAGTATCTAAGTATTGTATCAGTTATCTGGTTCCCATAGTACAAGCTATGCTTAGTTTGGGGCTAGATGGCGCTGCGTGACATGTCCCACACATATTTATTTATTTATTTATAAAAAAAAAAATTTGCTTAATTAACAATAGTTATGATTGGTAAAGTATGTATTATATTTGTATTGTACATAATTATATGTTTACCACGAAATGATTGTAAACATGGGTTCCATTTTTTATCGGGCAATGTGCCTAACTCACACGCGAAAAGATTTGTCCGCATGGCGGCCACGCCGCGGACTATTTTTTTCGCGGCGGCGAAATAAAATGGTTTATGTTCAAGTATTGTAGAATGTTGCTATTTTTTGATGAATTATGAATAGAAATGATATATCTATGTTTTATTTTTAATTTTCAGTTATTTTTCATATTCAATCGATTTATTGCAATACTTCATAGAAAAAAAATATTTGCCGAAAAAAGGCGGTTTTTGAAAAATTCCCTAAAAAATAATAAAACCGCCAGGAAAGAACAGGTATCTATATTTTTCTTCAGTATTTATCGGCTCTATACTCTATATTCACAGTCTATAATGTCTTAGTACAAAAAAACATGTGATGACGAGTTATGTGTCAAGGCACCGTCAAAATCTGCCAAAGTCACGCTCAAGTTGAAGTTGAAGTCTTTTCATATAAGATTCTTTCTTATCAGATTTTTAGCATTATATACCAAAGAGAAGAGCTATTCTCCCTCTACAATTTTCTCGTACATTGTTAGTCTGTGCAAACACCATGGAATTTACTATTGGTGAAATGTTCACCCGTGGCGCGTGCCGTAAAATCTTTTCGCGTGCCAGTCGGGCAAACCTACAATATTAAAACTATACTATGTACTCAAAATTATAACTAGCTACACTCATACGTCAAAGAACATTTGGACTGTTTACTAACCGCGATGGCCTATAGACAGTCCAAATGTGTCAACCCACTACCAGTAGGTAGCGTACCCAACATACTGGCAGCATTGCCGCGTTGAATTGAAATGCTGTTGAGCCAAAAAAGTGCCAGCATTTTGGTCACGCGTCATTTTGGTTACATTACATTGTCATATTGTGATTTGACTTTTATTGAGGCTAGCATGTTTACCGCGAGATAATTTTGTTGTTGTCGCATTATCACACATTGAAACGTCTTTGCCGGCTGGAATAACACATAGACACACTAGTATTTTATCCCGTAACATATTATGATTTCGTAATATTGTGTCTATATCAGTGCAGTTAGTTATTGTTAAATTATTATCTCATCTAATACTGAAACAATAGGTACCTAGTAGTTTTTCAATTTGAGACATGTCGGATATTTTATTCCTAAATCGATTGTTATACAGCGCAGCGAAGTTTTACCGGTTAAAGTAAGTAAAAAAACATCGTGAGAAAAATTGCAGTAACCCCAAAATGCATTCAAATACTTAAAGTGGTACCAAAATAATAATCCATGAATAACAAACAATCCATAACGAAGCGCCAAAAAAGCGTGTCCAGTAACGAACAAGCCGTCCAAAATTGCATTTGTTTCGCTGTCATTATTGCAACAGAAATAACAATTCCGCACCCGTATTATGCAAAAATTACAACAGCAAAGTAACAGCAGTAGCAAAGTGACAGCAAACACTTAGCAATCGGTCGCAAAATGTCACTGGAAATCGTAAAGTCGCCGGCCTGTTGCTGAATGCACTTTGACTTTGGCCTTTGATACTAGCGCCACTAGCAACAGAACAGCAATAGATGGAATCAAAGTAATGCACTTTTGAGTTCATCGATTGTCCGACAGACGGTGATCTAGCGCTCGATCACTTTCTGTTCTGCCAAAGCAATGTTTGACAGCAATGATTGCGAAATTTACGCCTGTTGCAAACTTATTGCGAGTTATGTAGTTAGCCAGCCGAATCCACTATTGTGAACATGAGTCATTATTATATTAGCTTCAGAATACAAATATTACACTGTGCACTGTCTTTTCATCCTAAAACGTAATTTCTGTAGGTTTTTTTTTTGCAGTCCTGGCCAATCTTTTGATAGCCAGATAAACTCTTTCATTTTAACTAACCGCTTACAGTCATTCTGAAATTGATACATCAGTTCATTGAAATCTCCTCGGCGTATTATTGTTATTCTTGGTAGAGTATTTTACGATCTTCGAGAAATAAATTACAAAATGTTGTTAACCACTGCGTGCCATCAAAGTCTATATATAATTGTATGGCCTTAGAATACGCTAACCCGTGGGTATTTTCTAGCGAATCCAAGCAAACCGACCCCACCTTTTTTAAATATTCATCCGATCCCAAAGATCAGTTAACCAGAACCTTAGCTAAATAAAACAAACAATTACCCAATCAAAATTGGAACGTCTACCCAAGCTGAAACAAATGAAAAGCGCAATTTTATTTCACAAGTCGCAACCAGATGATTGTAACAGATTGCAAGAAATATAAATTCCAGCTCACCGGCTTATAGCAGCTTCGACGCCAAGTGTTCTACGTCCAACAATAATTTGTTATTGAATATTCTTTACGGCAACTGTGTTTACATTACTGTACTGCTAGTATCTTCTTTGAACTGGGAATTACGTAGCAGTTTAAAAATAGAATAGCAACGTGCGACGAACTGCGTTTTGTTGAGAACTAGCTTTATGTTTTACTAATAAGTGATAAACTTCTTCAAAACAATTGCTGTTTTTCAACCGACTTCAAAACAGGAGGAGGTTCACATATCAGTTGTATTTTTTTAAAAACGTTGGTTAGCTCAGAACTCTGTCATTTATTACACATTTTATTAAAAGGTGATTATTTCTAACGATGTTGTAGTGTTTGTTGAGTGGTTAATCTGACACTGGCTCAGTCGCGGACACGTCCACTCCGGCTGACTCTAGTGACACTGACGCTCGCGTATGAGATAGCGACGCTTAGGTCTCTTCGCTACCCAAGCAGTATTATTCAATTCAGTATAGTCATAATGTATCCCAATAAATATTAACTCGCAAACACTACAGATATGAAATGTGGATGGCTTAAATAAATCTACACTAAAGTTCTAGGCTCTCTGCATTACCTGGCTGCTGTCAGCGTAACCAACTTTATTTGGCAAGTTTCTCTCGTCACACAAACTAAGCAATTGGATAACCCTAATCAATCATGCGAGAGGTGAGCTCGTTCTACGACCCACTATCGGAGCGTCAGTAAAGAAGACGATGCTCTGATGGCTATGGTGACCATTGTTGCAATGATTTAGTAGATTTTAAGTATGACTCAAAAGCAAAAATAGGAAAATGAAACAGAAATAGAAAAGATTCTTAAGATTATGGAAGTGGAAGGAATGAATTGATGACTCGGAGATAAGCTTATAAAAAGAAATATTTTTTTATATCACAAAAAATAGTAATACATATTTTAAATAATCTCTTAAATGAAAACGAAGCGAATACCAAAATAATATGATATTTTTATTGTTTTTATCAGGGTCAATAGTTAAATAAGATGCCCATCAAAAATAAGAAACTGTAAGTTCACTGCAAAGCTAAGTGACTGCCTCAGCTCATAACACACATGCATGTGACCATAAGGCTACGTATCACTAAACGAATGTCTCTAGCGACAACAACCAGAAGCGCTCGACGGCTTAGCGCTCTACCTGGTAATAAGTTACCGAGTAGCGTTTAATTGCTAAGCCCCACTTTTCTCTTAGTGTATTTTAAGTGGAATAAATACTATTTAATAAGTATAGTAGGCGGTACTGGTTAGGCAACCTCAAGTTTGATAGTAGAGACTAGTCGAAACTATTGTACTTATGTAACGGCAAGAACGAATACACGTGATTTTTATGGTACAGACCGCATGGTACTTAAAAATACAAAAAACTATTCTGCATTCTCCAAAAGAAATGTCACCGTACTCACGTTGACCACAGTTCAATAACAGGAATCCACCCTTTCAACATAATGCACGTGAACCACAAACTGTTTAGTTTTACGATGTCTACGTCATCTGAACAAACGTTGAACGAAATGAGATTGTACTGTATACGAAGTTAAGGTGGGCACTAATTTTATAAGAACTTTCTGATTGTAACTAACGAACAAACTTCGTTTGTTTACTTGTGAAACTTTAAATTAATATTAGGTAGTTACCTTTTTGTGAAAGTCTAGAATTCTCGAGGATAAAATGAACGATATTTTCAGTGAATTAATTCTACTGAAACTTGGAATCATAAATTTAAACTAGTAAAAATATTTATGAAAGTAAATTTCTTTTCAATTTGTAATATTTATTTGATTTTACTGTCAGTCTCAGTTAAACTAAAATTTAACTAGTAGGTTACCTAGATGAAAAACGAAACGTGTTTGATAGATTTCAGTTGAAAATTTTAATTAAGTAATTATCTGTAACAATAATAAACTAACTAAGTACTACAATAAATAATAACACCAGCTACTATTCAGTCCTGCTAGCTACACTACCTATATTACAAAAAAACATTTTTTTGATCAGCCCCTGTGGTGTAGTGGTTGAGTAGGTCAGCTCATAACCCGGAGGTGGCGGGTTCTACTCCCGCGACAAGATAAGTATTTATTCACAGGAAAAAAGGCGCAAACCCTTGTACTGTGTCTGGGTGTTGTGAGACCATGGTCCTTGTAGTTCCTGGGTCCCTAGATGCAGGGAATCTTAGAGTCTATTAGGATCTATGTACATATGTGATCGTTGGGCGTTATTTATTTATTATTGTAATTTGTACTGGCTGCCCTGATTTAAAAATAATCAGTAATTACCATCATCAGCTTCATCTGTCCTCTGCTGGACCTATATACGCCGCTGAGTTCTGATCTATAACATATCTTCAACAATAATAGGTGAGCCATTTCCACAACAACCGTAACTGATTACGAAGTTATTTTGCTTTGTCTATCATTAATTGTTTAACAAACAATATTTATTATTGATAATTATTGTCACATAATTAGATCATTGAAGCTACCACAGTAGGAGTTCTACTGTGGTAGCTGTAGGATAGCACTGTGCGGCTACCGGCCAGTCCGCGCAAGCCCTTCGTAGAGTTCAGACGTTACATTTTCAGCAAAATAAATAAATATTGTGTACGATGAAGTGAAGTGTTTCAGTGGTTTTTTTGTGGTTCGGATGTTAACCGGAAGTTGAATCGGAGTTTTACCATTGAAAATGTAAGTTGAATAAAATAAATGCATGAAGGTTTGGGGTGATTTTGTATGCTATGTATTTTTGATGTTTCGATAAATTGATAGATAGTATTCGATTGAACAAAATTAAGTTCATGATATTTTATCGATAAAAACGTTTTTAAATTCTTTAAAATTTGCTTACCATTAATTTTATGGTGATCATTTTAATGTTCATCAATAGCTTGAAGGCGTCTACTGCTGAACATAGGCCTTAATTAGTGACATAAGATTGTCTTATTAACATCAAATAAATAAATAAATAAAAAAATATTATTTGAATGTTAATTCCATAGAATTCGATATTTACCTATTATAAGTAAGTAGTATGTGAAAGTTAAATATATCCAAGTATGGAACAAATTAGGTAAGTATAGGAAAGGGATCAGTAATGGCCCGAAACGAACATAACTCACTCGTTCCCAATTCCTGAAAAGTTAAGCTGTTTATTTCTAAAAGATTACACCGCTGCCGCCGCGTTGGAATCATGCTTAAAATGTAACTTTGTTTTATCATTTGAATGTTAAATGTTCTATTCACATAAACTTTGGAATATTACTTTCAAATTCGAAAAGGAAGAGACTTTGAGCGGACGCTGCATTTCGAGTTTTTTTTTTCACATAATTGACAACGAGGTTTTAGGACCATTTCCATATTTTTTTAAGTTGAATGTTTTTGATACTATTGTCTCAAAAAATAAGTAACTACCTATCCCTAGTTGTGAAACGCAATCGATTTTCGGCTTAAATAGTCAGTTCATTTTGGAAACTGAGATAATAATTCTCCACAGATTTACTATACCGTAAAAAAAGTGAAAACTTACTGTACCTACTAGCTGTTTTACTTACTGTTATAATGTTACTGTACTTTTATTGTAGTCATATTGCCTATTAATTTATTTTTCTTCAAAATGTACAGTCATTGGCTAAATTTGCTAAACATATCGAACTTTCACGGAATACACCCTTCATATAGGTATTTAAAAACTGTGCATGTAAATTTGAAAAAGCGTCCGAATTTTTGTAGCTGACTGGACATGCTACACAAGTTACCTCCGTCAGTTCACGGTAGTTTTCGGCACGGCTTGAATAATAAATCGACTTCAATGCATTTGTAGGTACCCTAGGACACCTAGGTGGGACGCCTATAGGTGTAGGCGGGGGAATTTGCATGGATTATGTAGGTTAGCTACCTGTAGATAGCTTTATAGATTTGTAATAATACATTTTATAGCCAAGTCAGGCCAAGGTCAAGCCAGGTTGTGGGATTCAAAGATCCACACACATCACCAGCCGGGAGCCGTCTACTGCTGAACACAGGCCTCCCCTACATCATTTTGTACGCTTATCATAGGGGGGGGGGGGGGGGGGGGATTGCCATAATCACCACGCTTTCCATTCGTTCATGATCGTGGTGAGCATCAGCCTGAAGACGTTCAATGCTGAACACAGGCCTCTCCATAGAGTGCCACTTTGAGCTGCTGCTTGAGTGGTCACCACTCGAGAACCTTTCTTCTCCATCGGCTGTCGGGTGACCATAGCAACTGTAAATTAGTAGATAAGGAGCAATAGAGGACACTTCATGATTATTTCTATCAAGGAAACATAGTTTTATGTTTTTTAGATCAAACCTTTGGAATTAACACGTATAGCTACCCATACAATAGCGCTCATAGCGAAGCACGACTAGCCGTTTCTAAACGATCGGTAAAGTTAAGCAACGTTCGCTGCGGTCACTACTTTGATGGGCGACCGCTACAGCAAAAAGTGGTATTTACAACTGAGCGCTACCGTGCTTCGGAGGGCACGTTAAGCCGTCGGTCCCAGCTATTGTCGTAGGACAATAGTCGTTAAGCCAAGTCAGAAGCCTCTGGGCGGCCTAAAAATTCTGACACCAGGGCTAACCACTTGCCTACACGAGAAAAAGAAGAAGGAGACCCATACAATTTTAACTATAACTGTGCTAGCTCGTTTAAAACTTAATCATGGATTTTGGAATTATGCTTAACACGGTCTTAAGCAGGAAGATAGAGTCTAACCAACATCTGCCTGGTTAGTATGGACGGTAGAAAGATTGTCCATTTTATGTCCCTTTCTTCATACTTGCTTACTTGTCAAGTGGAGTAAAACAGGGGAAAGACAATTTTGTCTACCTGGTAGAAACCTAGATCTATACGGCAGAGCTTCCCAAACTTGCTTTCAGCAATGTCTGCATAATAGAACCATTTCAATGCATCTGCTGTTACCTATGCTACCTTGTATTAGGTGGCTATCTAAGTTACCTAGCTGTAGGTTACCTAAAGTTAGGTACCCCGTCGAGTAGAGTGCGACGTGTGACGTCTCTATTAGAATATGCGCATAGTTTATAATTTAGATTTGTGGTTTGGTTCGTAGTTCATGTCTTTATTAGGTATTCCGAGAATATCTATTAGTTACCTATCTGATAGATATTGGATTTTCTATTCAATATTCTCACATGTTCAGGTTCATTTCGTTATTCATATCGTCGCTCGTATGACTAAAGGTCCTATCTCATTTTTGTCCATAGTTCAGAAAACGTGTTTTAAGGTTTTGACATTTCTAACTTTCAGATAGTTTCGTTCCTTGCAAGTCCAGCATATTTATTTTTATATGCTTTTGTAGATAATTTCAAGTACTTTTATTACACGTTGAAACTTTTAACCTGTTTGCATTCTAAATACCTGTTTTGATTAATCAAAACAAATAGGTCACTTAGTGAGAACTTTGTTTTATTTAAAATAAGCTGTCTGTTTTTAGTTACGACTTTTTTTAGACTATGTATGAAAATAAATATACAAAATTTATGTTGTTAATGCTTTATTAGTGTGTTTGTTTTTTTTTTAGTAAGTTTTAGTAAGTTTAATGCTACAATACTGTATTTAATTCAACACAACACCATAACTTTACCAAGTACCTAACAATAAAAAACTACTTAATCAGCCTCATTTTGAGGTTGCAATAGGTAATTGAATATTATGAAGTCCTAATTGTAATAATAATTAATGAATGAATGAATTAATCATTAATTATCTTGTGATCCAAAATGTTAAGAGGTACAACGATTAGTCAGATGGATAGAGAATTTTGCGTTGACTAACATAGCAGTCCTAACTCAAAACAGCCAAAAAGTGAGATAGGACCTTTAGTCACACGAGCGACAAAAATGAGATAGACACTTGTATATTTATGCCTGTTATACTTAAATACGTGTACAACTAAATTCTTTGAAACTAGAGTTCTTAGGATGGGTTTTTTGTTCTTTAATTAAGGTAACTAATGGTTAAAAATGCTAACAAGTTTTGACCATTGGTTAGAACTTGATACCATTTTTAACCATTGGTTACCTTAACGACGTATCAAAAAACCCACCCTTAGATCAAATTAGTATTCATTACTCTGTGGAAATTTTCATTTTCTGAAAGAAAAAGAATCCTATGTTAAATTCAGTTAATAAGCAATCCATGTGCAAAGTTTCATGCAAATACCTAAAATTTTGTTTGTAACTTCTTATCGCTTAAATTGTATAAGTAGGTATACTAGTTAACAATTCTATTAACAGTTAATAACAAAACAGCACCAAAGTACAGTGATTATTGTACAGATGCAGACAACTAACAGTGTACATATCTGACGCTCTATAGTAACGTGATTGGATTCCTGGCAGGCGTTGTAATTGACAAGCAAGTGTAATTGACTACACTTGGGATCACCATTGGAAGGATTTAGGTTTATTAAATTCGAGCGTAAGATGAAATGGCAAGATTAGCTTTACGAACTAACTACAGTAAAAATTGCTTGTTGAAAAAAGTACGTAGGTACTAAATAAGTTTATCAAAAGAAATATTGGTATAAATTAAAATGGTTGATATTTAAAAGGATATGTACCTACCTACTTCGCTACTGTACACAGCAAACATTCTAACAGAACACGTTAATTTTCATATAAAACTAGCTGACCCACCGTGGCTTCGCACAGGCTATCTAATCCATTCAGGGACCTTCCCGAATGCACATGTTTTTTTAATTCAAAGAAATACATGTATGTATTACACACACACAAACAAATTATGCAGACGGATTGAAGCATCTCTTTCTATTACAATTTTGGTACTTAGCTAATTAGTATAGTGTTAAAGGGGTTGGCCGTAATCATATCGTAATTACCTGCATGCTTGGTATATAGGCGTCTAGGTGATCACAGTAAGTTATAATGCAAACCGATGCTGCTGCCCATTCCCTGGACATTTCCGTAGCCAGATTTTATATAGGTACTCACGGCACCCACGGGAACTGATCAGAGATGGGATGATCCTACTCTAAGGCTGCGTTTCCACCAACGATGTGCGAGGCAGATGGGCGGTGCGAGGATTTGTAGCGAGGCTGTGAAACGGTATGAGTGTTTCCACCGGAGATGTTCTACGCCACTGAGCGGTGCGAAGAAGTGTAGGGCTCGTTTCTGATGCGCGCGGGGTGCGGTGTGGTGGGAGCGGAGCGCGCACCCCTCTGCCCGCACACATCTCTCGCACACATCCCTTGCAACACGTCCCTCGCAGCACATCAGTAGCATATATTTTTTTCTTGTATTGCATGTAAAATAACCGCTCCGCTGAGCCATTTCCACTAGACCTACACTGAGCGAGGCTAGGTAAATTAAGTGATTCTATTGGTTTTTGACAAATAAATCCCTCGCTACACATCCTCGCACATAATCTGGTGGAAATGCAGCCTAAGGCCGGACCACACAGAACATCAAACATCAAAATAGTGTAAACAATGAATTTAAGTGTCCATCGGAGCGTCCAATGACCTAGAAGCTTTCAAACAAGGAAGTGCCAATATGAGTTCATCATTCTTTAAAACCGAAACAGTGATTAATGTTTGGTCCAAAACGGCAACTTGGTCTATTTGGGTATAGTAAACAGTATTTTATTGCAAGAGCAAGGACCGAATACCCTGAATCATAGATCAATGACTTCAATATTTACTTCTTTCAATGAAAACTTCGAGAATCTGCAATGCAGGTCTACGGTATTGTATAAATATTAACCACTAATTAAATAACGATTCATTATTTTCTGATGATTTGGCTTTTTTACTAGCTTTTTATATGATTATAAAATAAGGTACCTAACTAAAAGAGTAAAACGAAATACCGTGTAAATAGTAGCTATAGTAACTAGTGACGCAGCGTAGGCCGGCCCCCCACTGGATCAACCGATAGTCTGGTCAAAACCGCGGGGAGCTGATGGATGTAGGAGTCAAGCAGCCACTCAAAGTGGCCCTTTCTGGAGGAGGCCTATGTTCAACAGTGGAAGTCTTCGGGCTGTTGATGATGATGACGATGATGATGAACTAGTGAAGTAAGGGGCGTTGCGCTAAACATCAGGCGAACAATTAGCTCGTCACGTCATTATTAATCTTACTGCAAAACCGTTATCTATTTTAACTGGTTAAATACCGCTAAATCTATACCGTATTCAGTCCTTTATGTAGAGTTGTTATAGTTTACAAAACGTCATGTTGTGTGGGAGGTAGATCTGTTCGAAGCTAGATTTATGATTTCCATTATACAGTAGTCTATACCTAATTATTATTATGGCAATGTTCACCTTGACGAATTAAATTTTTGTTATTGCAATCTGTGGAGCAAAAAAGGCAGACCTGATATGATTTTCACCATTTCATTTCATGTCAATACCGTCATAACAAGTTCTGAAACACCTGATGTACATTACAATAAAGTTAAGTGTCTAATATTTACAAAAAAAGTAGATAACAACGAAATAACCACCCAAAACTGTAAATAGAAGGCCTGTACGATTCATTCACTGCATCGTCGCTTAACAACAGGTTATTTGCACTCAAATGTTGGCCTATTTATACACAAAAATAAATGAATTCATTAGGAAATGCCTTATATGAACTACTCTAAACAAGTCAGGTTTTTAAGTTAACACAATTTGTGATTTACACGAATAATGTTGTTAGGTCAATCGCCTTGGAGTGAAATGATGGGTCGTAGGTAAGGATATAAAATACTAATTTCGAAAAAAGAAAATAACTTTGTTGCAAATACCTAGTTTTTTTTCTTATATTTTGGCTCCACATATAGTGTAGGTATTTAGCCAGTGTCAAGTATTGTAAGTTTCATTGTATTATGGAATATTTCACGTAATGTCAAGTCTTAGTCACAGTCAGTCAGGGTAGTCATAGTCCAGTCTAAGTCAGGTAGTCATAATCCAATAAGTCATGCCCTAGTAAAGTAGTGGCAACATTACTAGAAGCTTCTATGGAATTTTGGAAGCAACACGAAAAACCACGTTTCACTACATTATATCACTTGCCCACACTCATGCTCGTAATTTAGCACTTAATGCGTAAAACGCCACCATTTATAAACATTAACACTGGAAAAAGCATAAGTTTAGTAAAATAATACAATGCAACGACGTGAACTTTTTCGCGTTCCCGCCAAAACTCACAATACCTAGTTGAACATACTATTACTTTGTATTCTGCTAGACTATGGAGCCAGGCGTCACAGATTATACAGACGCACATCTTGTCTTGCCATTAACAAAAATAACTCTACATAATGCTACAGCATATTTAGGAAAAGCCTTCAGAGTTTACACAGAACTTCCATTAGTCACAAGAGTAATGAGTAGGTGTTATTACTTAATACAGAATACTTCCAGCATTACATACAGAGACTGGAGTACCTACGATACCATTAATTAAATCCCACATCGTTCGTTGGGTAATTGGGTATACCTACCTATGTAGGTAGGTACTTGAACGATGTTTTAGAGAACCATGTTCTTTCACTAGACAATTAATTAATTTGAATTACTTGATCATATCTCTAAGTCATCATCAGCCTGAAGACGTCCACTGCTGAGCATAGGCCTCCGCTATAGAGCGCCACATTGAGCGGCTGCTTGTCTCTTGCATCGATCATCGGCTCCTCGCTGTTCTGGCCATGCCGTCGGTCCAACTAGTGGGGGGCTGGCCTACGCTGCGTCTTCCGGTTCGTGGTCGCCACTCGAGAACCTTTCTTCCCCATCGGTTGTCAGTTCTACGAGCTGGCCGCGGCCAACTGCCACTTAAACTTACTAACTCTAAAAGCTATATCGGTAACTTTAGTTCTCTGCGGATCTCCTCATTTCGGATCTTACTCGAAAGGAGACTCCGAAAATAGATCTCTCCATAGCTCGCTGTGCGACTTTGAGCTTTTTTTCTAAGTGGACAACAACAAATAACGTTTGTGCTGAACGCAGCTCCTCTTTACAAAAGTTTTTTTACTAGTTTTTGTTTATTTATTTGATGACCAGCTGGGCAAGCATGCGCTCCGTGAGATATGTCCCGCACAACACGACAAATTTTCTCGATGTAGACTATTTTTTACTCGCGATAGAAAAGGTAGGCTATGGTTTGACCACAATCTTACCTGATGGGAAGTGACAATGATAACGAAGTGTAGTAGCACGCTTGTCTATTAGGTAGGTAATAGTATAATACCATGTAATAAATTCCTATTTACTCATGGTTTGAAAAATCTCGGGTCACCAAAAACTGCAGCGATCTTCATTGATTTAGATTGTGTTCTGTGATTTATCGTATATTATTTTAAAGCTGCAGAACCGTAATAGGGCTAGTTGAAGTCTCATTTACGAGCGATGTGGCCTGCCCATTGCCACTTCAACTTACTAACTCTAAGAGCTATATCGGTCACTTTAGTTCTCCTGCGGATCTCCTCGTTCCGGAGCTTATCTCGCAGGGAAACACCGAGCATAGCTCGCTCCATAGCTCGCTGTGTGACTTTGAGCTTACTAATGAGGCCAACAGTAAGAGTCCATGTCTCAGTTCCATAAGTCATCACTGGCAACACACACTGATTGAAAACTTTCGTTTTCAGGCTCTGCGGTATTTTGGACGAAAAGATAGGACGAAGCTTCCCGAACGCTGCCCAGCCGAGTTGAATTCTTCGCGCCACCTCTTTGTCGAAGGTGGACCTACCTAATTGGACAATCTGTCCTAGGTAGACATACTCGTAGAACTGACAACCGATGGGGAAGAAAGGTTCTCGAGTGGCGACCACGAACCGGAAGACGCAGCGTAGGCCGGCCCCCCACTCGGTGGACCGACGACCTGGTGAAAGCCGCGGGGAGCCGATGGATGCAGGAGGCGAGCAGCCGCTCAAGGTGGCGTGCTCTGGGGGAGGCCTATGTTCAGCAGTGGACGTCTTCAGGCTGTTAATGATGATGATGATGATGAAGTCTCATCAAGTGATTTGATGGCGCATACATTGATTGATCGAACCTCTTCCGTGTTCGAGATTCTTTCACCATTTTCGCAATAGAATAAAGGCTAACGTGATGTCCAGATAACAGACCTATTTGATAAAGCTTGCCAAAGTAATAGTGCATTGTTCTTAAAATAAAAATAACAGCTTGTCTCTAAACTTTAATAATGTAAACACATATTTTAATTTAATCTTCGCTTATTAATTAAACGTTAGGCTAGTCTGTCTTATAGCAGGTGGAGTTAACGAGATAATTTTCAGCTAATTTCTAAATAAGCTTGGACGGCCAAAGTTTAAAAACATGACTACTAGTAGAAGTTTCATTAAATTTTCGCTTGCAAAATGTAGTACGTAGGTAATCAAAGTTAAAGCCATATCATAACGCTATATAGTGGTAATAAGTCTGGGAATGGTAGTGGCTGAAAGCTGCAGTAAATTATCTCTTAAAAAAAGCTTGGCAGATCCATGTAGTCAATGGTGACCGCTTACTATCAAATAAGCTGAGTGATTTAATATATTAAATTAAATAAAAACTGATAGAGATCATTGAAACTGCTTCGAATGTTCTTTTTATTTAAAAAAAATAACAAGTAAAAAATCTCTCTGTACAATAATTACAATATCAATTTACCTATTATTATTTTTATATCATCGTCAACAGCCTGAACATAGGCCTCCCCCAGAGAGCGCCACTTTGTGCGGCTGCTCGCCTCTTGTATCCACCGGCTCCCCGCGGCTTTCACCAGATCATCGGTCCACCGAGTATTTTTATATAGAATAGCATTTTACCACATTTCTTGATTTCTAGGGTTCCGTACAGAAAAACCTGTTTTTTATGTATCAGTTTATCAGTAGCCTTTCACCACACTTCACCTGAATGTCAAGTGACATATATAATTGCTCGGTGGACCGACGACCTGGTGAAAGCCGCGGGGAGCCGATGGATGCAGGAGGCGAGCAGCCGCTCAAGGTGGCGTGCTCTGGGGGAGGCCTATGTTCAGCAGTGGACGTCTTCAGGCTGTTGATGATGATGATGATGATGATATATAATTGCACGAGGAAACGTCTTCGATCGAATAAATTACAAAATGTCACCTTCGATCGTTAGAGACGGGACCACCCATAATATAACGTCTTCATTGAGATCTGTTTCGAATAATATATGGCGCATAATGAGTATAATTTGTAATGCCATTGAGTAGCCCGCTTAAAGGCGAAGTGGGCGTGAATTTTTATTCTTTATTTGGCGTATAAAGTCTTAAATAAAACACGGTGGCGACTGATTACATCATGATCTATAGGTAATTGTGTGATGTCATTATTTGAATTCTTCTTTATAGCAATAAAAGCTACAACCTACGGTTTTGCCGATTAAAGCCCTATTCAAACCGGTGCGGTATTCGTACCGCTGTGGGTAGCGGTATCCCGCGCAGAATTCCGCCCGGGTATTTTGTATGAAGTTCCGCTCAAGTTTCACGCTAGCCGAACTTCAATACATAATAACGCGCGGGATCCTGCGCGGTATTTACCGCTTCCCACAGCGGTAGGAATACTGCGCTGGTTTGAATGGGGCTTTAAACCATGATAATTATAGTTCAGTATAATCTTAACATTATTGATGATAAAATGTTGACGTCCCCTGGTTAGGTATTTGAGTTAGGATCCACTTAGGTCAAAACACTTATGAATTTCTAAATTAAATTTTCTCTGCACCAAAATCTAAAGTGGTATTTTCTGTCCCTAACCGACAACCCAATTCCTTTCACGAATTCAATTCTATGAAATAACAAATAGAAATTCGTTTTCTGACTTCGACAAAGTTAACCAGGTGGTGACCTGGCGTGGCGTTTGAATGAAATCCCGTTTGAAAAATGACTTTGTCCGCGATCTAGGCGAAGTAAAAATGTAGGTGGAAGTTAAGCCACCTGCCTGCGCGATTTGTCTCCTTTGAGATTAACGGGCTTAGTATTATCTGGGTTATTAAGTGCACGTGTACTGAATAAATGAGTGCCGGACGTGAAGCGATAGCTTATTTGAGTGCTAGAATGGCACAAAGCTAAACTGTGTGTTTTCGAACCTAAAAATAAAATAGTTTTTAATGGCCAGTAGTGTTAATTTAGAGCGAGCTATACTCGGGGTTTCCTTGCGAGATAAGATCCGAAATGAGGAGATCCGCAAGAGAACTAAAGTCACCGATATAGCTTTGAAAATTAGCAAGTTGAAGTGGCAGTGGGCAGGCCACATCGCTCGTAGAACTGACAACCGATGGGGAAGAAAGGTTCCCCACTAGGTGGGCCAACGACTTGGTCAGAACCGCGGGGAGCCGATGGATGCAGGAGGCAAGCAGCCGCTCAAAGCGGCGCTCTACCGCGGGGAGCCGATGGATGCAGGAGGCAAGCAGCCGCTCAAAGCGGCGCTCTGTGGGGGAGGCCTATGTTCAGCAGTGGACTGTGTATGATGATGATGATAAAGATAATTGTTTTTCATTTATCAAAAACATTTTAAAGACATAATTTTATTTTTTACATACAAGTTGAAATACCTACGCAGGAAGTATGTAGGTAGGTACGTAGGTAGATATGTATAATACTAACACATCAGCAGAGTTTAATGACCTAGTTATATCGACGATCAATCAAAGAAAAACAAACAGTTTTAAATCTGTCCGTCCGCACGTGAACCAATTTTCTATTATCTGCTGACTTCATTCTACGAAATGAATTTAGGAAAATGTATGAAACTATAATGTGTTAAATTCATTATCATGATTCGTTTTTTGGAGTATATCTCCATCAAATGATGATTAACTGAACATTTACAAAAAAAATCAAAAAAAAAGTTGTTAGATTTCTTTCTAAATTGGCTTTGTATCAGTAATAAATAACTGTTGTTAGGTTCTCGAGTGGCGACCACGAACCGGAAGACGCAGCGTAGGCCAGCCCCCCACTCGGTGGACCGACGACCTGGTGAAAGCCGCGGGGAGCCGATGGATGCAGGAGGCGAGCAGCCGCTCAAGGTGGCGTGATCTGGGGGAGGCCTATGTTCAGCAGTGGACGTCTTCAGGCTGTTAATGATGATGATGATGAACTGTTATAAGACACGTCTGATGAATAAAGACGTTAACATTTTTGTTTACAAAATAGTTACTTATTTTATGACATTTTTCGACCAAACTAATGGTATTCACGTATTAATTTTGAAAGTAGTAATTTTGAAAACGAAAGGTGTCTGATGTAGGTACCCCCTGATCCCTAGCCTTTAGTTGGTAGGTATAACGCATTTCAATAAAAATACCTAAAAAGAGCAGAAATATTTATGTCCCACTCCCACTACTCTTGACGGAATGATATATTTATGATATTAGAACAGTATCGTCTGCTTGGCGTAAGCGTAATTTGTAAAAGAAATCTCATCTCGGGTCTGTGCATTATTTATTTTCTTTAACAAAACAACAAAACAAATATGTGTGGACATTTCACACAGCGCCAGCTAGCCCCAAACTAAGCATAGCTTGTACTATGGGAACCCGATAACTGATACAATACTTAGATACTTTTTTGTTTGTAAATACATACATAGAATACAATATAACACCCAGGCACAGAACAAACACCAATGTTCATCACACAAATGTTTATCCTAGATGGGAATCGAATCCACAACCTACAGTTCAGAAGGCAGAGCTACTACCAACTGAACTAACAGGGCCATTCAAAAAAAGTCAGTTTCTTGTTTTCTTGAAAACTGTTTTTTTCAATGACACACGTAACAGATGAAGTCATTATTCTCGAAAACATAAAGCTAAATAGTCCACAGATATAGGCATTATGAGTCATACTAGCCACAGAACCTATACCTACCTAGATACCTAGAACATGGTAGCGGACACTGCGGATGCAGACACTCAAATTATGTGTATTTTACCGATCGAAACGTGTCTTTTGATACCTATATCTTATATGACCAAATACAGCAGCTCTGAAATTTCAGTTCGACATATTTTGACATTTCTTTATTTACCTTTTTGATCTCGAACTCTGAACACAGTTATAGTAGGCCAAAGCAGGGATGAGTCGGGGGGCCGAGCGGCAGGGGCGGTCTAAGTTAGAATGGTTCCAACGCGCAATAATTTAGGTAATTTATTATTGCACTGGATATAATGGATATTTTAAAAATCCACTATTCATAAACCCTCCATTATATTTAGTCCAACTACTACACAAAGTTTCTTGACCTTATTTAAATATTGAATAATCGCAGTTTTGTACGGTTTGGAGGTAAACTTGTAATTTTTTCCTTCGACAAAATTATTCATTCGTGTTTTCTCTATACATAAGCCTTAGTATTTGTCCTGAACTTTACCATATATTAATTTCAAAGTCATTGTTGCGATATTGTTGACAGGACACGGCCTCATGCTAAGCCTTTTTAAGCATTTTGATGTTGCATAGGCTCTTAAACGCTGATGCCCGTCTGCATATAGTCAATTAAAATACAACTTAGCTAAGCAACAGTTTCCCTCGGGTTCTCTTACGTTTGCTAAATTGGTTATTCGTGTAAACTTGGTACACCAAATACTTAACGATCATTGGTTGCTTGTTAATCATCGGCTGTCTTTAACCAATAAGCGTACAGTATTTAGTATGTTGACTTCACACGAGTTTTACAATCGTACCTACGAGGAACCTGGGCTAGAAACATATGTATGAACTTAAGAGCTTTCAAACTTAAGTGCAGACGGGTAAATGTTTCTAGCTATACCTTATGTCACCCCTTTTAAGTAGGTCATCTATGATCACAGACCCATAAAAAAGTCAGATATAGCTTTCGGAAACAACGCTGTGGCACCCGGTATTTAGCTATGTGTGCGTGACAACACAAAGCTTTAACACTGTACAAACACACGCGTCAGAGCGAGTGTAATGTTGCTAGCATAGGAAAAAGAAAACCTACTGTTTCCGTGAATGTAAACTTTAGCAATATAATTGTAATTGATGTATTTATTTAATAGACCAATAGCTAAATATGTTTCATAATTATTATAACAACGACCTACTTTTTTATAGGATCTGTGTCTATGGTAATATAAAAATATGGTATTCTAATATGAGTATTAAAATTAAACCTTTTTCTTTTCAGAAAGAAACCATGACCTTCTGGATTATCATCACCCTCGCGTGTACCGCTTCCATCATCGTTGATGCTAAATGGCATCATCATATAAAACGGGAAATACCTATCGACATCTGCGCGACAGGACTCAACAGCACTAACAAAGTTCAATGTTACTGCGTATCAACTCGAAATGAACCACCAACTATAATAGGCGCTGAATGCTACTTGACCAAGTCTATCAGCAATGATAATAGTGCTTGGACTACATTCAAAACGATTAGCACTATCCACAAACTTAATCTCATAAACACTAGAGGAGTACCATTAACATACGTTCCAACTGAAGCACTTAAAGAAACCCCTGGTATATTGAAACTAGATATAAAGTATGCACAGATCAACACAATTGGATCATTTGCATTTGCAAACCTTAGTTCAGTAGAAGAAATGATATTGAGAGATAACCAAATCATAGTTTTAGATCCTTACGCATTCATCCATCATAAAAGTTTGAAAACGATTAGCTTGGATGGGAATAATATAGCCGAAATCAACAGAAATGTATTCGTTGATTTACCAAAACTAGAGAAGCTTTATCTAACAAACAATCAGATAAGTACAATACACGACAGAGCTTTTATTAATTTAACCAACTTAAAAGAGCTGGAGATCGATAGGAACAAAGTATTCAGTTTGAATTTTGCGGTATTCCAAGGTTTAACAAATTTAGAAAGATTGGAGTTAAGCAGCAATGGCTTAGAAGTTATTGGAGATAACACATTCCAAGCACTTGAAAATTTGAAGTCCTTAAACTTGGAAGGGAATAAAATTCAAATGCTCGATGATAAGGCATTCAATGGACTCAGCAAGTTATTCTCGCTGTCATTGGCTCGAAATAAACTGACAGATATAGACAGCGATAAAGTTTTCGAAGGGTTGGAGTCACTAAGGTCACTGAGCTTGAAGGGAAATCAACTCAAACAATTGAACGGCAATGTAATCGCACCCATTTTAAGTAACTTCTACGGCAACACCAGTAATTTGGATGTTGAAGGTATTGTACCTTAATACAATAATATGTACTTAATATCAAGTATTTACCAAATTAATGAAAAAAAACCATTTAATATTCGATATACACACCAACTATTCCTGATTAATAGAATAGATTTACTTTACGATTATAAAAAAATGCTAATTATTTTTACTGACATATTATTTATTATTTAATTTTGTATTCAAAAATATTTCATTTTTTCAGAAAATAACTTTACATGCGACTGCAGTTTGGAATGGTTTATGTCTCTTATGAACAAGACCCTAAACAAGCATCTCCAAATTACCACTGAAAACCTTAAATGTGTGGCTGACGCACATATTAAAGAATTATATGCTAAGGCTGAAGAAATGGAGAAAAACACACCATCAGCATTAGAAGCGGAAGAAACTAAAGGTCAAGGAACTGATTATGAGTATTACGATGAAGCACCACTGGCCAATGGCCAAATGTTTTATATCGATGTCAGAGATTTAATTAATTGCAATAAAGATTCTCTTTATAAAGCAGTAACGAATATTACTACAATTGCACCAGTCGTAGCAAACATTAGTCTGACAACAAGCACTAGCAAACCTACTGAAGCAAGCACAGCTGAAAACAAATACCCGTTACATAGTACCATAGTTGATTCAACCACAAATAAAAATGAAGTCACTAAGCCAGACAAGAACAGAGAACATAACGAAATGAAGAAAGAAGCAGTTACTACTACTACACTGTCGCCAGTTTCTGCAAAACCTGCAGAAACCAAAATCTATGAAAACATGGCTTCAGATGAAGCAAAACCCGATAAAACTAAATCACATAGAAGTATTCCAGAGCCTAGAACAGAATCCAGAAGAATCGAAGAAGACACATCCAACACTAATAATGCTAATAATAACTTAGGCTGTGTTATGTTGATTGTAACAACGGCATTAAGTTTTAGATTAAGCACATAGGATTTCAGAAGTATTTTATCTTTGCTATTTATTTATTTGGGAACAATGCTATGCGTTTTGTTGTAGATAGGCTATATCAATTTCATTACGTGCTTTTCATGGACATCATTAGGTAAACAGTGAAATGTCTTGCATGTCTTTGATATGCTTCAATGATTCATAAACTAAAATGTAAATGTCCATAATAAGCGTGTAGCATTGTTGCCATATTAGAAAGTTATCCAAAATATTATTAAGTTTAAAAATAAAATCTCTCACAGTCATTAAAATAAATAAACTTAGATTTACGGCTATTTATTTGAAGTATGACTTTAGTATTCCTGTTTTCACCAGACCCCTGATAATAAAAAGCACTAATTAAAAATCAACTTTTAATAGTTGTAGATTAGATTCTAAAATATTTTAGAAATGATTTGATCCATAACGTTAGCGTTGCTAGTCAATGTTCTTGCCGTCATGGTCCAACTTTCTTACCAAAAGAAATTGACTGTAAATGGGGATTCCTAAAATAAATTCTCCAAAAACTCCATTGATACGGAAACTCATTAGGGAATTATGAACTAACGTCTATAAAACTATAATGCCACTAAGAAACATGTCAAGTAGAGTACCTATGCTACATACCTACGCTAGCCGGGAAGCCGATGGATGCAGGAGGCGAGCAGCCGCTCAAAGTGGCGCTCTGTGGGGGAGGCCTATGCTCAGCAGTGGACGTCTTCAGGCTGTTGATGATGATGATGATCATAATATCAGGCTGCTAACCTTTCTTCCCCGTCGGTTGTCGTTTCTACGAGTAATGTGGCCTGCCCATTGCCATTTCAACTTGCCAATTGTAAGAGCTATATCGGTCACTTTAGTTCTCCTGTGGATCTCCTCGTTCCGGAGCTTAACTCGCTTATTTATTGTATTATAAATTATATCAATAGTGATGCTTTTCGAAGTAGATAATTATAAAAGATAGAAATAATTTCTTCTTTACAATCCAGTATTAAGAAATGTTGCCCATCGCCACATCGGGATTTCCCTGCGAGACCAGATCCGAAATGATAAGGTGGTCCGCAGGACTAAAGTCACCGATACTTAAAGGGTTAGCTGGTACTGCTAGTTGAAATGACTGTTGGCAGGCCGCATCGCTCGTAGAACTGACAACCGATGAGCCAGCCTCCTACTATATATAGGCGGACCGATAAATAATTTGTGAGCATCTATTGGTGCGAGAGCCCACTGCAAAAAAACCTACGTCATCGAGTACCCCAATAAGCTATCTTTAGATCGTTAACCGACACTTAAACATGTAAAAAAAACAGGTCTGCCAGTTCCGATCCTGCCGGGTCATGGAAATAATCCACCTCCACCAACTTGAAATGCCTTGAATACTAAGTTTCACCAAGTTTAGACCTGGCAGACCTTTTAATCTATTATCAGGGTCACCTTGGCTATTATTAGGCGTAGGTTTCATCGGGATATTCGGTGAGGTAGGTAAAGGGTGTGAAGGGCACATTCTCAGAGGTCTGCCAGGTACTTCCGGCAGGGTGCGCAATGGCAGACCAATTTTTTTTACATAACTAATCAATGGTTAACTGTTGTCAGAACTTTGAATTCGGATAATTTTTGACAAAAAAAAAATACGTCAATAAATTTCAATTATTTCCATGAACCGGCAGGATCGGAACTGGCAGACCTGATTTTTTTTTACATATTTAGATGTCGGTTAACGATCTAAAGATAGCCTATTTGGGTACTCGATGACGTAGGTATTTGTGCAGTAGGCTCTCGCACCACACAGGTACAGGTACGTACGAGTATTATTACTAAGTAGTTTTAATACTATAAAAAGCAAAGCGTAGAAAGCACCTAGCACCGCGGTGTGGGGAGCTTTAATACTAATAAAAAGTGCCAAATAACACCCTCTGCGATGGGATATCAATAGTCGAGCAAAGAAGTAAAACGTAAGCATTACATCATTTTGATTTTTCCCACCTCCAAATTTCAGAAATACTAAAAAGCTCTGCGTGAAAATAACGCTTCAGAGAGTTACAGTGTGTTTCACTAGATGTCGCTTATCGCAAATCCTGGCAGCGTAGCTGCTGCTATCTAGTTGGTTTTACCCATAATATCCAAGTTTCAGAAAGGCTAACAGGATACAGCTCAGCGTAAAAATAACGCTTCAGAGCGTTTACATAAGTTTCACTAGATGTCACTTATTGCATATCCTTGAAGCGTTGGTGCTGCCATCTAGGCAAAGTCTTCAAAAGTAACGGTACTTGCTTACTCGGCACGTTAATAAATCAAGTACCTAGATGGCAGTTTATATTCCAACAGCTGTAATGTTTTGCTCAATTTCTCCTATTATTACATACCACACCGGCCCCCTAATTACCTAACTCGCAACAGGTTTGCGAGAGGCGTAAATCTCGCGGTGATTGCTGTCATACATCATTAGTGGTGTCGAGAATGTATGCTTCGCTACTGCTGTTGCTTTGCTACTGCTGCCGCATTGCTGTTGCAAATTTTACGTAATTACCCTGCGGATTCATTGAAATAATGTAAATATATTTATCAATAAACTACTTATTTTGTTTTTTTTTATATTGAAAGCAGTCAATAATAGGTACTACAAGTACAAAATCTAGTAATGTATTAGACCTTAAAATTTACATTAAAAATATTTAAAAGCTCGGTACTATTTTTATATAATAAAAAGAGTACCCAATCTAAACACGTAGTTTAAAAAATTAAGATAATTAATAATAATGCTATCGGATCTTTTTTTTTTTCTTTTTTTTTAACGGGCAAATTGCCGCCCAACGCATCAGCATTGCAATTCAACGTGGCAATGCGGCCAGCATGTTGGGGACGCTACCTACCGGTAGTGGGCTGGAGCACTTGGACTGTCTATAGGCCATCGTGGCTATTATACAGTCCATAAGTGTTCTTTGTAGTAGGTAGTGTAGCTAGTTTAGTTTAGTTTAGCTTAGTTTAGTTTAGTTTAGTTTTTATTATTGTAGTAGTTAGCTTGAGTAATAAAGGTAATTTATCGGATCTTAATTTTTTAAAACTACGTGTTTAGAATTTGCGTGCTTTAGGGCTTTAGATTTGTTCATTGAATTTGTTTTACATTTTCGTGCCAAAAAAGGATGTAGCTTATAAAAATTCTCATTCAGAACTGCCATTTAAAGGTATATAACTTAATTAAGTTCGCCATGACTCCTGGCGTCGTCTTGAACCTTAAAAAGGAGACTATATCTTATTCTTTTTTTATGTAAACGAATGACGTGACGAGCTAGTTGTTCACCTGGTGTTAAGCATCACGGCTGCCCATAACAGACACAGTGTCACTCGGAACTCTAAATTAAAGTTTCGCGTGACACTGCACTGCGCACATCATCTCGAGCCATCACACAGTCCAGTGATAAAATTTCTAGACTGCGAGATTAGATCATAAAGTCTCATTTGCCCAGTAATTTCACTAGCTACAATGCCCTTCAAAACGGAACACAGTAGTGTTTGCACACTACTACTTGGCGGCAGAATAACTGACAAACCGGTGGTACATACCTAGACGAACTTTGTAGTAAATTTCTATATACCACCTAGTAAAATCTGCATCAATCTGCATTATACTGTAATTTTTTTTTTAATGGGCGAATTGCCTTTATTACTCAAGCTAACTACTATAAAAACTAAACTAAACTAAACTAGCTACACTACCTACTACAAAGAACACTTATGAACTGTATAATAGCCGCGATGGCCTATAGACAGTCCAAGTGCTCCAGCCCACTACCGGTAGGTATCGTACCCAACATGCTGGCCGCATTGCCACGTTGAATTGCAATGCTGATGCGTTGGGCCAAATAAGTGCCCGCATTTTGGTCACGCGTCGCTTCGACAGGCGCTCTGATAGACTTTGGAAAACGCGATGAGCTCCCGGTCCCCACGGACCCATTGTCTCAACTGTAATTAGGTATTAGTGTGAGTTCACTTCTGATGCCCATAGCAACATCTAAAAAAGTGGCCCAAAAGTAACACCTAATTATATTTTTTTGCCTCTTGACATTTTAGCAAACTAATTATATTCGTAAAAATGATGTAACGATTACGAAAAAGATTCTTTTGAAACTGTTTTATCTGTCACCGAATAAAATTCATCCTCCATTCAAATTAAGATATCGCCGTGTCTAAGACCAAAATATAAGAACATTCAACTAAGCAAAAACAAATTGCCTACTAATTTAATATATTCAATTAGAAAGTAATTTCCATTGGACTTTTTGCAAATGAATTGAATTAGCTTGGTAAAGCGTGCCCTTTATTGAATTACCTCTGAGGTCGCTGGAACACTTGAAGAATATTAAAAAATAGATTAAGATGAAAATTGGAGGAAAATAACTATTCGGGTACTTTTAAAGTGCTTTTTCTTAAATCACTGATATTTTTCTTTATTCAAAATTATTCGCTTGTTTTTTATTTATGAAATGCACGGACTTTATAAATATTTCGGCCTAATAAAATTAACTAGAGATTCTTTTTATTAATCTGCTCTGAATGGAGATTTTTCTCATATTATGAAGTCTGCAATAAAAAAATAGTGGAGTCATTCTCTCCAAGTAGTGGGATGGGAAAGAAATTATAGCTTCGGGCAAAGATGACCTTCGCACGTAAGTGGTTTTATCTCTTTAACGTTTTCAGTACTTTCCGATTTTTTCTGCCGTTTTGGTTGCTAAGCGTAATCAACCGTTTGTTTTTTAAGGCGAAGGGTAGGGCAAACAAGGTATTTTTTTGACACATTTCCTGCCGTAATTAGAGCATGTATGGAATTGACAGCTTTGAATTTAATATATCATGTAATTCATTTCATTAAGTCTTTTGTGATGTCCGCAAATACAAGATTAATAAATATAGCTCTATAAAATTATGCTTTCATTCCACTTCACATACGAAAGTCAATCATTAGTGTGGGATGCAACTTGCGTCGTTACTATGGCACCGTCCCATCTTCCCGAAACTAAAAATCAGGCTGGTAGCGCTGCTGCTAAAGCTGAAAACCTCAAACGGCGCAAATATGGAAGTCTTGACAGAGGATACATGTTTGTGCCGTTTGGGGTAGAAACCATGGGACCGTGGGGACCAGGCGCTTTTGAAATATATAGGGACTTGGCAAAACTTTTGGTGGAGGCGACCAGTGACCAGAAGGCTGGCTCTTATTTTGTACAAAAAATCAGCATTGCCATACAGCGTGGCAATGCAGCCAGCCTTCTGGGAACATTCCCCTCTGCCAAGGGTCTTTTTGATAATTTATGAGTGTAAGATTTTTTATATAAATTATACTAAAATTTTGTTTTGAAATAAACAAAATCCCGGTGAAAAACTTGCAAATTAATATACATAGCTCTATAGAAAAAATCACAAACCTCCCTCAAAAATTTTGAATGTTCTAATTTTACGGAGTTTATATCGAAAATAGTTTTACAAAAAAAAAAATTGTATTCCCAACAACCATAGGTACACATTTTGTGATGACCTCATAATAGTGAAAAAACTATATAAACACAGCACATTATATTAATTAAAAACCGTCAAAATCTGTCCTTTCGTGCGTTGTCTTTGTCGTAAGCTCCGCACTAAAGTGCAGACTGTATTAATTTCAATTTCAATTGTTTATTTGCAATTAATATTTAAGACTACGACGTTAAGGTCGATGTTTCTTTGAACGAATTTGGACCTGCTTATCTGGTCCTACCCTTCACCTTAAGTAAAGTATGAAAGAAATCAGTCTCGAGTGGAGTTTAAAACACCGCATCCATTCGGGCCTATAGTCTAATGAATAATGCTACATTTTTTGTTTCTACAGATGTTTACTTATTGTTTGCATTAAAAAACATTCTTCTTTTGTTTCTGGTATGAATAAACAAGTGCGACTTAGAACAAAATTTGGCAGATTAGCGGCTTATGTACTTCATGATGCAGTTATCAATACCACTTAAAACTCACTGATACAAGTACTAACCGTTGCGACTAGGAAGCTTAACTTTAAAGATAATTATTTCAGGAAATCTAGTCGAACTATATGCGCTATGACGAGTGCTTCCTTTTTCATGTAAACCAAAGATTTTATTATAACAAACTATAGCTAAAAATATACATGACTGACCCGCCCCAGTTTCGCACGAATTAGACTCCTTATTAAGCAAAATGCCTAAAAAGCTTTGTTTAAAATGACGTCGAACTTTCAAATATCCTATGTTGTTATATAACTTAAAAGCGTTATGCCTAAAAACCAGCACCATCTCACTCAACTCCTCTGTCTACACATTTTCCATCCCTTTTCCTTTTCTTTACCTTCCCCCTACTTCTATTCATCCTTGCCCTCCTTTCCCGATCCAACTGAAAAAAAGAAAGAAATTCACATTAAAAATAACATTTACCTAAGTAAATATACAAGCCGACATCCGACGACCTGGGGCCTTATTGTGTAAGTCTGGTGGTGATGGTGCTCTCTTGCTAGCACTCACGGCCTTGTATATACGTGGGCGCGTGCAGGATGGCAGTCGATGTTCATTACCAGAATGGTTACGCGGTAGGGATGCTGGTCAGAATCGCGGGGTGCCCATGGATACAGGAGGCAAGCAGCCGCTCAAACTGGCGCTCTTTGGGGGAGGCCTATCAGCAGTGGACGTCTTCAGGCTGATAATGATGATGATGGAATATCTAAGGAAAAAATAGATAAACAGCAATAACAAATATATCTAAATATCTGGATGCAGGGAGCCGATGAATGCAGGAGGCGAGCAGCCGCTCAAGGTGGCGCGCTCTGGGGGAGGCCTATGTTCAGCAGTGGACGTCTTCAGGCTGTTGATGATGATAATCTGGGCGGCCTAAGCTTCAATGCGGGCGCCTTTGGTTTATTAATACAAGTAGGTTACAAGGTGGTCTTATCGCTAAAAAGCGATCTCTTCCAGACAACCGTTGGATGGACAGAGATACATCAATGAGCATGGATGGTAGAGCTATAAAATAAAAGTTACTATATACATACTAAGATAAATATAAAATAATAGACTACATCAACAATACTTACTATTACATAATACAAATACTTATATAAACTACATAAATAATACATAATTATATCAATAATAAGGAAATAGTAAAGGGTTATTTCGGAGTCAAGCTAGAGAGATAGAAGTGCTTAATAGTGATTGAGCTTTTCGAATGTTGAGAAGAAGTTCATTCCACAAGCGTACAGCCTGAGCAGTGAAATAATGATCGTAGAATGTGGTACGACGTAACATATTTATATTTATTCTGTTTACCTCATGATCTGATAACAACAATATGGTAATGTATCTACAGAATTTTTGGAGTATCGCTTCCTCTTTATTTTCAGTCGCTTTGTATCGAGAAGAGAGTGCAAAGGAACATCGGTTTATAGATACTTTGGTATTTAGAACGGGGGCGCGTAATAAGGTATGAGGGAGGGGGCTAAAATATTCGTGATTCAGTTTACAAAGTATTTGATTTATGTTTAGATTGTAAGGAAACTGCTACACTAAGTAATGAATAGTTACTGTAAAAATTTCAGGGTCATCAAAAACTACTCGTAGGTACACCTGAGTCGTCAGCCACCGCCGTTGACGCCTTCTGTTGCAGTCGATCGCTATGAGAGAAAATTATATAGACTGCATAATTATGATAAACTGATGACACTGTAAGATGCTTATAGTCGAGTTAGCAGTTCTAAATGAATAAATTCATTACATCTGTCTGTACACTACGTGTGTCATTGAAAAAAACAGTTTTGAAGAAAACAAGAAACTGACTTTTTTGACTGGCCTGTTAGCTTAGTTGGTAGTAGCTCTGCATTCTGAACTATAGGTTGTGGAATCGATTCCTACCCAGAACAAACATTTGTGTGATGAACATCGATGTTTGTTCTGTGTCTGGGTGTTATATCGTATTCTATGTATGTATTTGCAAACAAAAAATTATCTAAGTATTCTATAAGTTATCTGGTTCCCATAGTATAAGCTATGCTTAGTTTGGGGTTGGATGGCCCTAAGTGAAATGTACACACATTAAAAAAAATGATATTTCTTCTCCCCCCGCACTTGAAATCCTTATTACGCCTACGAGTCGAACATTGATTACAAAGCAAGAGTTCGATGAAAGCCCCTTTCAAAAAGTACCTTGTCATGGATTATTGTGGTAGAAAGGAAAAGTTCCGGCCCCGACAAAGTACGGGGTTGCAAAAAATCGTTTGCATTATTATGGGCTATTTTTTCCAGCGTTCAAAGACGGCTTTTTAGAGCACCTGGCCCATTATTTACTATCAAATTCACATTATACATTACAAAGCTTTTTATATTATTGGATCGGCTCGTCCTTATGGAATGAATAAAGAGCATTTGACCACACAACCTTAAAATGAAATCTATTACTTATTTAGTTCGTCGTCAAATGCTTTGGCAGCCATGTGTATTGTGTGGAGACTGCGTCTGACAGCAATCATTGTGTGGGGACGCCCTCCATCTAGGTAGAGCAATAACTTGAGCTGATAGGCGGGTAGCAATTGGATGAGAAGCGCTCAGCAATGTAGATAAAATAAATAATAAAACGAAATTCAACGCAAAAGATATTTACTTGCATTTAGTTACGAGTTCCGAGTGATACTGCAACAGTTATGGTCGGCCGTATTGCTTAACATCATCAGGACGACTATCTCGTCACGTCATTAATTAATATGAAAGAGGTACTTGCCAATTAGTATATCGATATCGATGACGGTTGACAAGTGCTTATCGATTGTCATCGATTGTAGGTTCTACAGTCCCACAATACCATACAATACAAAAATACTTTATTGAACACCAAAGTACAACAATGCACACGACACAAAACAAAGGGTGGTGGAACAACGGGCGGCCTTATCGCATAAAGCGATTTCTCCCACTGCCACTTTAGTTTCCTAATTCTGTCAAATTAACAAATTTTATTTACATTGTACAATTAAAAAGTTTCTTTAAGTTTAATTGTTTTTATACCTTCAAATTTATGCAGTAATGTATGTTTTGGTACTAGCCTATCTAACTTGGAAGTCGTAACCATTAATTAATTTTTATTACAGTTTAAAGTATTTTCCCAAAAACGAATGGCACCTTGTTACCTGTATTTTGTTAAAAAACAAGCTATAAAGAGGGTAGAAGCACCCTCTCGAGTTTACAGAGAGACGAACGGACGTGTCCATGAATAATCATTTAGCTCGGTCCAATTAAAAATTGCAGAGTAGCTTCTGGCAACACTTCAGGTACAAAACGTTATTATTTACCAAAACTGAAAGTTTATTCGCAAATGGAAGTAAAGTAACGCGTAGATTTAACCTGCCGTATGCCATTCATTTGCATAACAATAGATGTTTTTTTTTGTCTTTGTATTTATATTCTACTACTGAAATCATCTGGCGGTTTTATTTACTAAAATTCAGACGTGACGCTATTTTTTTGGTGGAAGAACTCGGGCCGCCGCGTGCCGGTCCGCTCGCAATAAAATTGTAACAGGGTGAATTCTGTACATTAAAGATATTTTGAAAAATTTTGTTAGAGGGCTCTCTATAATCGATATTAAAGCCAAAACTATAATTTTTTTCATTTTTGTCTCTCTGTCTGTAACTTGGCTGAGCATTACGCCGAAACTACTGAATGGATTCAAATGAAACTTGGCATGATTTGAGTTCATGGTACTCGTCACACGAAGTTAAATAAAAAAAAAAGCACAAATAAAATATCCTATAGCTTACCTCGGTAGGCTATAGGATACTTTTAATCCCGAAATTCAGCATGGTTCCCGCAGGAGAGGGGGGATGAAAGTAAAAATATGTCATCATCATCATCAAAAGAGGGTGTTCTAAATATTGTCCTGTAAATATTTCAAGGTCGTCGGTTTGTGGTTCAGAAATAACAGACATTCAATCTATACTATGGGAAAGAGAGAAGGGAGGGGGAAAAGATAAGGGAAAATAAATAAAATAAAAATAAATATGTATGTGTGGGACATGTCACGCAGCGCCATCTAGCCCCAAACTAAGCATAGCTTGTACTATGGGAACCAGATAACTGATACAATACTTAGATACTTTTTTGTTTGTAAATACATACATAGAATACAATATAACAACCAGACACAGAACAAACATCGATGTTCATCACACAAAATGTTTGTCCTGGGTAGGAATCGAACCTACAACCTATAGTTCAGAAGGCAGAGCTACTACCAACTGAGCTAACAGGCCAGTCAAAAAAAGGAAAAAGGATGAATGGATGAAAGTGAAAGGCCTCCTTTCACTGTTTCATGTATTTATCCTTTTCCCTTATCTTTTCCCTCTTCCTTCTCTCTTCCTTTAGACTGAGATAAGGCGTAAAACTAATTAACCCGTGCGAAGCCGGGGTGGGTCAGCTAGTTTTTTTATATTTTTATATCTATGTTTTCAAATCACGTAAATTTTAATAATACTAATAGATGAAAATTAAATAGCTATAATAGTTGTACGATTAACATTCTGGAAGATTAGTAAGATTAAGGGTGGCATGTTCTGTAAGAATAAACCATGTGCTAAAAATAGAGGTTCGTAGCATTTCCGGTGAAAGTGAGACGTCAAATTCGTAGCGAGTGCTACGATTTCAGCTACGGCGTAGCGTTATGTAGCATGTTGTAGAAACGTGTGCAAATGTAGAATAAAATGTTACTGTCAGCATTTAGCTACAAAGTTTAAATAGAGAAGAAGAATTTTGGGTAGGTAGGTAATTGGTTTAATAGCTTTAATATATAGAATATATAGATAACTTCAATTTTTCTCATTTATTTTTAAATTGAGTTTGACCTCAGTTTATTTATATTGTCATATTATAAAAAATATATTCATATTATTGATACTAATTATCAGTGTAAATAGTAAGGCATTAAGATTAATGAATCACCTTCTATACGAATTATGTAGTAAGCAATCCTAAATTAGTTGAAGACTGCTAATGATGCCTTTAATAGTTATTTGAACAGTGAAACACCTGCCATAGATTTCGTAATTTTTTTGTTAAAGTAAGGTAAGGTAGGTAAGATACACTACTCTGGATTTAAGAGACTGCACTTAATTTCTAGCATCTACTCGATTCCAGTATTTACTTCGTCTTCGTATTTTCATAGACTCGATGTGGATAGGTGTGATGGACGCAGAGCACACCATTTTATATTTTTTATTAAACCAAAAAAATATTAAAAATGTTAAACTCTAGACAAACATAGGTCTGCGAGACAATTTTTATTATCTGCTTTCATCTGGCAGTGCTTAACGCTAAAATACTATTGCACAGACCAATTTCAAATAATTATTTCGGTTGGACCAAACAGCTATTTCTGCTAGCATTCTGGGCACACCCATCCATTTATCCTCTACCGTCCTTAAAATTTGATAATGTTACTTGTATCTTTATGTATAAATATATACAGTTTCTCTTCTATGTAGGTTTAGATTTTTAATTTCACTTTGTGATGATTGTTAGCTCTACAGTGGCCTTAGTATTAGTTCTTATAGCAAGCGGGTTAAGGTTTAAACTACCCCGCAACTACGTTCCTTAACGGACTTTAGGAACAGGAGGACATGTTAAGGAAATGTCATCTAACCACGTTACGTAACCGCCGATCTGCTAAAAGCGTAGCATGTTGTTTGAGTACTTGTCATAGTAGTGTGGTCATCTATTTAGAAACTGAATAGCATTATTGAAGTATTATTAATAGTAGTAGAACTAAAAAAAAAAACTTTCTATCTCACCTAAACCTGCTAGCATAACTTAAATCTAGTTTAGGATTTCAAGCTCATCAGTTTTTTTTGTTTGGTTTTGTGGTAATATGAAAACCAGCAAATTAGTGGAATACCTTGCCATCGTCTTTGTTTCCAGCTAACTATAACCTAACTATAAATGGGAGTCTTCAAGTCAAGAGCGAATAGGTATCTTCTAGGCAAGCATGCACCACCGGTCATCACTTACCATCAGGGCCATAATTCTGTATGAAAACACAGATTCCACACGATATAGAAACCCCGTCGTTATCGTGTCTTGTTCAAATCGTGTCATACCAAGGAATCGTCAATTTTTGTATTCTGTATAATCTAGAAAAATTACTCGAGTGCGTTCCGAATTAGAACTAAAGGATTTCTCATCCCAAAACCGATAAAAAATTAAAATAAAGGAATGGCTTGGATGCGGGTTCAAGTCCCGCTCGTGATTCAAATTTTTCCTTTACAAATTAATCTGTAGATTACGCTGAGCAGGCGATACTGCTATAAAAATCATAAATATAGGAATGGCTTATATTTATGTTGTGATTAGGGCTTGTAATTCGAATATTCGAATGTTCGAATAGTGCGAATATTCGGTCATTTCCACTATTCAAATAATCAGGGAGGTAAAGTTCGAATATTCGAATAATTTTCAATTAACCTTGAAAGTAAGCTAAATGGAGTAAAAAATGACAGACAGCACTCTACAGTCAATAAGCGACGCGACAACGAGAATCAGAATGCGAATAGCATTACGTGATAGAGGTGGAAAAGGAAAGTACCTACCACCGCTCAAGTCTCGATTGAATCAAAGGCTTTTTCATAATCCACAGATGCTAGGCATAACGGCCGATTAAACTCTTTGGTCTTCTGTATTACCTGGCGTAGCATATGGATGTGGTCTATGGTGCAAAAGCCTTTCCGGAAACCAGCTTGTTCGGGAGGCTAGAATTCATCAAATTTGCGTGCGAGACGATTCGTAATGACCCTCGAAAATAGCTTATACACATGACTCAAGAGCGAGATGGGCCTTTATTTCTTCAATACGCTGATATCACCTTTTTTTTGATGAAGAGCGACACCACACTCTTGTGCCACGCCTCTGGCGTTGTACCTTCAAGGATGACCGAATTAAATAACTTTTGGAGGATTATAAGTACCTTTCTATCACTTGCTCTCAGAAGTTCGGTCGTAACTCCATCCCTTAGAGTATACATAAGCAAACCTCCATCCCCACCTGGCGCCTTGTTGTTTTAAGCTATTTGAGGGCCATTCTAATCTCGTACATACTGACGATATCTTCGGTATAGTGTCGGACTAAGTTGACTCTGATGTCCTGAGCTGTGTTAGTAGTGTGATTACGTGTCGAGGTGTATAACTGTCCATGGAAGTTCTCGATCTCTCTCAGAATCTCAGGCTTGGATGAAATGACACTACCTTTCTCGGTCCTCAGTTTTGTTATTTGGCTTTGCCCAATAGACGTATCCTTTGCGAACATTTTAAAGCCTTGGTTCCGCTCAATTACGGTCTCAATACGTGAAGTACTAAAGCAAGAAAATGCAAGTCGTGTCGCATGGAACTTCAAATTTGTCTATTGAGTTCACCGTAGGCTACCATTACAACTGAAAACTGCAGTTTCATTTCGCTCCAGTCTGCCATTCAAGAGTTTGTTCTGATAGTTTCTGAGTCTTTTTTCGGCGTTGGGTCTTGAAGAGCGTGGCTCAACAGCTTGGCTGGGCTTAAACAACTTGGACAGTTTCCACCAACCCGTTGTTCAACTCGTCCACTGTGTTGTATTCGGCTAGGCACTGGAAGGTACTTTGGAGTTCCAGCTGAAAGCTTTCAGGGTTTTGGATTTGGACGGTGCATAGACTTCACCAGTGTGACGTGACATTTCGGGAGGCTGCAGTTCATCAGACCAAGAGGCGATTCGTAAAGACTCTAGAAAACCACTTTTACCATGAAATCTGTGGCTTTGTAATAATAATAATATAATGGCTCAAGAGCGAGATGTTGTAGTTCTATCCACAATTCTACATCTGTCGCTTTGTTGTTTTATTAATTTATTTGCGGGTCATTCTAATCTCGTACAGGCTGATGCTCAGGATATCTTCGATATTGTGTAAGACTAACTTGGCTCTGGTATTCTGAGTTATGTTTGTAGTGGAATTACGTGTCGAGGTCTGTGTACGAGCTGTCCATGGAAGTTCTCGACCTCCCTCAGAATTTGAGGCTTGGGTGAAATTACTGCCATTTCCGGTCTTCAGTTTTGTCATTTGGTTTTTCCTAATATACTTCTAAACACTTTAGAGCCTTCCGCTCAATTGTGGCAGTGAAGTATTAATAGCACGCAAATCAGGCCTCATGCAACTCCAGATTGGTCTATTACGAAGTTTTTGGTCTATTACGAAGTTTTGCAGTATGATTCTGTAATAATTCAAAATATTCGAATAATATTCGAATTATTCGCATACTTCTTGAAAAAAAAACCGAATATTCGAATATCTAAAATGTTCGAATAGTTACAAGCCCTAGTTGTGATATAACGAAGCCATGGGTAATTATTAAAAATTGACAGAAAACCTTTAGAAATACCTTCACTCTACATTTTAGTTTTATTTTGAATATTTAATATCGACATAAGTGGTGGTAACTATTGATGGGTTGATGTTTCGGAACGCGCCTCAGTGGAATATATGATTTTTGACAGTTCAAATCGCGCCAATTCCACATTCATTTCGCGCGGTTTCGTTCTTATTTCATAGAGAATAGATTTTTGCAGATTTCATAGGTAAGACAAGGAATTCGCGTGGTATCGAAGCAAGGAATCGTAAATTGGTCATACAGAATTAGGGTCCTGGTGAGATAGTGGTCAAATGCTATGCCTATAAATTATTTAAAAAAAAATAGATGAAGGGCATCACGGGAATTCAGAACATAATTACCTATTATCTATTTCGAACGATTAACTATAAATCTATGGTACAGTGTAAGAAACTTTTTCAGCAATCCTATGAACATTGTCTTGTGGTACCAAATGTTCAATCGATAGAACCACGACTCACGACCAAAATACCTCCCTCACATTGGAATATTATCATTCTCAGGCTATAATTTTTTTTGGATAATCTCTATTTCTCAGACCCATATATTTGAGAAGCTTCGTCCGATCTAAACATTTAATTTTATTCCCAGATTCCATTACCGTAATCCACCCAAAGGAAAGCAAACTGAAGTCGGAATCGTTTCCATCGCGTTCTCGGATAAATACGAATCGGGAGGCATCATAAACTTTATTCGTACTAAAAGCTACCATCGTAATGTCCACACTATTTGCTCGAGATTTTATTGCGAATATTTCTTCAATAAAAAAAAACTAATAAAGTAAACATTGTCGTCGGTTTATGGTGTGGGTGGAGTGCAAAAAAGAACTCAGATTTTATTGTGTGAAAATGTTTAACCAGAAACGTTTTATGGTTGAAAGCTTACAGATTACATTGTAATATTTTTTTCTGATTTTATTTGGTATTGATCTGTGACGTAAGCATTTGTTTTTAGTAGTCACGTATTTAAGTGCCTTTACTGGTGTGAGACTTAGACTTTTGGTACACCGTGGTTTTTAATTCGATATTTTACAGAAATGTATGTACTCAGTCCATGCTTTAGAATGTTTATTTAAAGCTAAACACAAAAATACCTGTAATGTATAAAGTAAAACTAGGTACTATAAAATTAGTCCAAATTCAAATTGTTAACAAAAGGCTTACGACATGTAATAATTTGGCACTAGAGTGCGGACAGCAGGGAGGGCGGTGCAGGTATTTTAGCTACCTACGAAACTTTTGCCCGCAGCATTTCGGCTAACTGCGAAGTATTTTTTGAGGCATTATTTTAATTTTTATTTTTCAATTTAATGCTGAAATATTGTTCTATAGCATGGAATGGGTACACACATTTAAGGAAAATATATATTTCAGTTCCACGGTGTATTACGAATGACATCTTTCAAATTGAAAACTATCACTATCGCCTTTATGGACAAAACTAACATACATTCATCAAACTGATGATTTTTGGTTGACAAATTCAGTGTCCACTACAAGTTTCATCACTATAGCAGTTTTTAAATAGTACTGTAATATTTGAAAGAATTAGCGTTAAAATACGATCATCGCATATGTAGCTCTACTATCGTGACCTATTACAAAATGCCACGGTTTGTTGTATAGTGAAGTGATTGTTACAAGAAAAATTAAAATTCGTTTTTATTTAATTTAAATTTAAACTTCTTTATGAAACTTAATTTTACGATAGGTACTTCAATAATTAGTTTCTGCTTGATTTCCATTAACCATGCTTGAAGTCTAATCACAAATCAATTTTATCAAACAAAAATAAACCTTATTTTCTGGCTTCACAGAGGTAGATAACTACTTAGCTACGAAATTGCTGACCCTTCTTGTTTTCTCATCGTAGCTTACACAGCGTATTAGAGCTAACCAAAACACAATATCCTTTCAATGCCCATATCGCTTCCCATTTAACCAGTATCCACTTCATTGGAAACATAGGCAAAAAGAACCGGGCCGAAGGCCATGCGATATTCATATAAACACTTTAGCTTCATTGATACCTACCGACTAAACGACGTTTTTATACAAGCCTATCCGATATCGTAACGACTGTCGTTATTTGGCAATTTGAAATTATTTTCAATAAGATAAAACTTTTACACACACTATCCTAAACCTCAACTATTATAATAAATCCTTTTCGTTATTGCTATAAATCTTATCGATGACCAAACTAGGCCTCCGTCGCTCACATATACCACGGTGGTGAAAAACCAAGATCAAAGGAGTGCAACTTCCGTGCGCTTAGAAGAAGAGTACTATTGCTGAAGAGTAGTATAATCATCTGTTATATGCTAAAACTAGGGATAAATCCATACTTGCACTACATTTAAATAAATAACGCCCAACGATCACATACATAGATCCTAGACCCTAACTAGGAGTCCCAGGAACTACGAGGACCATGGTTCCACAACACCCAGACCCAGAACAAGTGTTTGCGCTTTTTTTTGTGCACAAATACTTGTCCTGGCACGGGAATCGAACCCGCCGCCTCCGGGTAATGAGCCGACCTGCTCAACCATCACAATTTTTTTACATTTCACACAGCGCCATCTAGTCCCAAACTAAGCATAGCTTGTACTATGGGAACCAGATAACTGATGTAATACTTACGATACTTTTTGTTTTTTAATACATACATAGAATACAATATAACACCCAGACACAGAACAAACATCCATGTTCATCACACAAATGTTAGTCCCGGGTGGGAATCGAACACACAACCTACAGATCAGAAGGCAGAGTTACTACCAGCTGAGCTATCAAGCCAGTCAATTTACAAACAATCAACATAACTTTTGGATGCGCAAATGCGTTTACGTACAGCGTAAGTATTATATTATATTATGATCACCAGAAGGACGATGTAAATGTTTTAGTCGAGAAAAATGGTACATAGTTCGGCTTTGGTGATGATAATAATAATCGGCCAGGTGCTAAAACAAATGTTAGCAAAGGAAAGTAAGGTTATATTTTCTGGCCTAGTAGATAATACGTTAATTACGTTTTTTAGCTTAATTAAACTAAAGTATTGAGTAAAGTTTTTGGTGTTAAAATGATGTGCCTATACGTTGTTGAATTAGTTTTGCTTGTAAAATAATGACGATTGAGTGGAAATCAGAATGAGCTCATAAACAAAGGTACAATAACAGAACTGCACACCAAAAAATCAATTCTTTACAGCCAAAACAAAATTGACAATAACGTCGTGTCGGTCAGTGTAAAGACACCAACCCCATTTCCTCTCGACCCTGCTCGTAAAACAGATTGGAATAGTCTGCAGGAAAAGAAATCGAATAGCACCGTAATTCCTAGCAAGTTCCGATATAAAATTTGAATTGTATCTGTACATAAATAAGCTTTAAATTTTGATACGACTTAAGCTTTTACTGCGGGAAGTTTCGAGGATTTCCCTTTGACTTGAAGACAAAAGGTTAACACGTGCGATCGGAGAGTGTTTTGAAGTAGGTTCTTGATACTTTGGAACCTGTAATGTTAATTTGGCTTATGTTTGGGATTAAGTTTTACGCCTTTGTTTGATCTAATTTTACCGGTACAATATTTGAGCGGTCCTTTTATGTATGGATGAACATTTGATGCAGGTAATTATTATTTTCTTGAAATGAAATGAAATGAAATGAAATGAAATGAAATGAAATGAAATGAAATGAAATGAAATGAAATGAAATGAAATGAAATGAAATGAAATGAAATGAAATGAAATGAAATGAAATGAAATGAAATGAAATGAAATGAAATGAAATGAAATGAAATGAAATGAAATGAAATGAAATGAAATGAAATGAAATGAAATGAAATGAAATGAAATGAAATGAAATGAAATGAAATGAAATGAAATGAAATGAAATGAAATGAAATGAAATGAAATGAAATGAAATGAAATGAAATGAAATGAAATGAAATGAAATGAAATGAAATGAAATGAAATGAAATGAAATGAAATGAAATGAAATGAAATGAAATGAAATGAAATGAAATGAAATGAAATGAAATGAAATGAAATGAAATGAAATGAAATGAAATGAAATGAAATGAAATGAAATGAAATGAAATGAAATGAAATGAAATGAAATGAAATGAAATGAAATGAAATGAAATGAAATGAAATGAAATGAAATGAAATGAAATGAAATGAAATGAAATGAAATGAAATGAAATGAAATGAAATGAAATGAAATGAAATGAAATGAAATGAAATGAAATGAAATGAAATGAAATGAAATGAAATGAAATGAAATGAAATGAAATGAAATGAAATGAAATGAAATGAAATGAAATGAAATGAAATGAAATGAAATGAAATGAAATGAAATGAAATGAAATGAAATGAAATGAAATGAAATAATATAATAATAATAATAATAATAATTCGCGCTACTTCTCCGTCTCCGCGGGTCCTGCCTGCCGCGCTGCCGGATCCGGGACCAATTATGGGCCCACTACCGGTGACGCCGCGGGGTGATCCCGCGATTGATGGAGAGGAAAGTGCGAGTGACAGCGTAAGTACCCAGGCGAATGAGCAATTGAGGAGCGCTTTGGAAGACGCGATTTTGCGGTATAGATCCACACCTACATCTAGGCCGCGATTACCACGTTTGCCTACGAATAGACGAAACCTAGTGCTAATGGGAGCCCTGAACACTTTGCTAGCTCCGTACTTACGGACTAGCGAAGACTTAGTTGATACGCACTCGATCCTGTACTGTGGGGCCATCGCGGCGTGTCGCGTGGCTCGTGTCAAGTTCCCGGACACTGACCGAGCACCGCGACCCGCCGATGGTGCTCCCGCGTGGCAGGTACGGATCGAGAAGCGTATCACTACATTCAGGACTCTCATAGCGAAGCTGGTCTGCTTCAGCCGGGGCAATCATCGCCCCCGAGTCATGCGTTTCGTGACTCAGGCCTTCGCTGGGACCGGTATTAGGCCTCAGGACTACATGGCCTGTGTCACGGAGCGCATTGACTTCCTGAAGCAGAAAGTCTATGCGTGGGCAAGTCGTATTCGCCGCTACAGAGAGCGTGTGGATAGGTACCAGCAAAATCGCCTTTTCCAAAGCGACCAAAGGAAGGTGTACCGGAACTGGGAGGGAACCGGCCAACGTGTGGTCGACGGCCAGCTACCGGATGCAAACGCCACGAACGAATTTTGGCGTAGCATCTGGTCGGTGCCCGTCGAGCACACGGAGGGTGATAGGATGCGTGTTGTCGAACGTGTGTGTGAGCCGATCGAGTCCATGGGGTCTATTACGATAGACCCCGAAGACATAAGTTGTGCGATCCGGACGGCCCAGAACTGGAAAAGTCCTGGACCGGATGGATTGCACAACTTCTGGATTAAATGGATTCGGTGCTCATACCCATGTTTGGCGATACAATTCCAAGAAGCCCTCGAGGCTGGTTCGCTCCCAAGTTTCATGACAACTGGTGTCACCTTCCTGTTCCATAAGTCCGGTAGTACCACGGAAGCGAAAAATTACAGACCCATCACGTGCTTGCCTACGCTATACAAGCTCCTTACATCCATTCTGAGAACAAAAATTAATTCGCACATTGTTGCGAACAATATTTTGGCCCCCGCTCAGAATGGATGTAGGGTTGGGTCCCGTGGTACTAAGGAGCTCCTCCTCATCGACACGGCCATCTGCCAACAGGTCCGGCGGAACAGAGGGGCTCTCTCTACTGCCTGGATTGACTATAAGAAGGCCTATGATTCGGTGCCTCATTCATGGCTGGAGAGGATCTTGGAGCTGTATAAAATAGATGCAACTCTAAGATCCTTTTTAAGCGCATGCATGAGGCAGTGGACCACAGTCCTTCGTCAACCAGGTGGGGGAGAGAGCGTCTCTGACCCGCAGGACTTCATAAGGATAGAGCGAGGCATATTCCAGGGTGACAGTCTGAGCCCCTTGTGGTTTTGTCTAGCGTTGAATCCTCTCAGCACTTTGCTAGGGGATTCAGGGCTGGGCTATCGGCTTCGGAGGGGGGGTGAGATCATATCTCATCTACTGTACATGGATGACCTCAAACTGTTCGCGCCGCAACGCCCACAATTGATAGAGTTGTTAAAAATCACTGAGAATTTTAGCAACTCTATCAACATGGAGTTCGGTGTGGATAAGTGTGCGGTTATGCATGTACATAGAGGGAAAGTTGTAAATTCCACGAATTTGCAACTTTCCGAGACTATGACTCTCAGGTCCCTCTCCGAGTCCGAAACCTACAGGTATCTTGGTATGTCAGAGTCATTGGGTATTTCAGTAGGGGATGTTAAGCGGACGGTGAAGGAGCGCTTCTTCTGCCGTCTGACAAAAGTACTCAACAGTCTTTTGTCAGGTGGCAACAAGACGCGCGCCTTCAACGGCTGGGTGATGCCCCTACTGATGTACTCCTTTGGCATACTAAGATGGACTCAGACCGAGCTGGACGCCCTGGATAGAAAGGTCCGTCAACTGCTTACCTCGCATCGCATGCTGCACCCGCGCTCGTCTGTTATGAGACTGTACATTCCGCGGAAATGGGGGGGTCGAGGCTTTCTAAATGCCAAAACCCTCCATAACCGTGAAGTGTGCAGTCTCCGGGATTATTTCCTCAACAACGAGTGCGGGATGCATCGCGATGTGGTGGCAGTTGACAAGGGCCTCACGCCGCTCTCCTTGGCAAATGAGAACTGGCGTAAACCGGTGGTACTTAGCACCGAGGACCGCAGGGACGTATGGAAAGGCAAGGAGCTGCACGGGCGGTTCTATCGGGCCTTAACAGGGCCTGATGTGGACCTGCATGCGTCGGTGAACTGGCTGCGATTCGGCGACCTGTTTGGGGAAACCGAGGGTTTTGTCTGTGCAATTGCGGACGAAGTTATCAAGACGAACAACTACCGGAAATATATCATGAAGGACGGTACGGTCGACATCTGTCGGGCATGCCGCCGTCCCGGAGAATCTCTCCGACATATCATTTCCGGTTGTTCTCATCTTGCTAACGGAGAGTACTTGCACAGACACAACCTAGTGGCCAGGATCATCCATCAGCAACTTGCCCTTCAATACGGCCTTGTGGAGTCTGAGGTGCCGTACTACAAGTACACACCGGGGCCGGTTCTCGAAAATGGCCGTGCATTGCTCTATTGGGATCGCTCTATCATCACGGACAGGACTATTGTAGCCAATAAGCCTGATATCGTGCTGGTAGACCGATCCCAACGCCGGGCAGTGCTCGTTGACATCACCATTCCACATGACGAGAACCTCGTGAAGGCTGAGAAGGACAAACTCAGCAAGTACCTTGACTTGGCTCACGAGGTAACTGCCATGTGGAATGTTGACTCAACGAGCATTGTCCCGATAGTCGTTTCGGCGAACGGCCTTATAGCGAAGAGCCTCGACCAACACCTCGAGAAGCTCTCGCTAGACGGTTGGATCAAGGGTCAGATTCAGAAGGCAGTACTCCTTGACACGGCACGTATTGTCAGGAGGTTCCTCACTCTGCAGCCCTAACCACCGGTAGCTTGGGTCCTGCCCCGCTGCCGGCGGCACTCTAGGTTTAGGTTTTTTATAATATTTTTGTAAATTCCTTTTTATAGAGATATTGTAAAAAACTTAGGCTTAAGAATTGTAAATAAATGAGTGAATAATAATAATATTTATTCAAAAATTACATTATGCTAAAATACTATACAATATGAATCTTAGGAACTATACATAAGTCTAACAAAGCACGGTGCCTGTACTAGGATAAACCTGTGTCACAGGCGGCATAAGTGCTAGCATTCTGCAATACGAGTATATATACGTGAAAAATTAAATTATTAACAATATTTTACATTAAAACTTAACCTCTATTTATAGACAAGCTTACAATAATTATTTAACAAACAAAAGTAGTATCTAAAAATATATTTACCATAATTTACGTATCAATTACTTAAGCAGAGTATATTAGAATTTACCAAAAGGAAAAAAAAATAACTAATTTACTTATTTATCAATGTGTAACAGTAATTCGGTCTGATCATAGGTCAGACCTTGTAAATGCTTATACAGTATTAACTTAGTACTAAAATAATTGAGGTCATAGATAGATAATGCCTTATTAAGTTTATTGTACAGAAAAGGACCTAGGAAAAAGAAGAACCGGTTTGTGAAAACAAACTTAGACACAGAGAGTGAAGTACATACAATATCTTTCCGCCTCTTGGTGTTAGTAAGCAGTGCATTATGCATCTGAGTGGTGTGCTGTTTTAGGACAGTGTACATTATGAAAAGTTGTCGGACCGTTAAAACATTGCAACATTCATAAAGTAGGCGTGTAGGGAAAAGGAACGGTCTGGACGTGGCTACTTTCAGGATCGCTCTTTGGGCACGTTCGATAGATAACATAGTGGTTTTTGGAGCGCCGCCCCAAGACGTAATGCAGTATTGAATAACAGATTGACACAAAGCTTGATAGACTTGAATAATTATTTTTTTATCCGCAATATAGCGCAGCTTTTTGAAAACTAATATTAACTTACGTACTCTGTTAGCTAGAGTGGAAATGTGTTTTTTGAAAGAAAGGGTGTCGTCAATTATAATGCCAAGATATTTAATGGAAACAGTTTTATCAATAAATGGACAAGTGCAAACGTCAAGCAGGGTGTTATCACAGGAGTGTGCACATAATTGATTATTGTTAGAAAGGCTCTGGATTTTCCGCATGCAAAAACTCATAAATTTCGTCTTATCAGCATTAAGCGTTAGTAGGTTACGTTTAAGCCAGCTATTTACAACATTAAAGCCTCGTTGCGCGTAAATATGTACATCTGTGCTGGAGTCAGCGGAGAAAATTAAAGCAGTGTCATCAGCATATGAAATTATTTTCCCATGCTCTAGATTTAAATTACAGAGATCATTTATATAGACCAAGAAAAGTGTAGGTCCAAGGATGCTTCCTTGGGGAATCCCAAAAGGAGGAATTTTCATGTCGGTGCTGATAATATTACCTATTTTGACACATTGCGACCGATCCTGCAGATAGTCACCAAAAAGTTTCAACTGCAAGCCTCGAATTCCTAGTGCTTCTAGTTTGTTAAGAAGGATCGGAACAGAAATTGTGTCAAAAGCTTTGGCCAGATCGAGGAAAATCCCTGTTACTCTTTTACCTTTTCCTAGTTCCTCGGTGACGTAGTTAGTTAAGTGATGTACCGCGTCTGCTGTAGATAACATAGATCTAAAACCAAATTGCCAGGGGGAGAAGAGGGAATTATTTTCTAAAAACGTTACTAATCTGTTGTTAATTATTTTTTCCAAGACTTTAGAGAGTGATGGTAATAAAGAGATAGGTCTGTAGTTTGTAACGAGCTCTTTTCTACCAGCTTTATAAATCGGAATAACTACAGCTTTCTTAAGAGATTTTGGAAAAATCCCATCATTGAGACATATTTGAAAAATGTGCGTTAATGGGGGGACAAGAATACGTTTAAACCTTTTCAAAAAATCATTGCTGATATTATCCCACCCGGCTGATTGGTTATTTTTCCAACTAGAAATAACCCTATCCACTTCCGTTTCATCCAGACCTAACATAGCAAACGACTTTCCACTTTGTAGCTTGGTCAGGGTTAGTGGCGTTGCGGAATCGTTGGAATGGCAGTAATTTTTATTTAAAATCTTTTCAGCCAGACTTTTACCGACATTTACAAAAAAGGAATTGACGTTATTAGCGGAGGTAAGCGGGGAAGTGTGTGTATGCAATAGACTCGAATCTGACTTTTGCTGATTTGACGTAAAAGTGACATTTTTAATGATTTTCCATAGTTGTTTGCTATTATTTCCTGCTTGAAGCAGCTGTTGTTTATCATATTCAATTTTTAATTTTCTCAATAAGCTATTGCAGAAATTTCTGTACCTTTTATAAGATAACTGTAAAATAGAATTATCGGGACGTTGCTTTGTTCTCTTATGCAATTTATCCCTGTGCCGTATACACCTGATAAGGCCCGGGGTAATCCAAGGTTTTATAGAATAATTTTTCTTATTAACTTCAATAAGCGTTGTGTTATGCAAAATGGCTTCTTGCAGTTTATGAATTACATATGATAAACAAATATTAGCATCAGCAGTATTGTAAACTGGATTAAAGTCAAGGTTGCATAAATCACGTTCGAGACTACGCATGTTTATTTTAGATTTTTGCTGAGGGCGATTTTTGTGCTTACACAGCGACAAATCGAGGGTTAGTAGGACAGCGCAATGGTCTGTTACTGTTGAGTTAGTTACAAGTGTTAAACACGGAAGTCTGGCCTTGAGCATGACGTGATCCAGACAAGAACCGCTTTGATGTGTTGATAAAGTATGAGAGGGGAAAAGTCCATGGTAGGCGCATACATTAAGGTAATCCTGGGTACTTAGGCTTGCATCGCTATTTTCCGAGTTTATATTTATATTAATATCTCCAGTTAATATGATATTTCTAAACGAGGATAGAGTTTGCAATGTCGTATTAAGACTATTATGAAAAATATCTAATTGTTTAAAAGAAGGAGGTCTATATATAGCAATAATTGCGACTTCAGCACCAACTTTAATGACTAAACAATTGCATTCATGAACATTAGGCTCCTCGACTGTGAGAAGTAAGGATTTTTTAGTATATACCACCACACCATCGTTCTGGTTGAACGATGCTGTAGTGCAGAAACTATTGTACCCTGGTAAAACAGGAAGAGCCCCCTCACGATTTGAAAGCCAACATTCGGTAAGGACCATTACGTCACACTCAATGTTAAGCCTATGTAAGAAAACGTTAAGGCTATCTATATTCTTATAAATACTACGGATGTTTTGGGTTAGTACAGTTAAAGGGCTTTTATACTTAGAAAGATATTGTTATTAGAAGCGATTAGTCGTGCTTCGCTATTGTGGTCCCGGTGTGCGAATAGGACCACCCCATGTCTTTTTGCAGGTTATAAGAGTCGGCAAAGGGAATATGGGCAGCAGAGTTTTACGTGGTGAATTCATCTGCGATCACCAAGACGCCCGCCAAGCATAGTGATTATGTCAAAACCTCCTGTATAATTATGATAAGCGTCCAAAGTGGCGTTTTTAGGAGGAAAGCCTATGTTCAGCAGTGTACGTCGTCCAGCTGATAATGATAACGGTGATTGTTTTGATTCACATCAAGAAAAGGAGGGCTTTTAAATAGTATGCCCTTTTTTTCTATTTTTAACCAAGAATACCTGAAATCCATTCAAGAGATCCAATTCTAATTCACTCTAATTCAGGTATTGCAAATTATGTTGTAGCAGTCAGTTTAATTTTATGTTGTCACAACGCAGAAAGAACTCTACCACGAGAACAATACGTAATTATCTCGTGCCAAGAAACAGGTACTTGAATGACTCCACCCTATACATTTTTCCGTGAAAATTTTCGTGCAAAAACTTGAAATCCTATGTTTTTAACAGTATTCATATTCAGTAGCTTTGTTTGAGTGACTCCCGTGGGCAACTGCGGGAAGTTCTGAATTGAATTTTATGATTTTCCCGCAAACTCGTGAAATTGGGATCGCTAGGGACCATTTAGCATTTGTTTTGAATTCACTTTTTATGTTTAGTGAATAATAAACATTGCGTTAGGACTTACTTTACCTTATATTATTATTATGTACTTACCAGAGTTTGTTTACGTGAACGTTGTGCTAACGACTAGAAAGCGTATTGATGAGCCAAAGTATTATGTATTTAGAAGGAAGAGTGGTAAGTAACAGCGAATATTTTTTATAGTCATCATCATCATCATCGTTATCATCATCATCATCATCATCAGCCTGAAGACGTCTACTGCTGAACTTAGGCTCCCAGAGAGCTCCACTTTGAGCGGCTGCTTGCCTCCTGCACCCATATATTCATAACTTCGTGCCAAATGAGTTACAAATGTAGTTGGTATAGATGTTGGTGATGTATGTTGGTAGTATGCATAATATGACATTGACTGACATCGGCAATAATTCTCATCTCTTCTCAAAGGGAAACATCGTAGGTTGGAAAATATGAAAACTCGCGTGAAAGCCACATAAGTAACCTGAACAAGTTTTTTTTTTTTTTTTTTTTTTTATGTGATTGAATGACGTGACGAGCTAGTCGTTTGTCGTTAGTCGTGTGAAGTTTGGAAAAAATTGTGCAAATATTACATAAAATACAAAACAAATGAAAAAAATTCTCGCGGAAACTCAATCTTCCGAGATAAGTTTGTAATATTCTATGTTGACCCCAGTAATGTGAACTAACCGTTTGCAAGATTTCATTAAAATAATTTCAGCCGCTCCATTCAATATTCACCAAAAAATGTTTGTCCTGGGTGGGAATCGCACTCCACAACCTACAATTCAGAAAGCAAAGCTACTGTCAACCGTACTGTGAAACTTATTATTAGTAAAATCAAAATCAATGTCTCTTATTGCAAATAGGCTGTTCATTGCACTTTTTCAACTCAAATGAGATTAGGTACTTAAAATACTTAAATTAAATTATTGTAAATACTGAGCATTTACAATCACAAAGAGTGCAATGTCAAATATTATATACAGCAAGCCTAAAATAATGTGAGTCTGAAAAAAAAAAGTTCTCTCTACAGGTCCTAGCAATCTTGCATAATATAGAATAGATCACTCCGATCCATAGCTTCGATTACACCTGTAAAGAAGAAGCTACAAGAAACTGTAAAGGGAGATATCTCTCTCTGGTTTTAGGTAATCACCTAATGTGATTAATTTTTCAGCACAGATATATAAGGTTCAGATAATTTTCTTTTACGGAATGACATAAAACGCCGAAGGAACAGAATGTCCCTTTAACATTACTCACTTTCTTTATGAAAATTTATGCAATATCTAGACCTTTATTGAGTGACAACGTTTTACTGGCAAGGTATTAAAATTTTACGACATTCCGGCCGGCGTGGCTCGAGACAAATAAAATATTTTATACTCTACTTTTACTCACACTGATATAACAATAAAACGTATAATGGCGTCAAAATCGTACCCCGATGTATGTGGGTAGTCACTAGAAATAATAACTCAAATTTAATGACAGTAAGGTTTGTTTTTAAGTGTTTGTACCACAGAGTTCATTAACATTCAATTATATTTAAACCATTTTGTATAGTAAACTAGTACACAAATTAAAAACACCGACTGGTCAAAATTTGTTAAAGCTGGCGTAAAAATAAGCTGGTGGCCAATAAACGGTATAATAATTATATGATCGTATTTTTCAGATATGATAGATTATTACACACGATCCGACGATCTGATGAAAGCCGCGGCGAGCCGATGGATGCAGGAGGCGAGCAGCAGCTCAAAGTGGCGCTCTCTGGAGGAGGTCTATGTTCAGCAATGGACGTCTTCAGACTGATGATGATGGTAGATTATCTCAGGCGTGCATCATCATTTATCAGCTCATGCGTTCTCAACGCTGAAACATAAATTTTCTCTCAAAGGGAGAGAGTATAGGCGCGCTGTCCAATTGCGGGTAAATAGATAACGCACAGATATATACGCAGAGATAAATAGATAACGTCTTCGATTTTTCGAGTCTTTTCTCACGAATGTTCCACTACACTATTGTAAGGGCGAGTACACATTCCACACATACCTAACTTTGAAGGTCATCGAGATACGAACTATTGTTCGTATATTTGGATTGAAATTTGCACGAGTACCACTGACCCATACTTAGGTACCACTGATCAACGCTTAGGTGCCACTGGTCAATACTTAGGAACCGCTGATCAATACTTAGGTGCCACTGACCAATACTTAGGTGCCGCTGACCAATACCTAGGTACCACTGTACAACACTTAGGTACCACTGGCTCAAATACCGGCCATTCACACTCATCTCCATAATTTCTGGCAATACTACATGAACTTGTGATGTGAAGATATTTGAACACAAAAATCTTATTTATCAATACCACGCACCATAGCGTTCACTGAAGAAAATTTGATTTTTTACCATTCTACCAACTATTAAAATAGTTTATATCCTATACCTAAATTGATATCGCATGTTCTTAACTTCCTTTCCCATTCAAGACAGCAAACCGAATGATATCGCTAAACTTAGAATACCAACAAAGTTAGAAAAATATCTTCCAATGATCCAGTCCCACAATAATCCTTTCTACGACTGCATTCCCCTATGAGCTCTGCTGCAGCTATCTCGCACGTGGACTGAATTAATTACACGCTTTTACCTCAAGCTGTCAGTCCTGAATTATGGGCTGGTATGAACCGGTTATTAACCAGGTGGTCGGTGTGATATACTGGCTGATTCTATGCCCTTTGTGGCCCGGTTTACGGGCAGTAGGTTATGCGTTGGGTCACTTGGTAATAATAAATAAAACGGTGGGCTTAAAATGAAATAAAACTAAAGCGAGCCCTTTTTTATGAATGACATGGTAGCGTTTCACTTCAATTCACCTGTGACAAAAAATGTTACTTTGAAGTAAAACCGTATAGTCCACACTATTTTCATGCACTGTTTTTATAATTTTCGTTTTTTTTTCACTAGGACGGATTATTAAAAATTAGTTTGAGATTGACTTTTGCAACACTATGTTTCATTAGAAGTTGGATGAGTACCGTATTTAAAAATAAGTAGTAAGGAAATAAAATCCTCACCTTTACTACTTTTTACTCAATTTAAAACTTACCTCAATATATGCTAAATCCACTTCAAAATGATAAGAAAACTAAAACCCACGTTTCGAAAGACGTACCCGACGTACGTGTCGGGAATTCATATTTTATTAGTTCACTTAGGTACTAAATATTCAAATTGGGACAAACCACTGGCCTGGTCGTAAGATTTCAATGAAATCAATTCAAGCACCCTTCACGTTGACTTTATTATCAGTAAATTCGAGTTGTACAGCCACTTTGAATCATGCAACACTTGGGTTAAATAATTTGTAGTTATTCAGAGTTTTGCGTTATAAAGTAGGTACTCTATAGAATAGAGTGTAGCCCTATAGGTATATCAAGATAAATTCAAAGACCATTTGAACATTCCTCAAAATATGGTCGTCACAATCACAATCGATTTTATCTAAATAATACAAAATTCGTATTTCAAATACAATTTTTTCCAGTCTTTTTACATAACTATGAAGATTGATTTTGCAAATTTTTTTTCTTGAGTAATCCACCTCCTTCAAAGACACGTCTGCAGGATCAAATTTAATCTACTCTGTATATTGGAACTTCCCATGGACCATTGCACGATTTAATTTCCCCATCCCCATTCCACAATCGGACGAACAGACGTACGGCAAATCGTCACCCATGCATGGTTGCTAGCCCTCCTATCGGTACCAAGCGTTTTGATTCGACATTTATAATGCGAACGATTAAGGTGTGGAATTCTTGTGTATCTGAATAGCTATAATCTGGAAGTTTTCAAGAGGAGAGTGAAGAGATTTCTTATAGACGAGCCTGCTACATCGTCGACTACATTGTCGCTTAACATCAGGAGAAATCTTTTCGCCCAAAATACCGCAGAGCCTAAAAACAAATCAGTGTGTGTTGCCAGTGATGACTTATGGAACTGAAAGTGGTCTCTTACTGTTGGCCTCATTAGTAAGCTCAAAGTCGTGCATCGAGATATGGAGAGAGCTATGCTCGGTGTTTCCCTGCGGTATAAGGTCGGTAATGAGGAGATCCGCAGAAGGACTAAAGTGACCGATATAGCTCTTAGAATTAGCAAGTTGAAATGGCAATGGGCAGGCCACATCGCTCGCAGAACTGACAACCGATGAGGAAGAAAGGTTCTTGAGTGGCAATCACGAACCGAAAGACGCAGCGTAGTCCTCCCTGGTAGACCAACGACCTGGTAAAATCTCGGGGAGGCGATGGAATCAGGAGACGAGCAGCCGCTCACAGTGGTGCTCTCTGGGGTCACAGGCTGTTATTGATGATGATGATGATGATGATCAGGATAAATGTGGTCAAACGCAAGCATATCTAGTATAAAAAAGGTCCAATGCCAAAAATAACTTTGTGAAGATCGCAACATATCAAGATTGGGGTCCTAGATATCGTCGCCTCTTACGATACATCAAACCGAACAGAACAAAGGAAAGAATCAATTTACTGTAATTGCATCACTTTTCACGGCTCCACCCATTAACGTAGCCTTTTTAATCCGGTTTTTTCTGGTAAAGACCGGATATTGGTGTGGAAGTAACGGTCCACTTACTGGAATCTATTGAATGCCCTCCGGACGCTAACTACTACTTTCCAAGTTCCTAACCCGTTTAACCGGTAAAATAGATGGGGATCCAATATTTAGGGCCAATTTATTTAGTCTTTTGCGTAATCGTAGATAGTGCTTCGTGACTTTTTAATAGAGGTAGAGCTTATCTTGCTTGATAATTAAATTAAAAATTGTTCAACAAACATTTGCCAACTTCAAAAAGAAAAATATTATTTAAATATTGTTCTATATTAAAAATAATAATTATAAATTTTTATAAGCGTTATTTATTTGGTTCATCAACAATCTAGACACAGTTTCTATTCAACAGTTTTTAAGCTTAAATATATGATCTATGTGCGCAACCAATTACAGGCAAACACAGCATGTACTATTCTGAGAACAACAAAAATAGAAAATTATTGTTACGTTGATTATGGGTTGGTTATATTACATATCTACTATACTTAACAAGAAGTCAATATTTATTCATCAATAATATTCATCACTTACCATCAGGTTACCACTAGGTGGTAGGACTTTTCTGCAAAGTTCGTCTAGGTAGGTACCACCGCTTTGCCAGTTATTCTGCCGCCAAGCAGTAGTGTGCAAGCACTACTGTGTTCCGGTTTGAAGGGCATTGTAGCTAGTGAAATTACTGGGCAAATGAGACTTTACGAACTGATCTCACAGTCTAGAAAACTTTTTTAGACTGTGTGATGTCTCAGGATGGCGTGCGCAGTACGCAGTGTTACTCGAAACTTTAGTTTGGAGTTCCGAGTGGCACTGCAATCTGTTATGGGCGGCCGTGTCGCTTAACACCAGGCGAATGACTAGCTCGTCACGTCATTCGTTTAAATAAAAAAAAAAAAAAAAAGGTGAGACCGTGGTCAAATGCGAGCCTATCGTTGATAAAAATTAAAAAAGATACACTACCTATATAGAAAACTGAGACGAGAATTTCACGAGTTGCGTTGCAATCAATGTTACGTTATAAGATGGTTATAAGTAATAACCTAGCTGCTTTCTCTGCTTGATTCAGTCTGCAACTGCAGAAATCTCTAAGAAAATAACTTTTTCAACTTTCCAACTAAGCTCAACCTTCTGTCTGAGCATTCCTCAACCCTATCTCGCTCTCCATTTTAAATTCATTGGACCTCATAACCATTTGGTGCGCCTTAGCGTCTGATACGAAGGAAATCGAAGGTCAGATAGTCCGTAGAATTGTTTATCCTAATAACGTGATTCCTTGGGGAACCGTAAGAAGTTACGTTTTAAGAAATGGACGCGGAGAGTATCAGAATAAAGTGAGTAAGTAATTATAAAATCTTAAGGCGCTAATTGGAGGGAGAACTGGCTGTATTAGTAAAAATTTAGTAAAAATTTGTAATTATATAAAGGTAGTTACTCCAATTTAAGAAATCTATTGTTTATTTTTATAGCGGAGTTACACTATAGATGTTGTTTCATTTTGTGTTTCTATATATAGTGCCCTCCTAACCTTTTTTATTTTTTTTGAGGTGGAGAAATGCCTTGGCACTTCCCTGCTACCATGGGGGTAATGGCATGTGGTATGTGGGACTTGAACCCACTAAAACCCCCCGTGATCCGTTCACCGCCGGGATGGGGCGAGATAGGGTCGCGCTAGCATTCACTATCTCGCCCCGGCGGTAGGCCCTTTCGGGCCTCTGCGCCAGTGGGTGGGTAACTTTACACCTCGGTTACCCACCAGACGTGTTAGCTTAACCAGTTATCAACCATCAGTTGTCAGTTCTACGAGCGATGTGGTCTGCCCACTGCCATTTCAAATTGCTTATTTTAAGAGCTCTAAGGGTCACTTCAAAATACTCTTATACTTGAAAGCCACTTCCCAATCTAGGCGTAGTAGGCCCATTTCCCGGAATGTTGGAAAAAATATGAAATACACCAATTAGATTATGATAAAAAGTTAATTAAAACATTAGAACAAAAAGTACAGTGACTTAAGGGCTTCCTAATTAAGATTTAGTAAGGGTTAAAATCAGTGGCCCGTGATCGTTTTCGTGGCTCAAGCCGTGCAATCCGCTTAGCCAGTAAAAGGGATTTATTTTCTGACAAACTGCTAACTTCCGTAGGGACCATTAGGGATGGTTTTGTTAGGACACATTTACAAGGGATAAATAAGGTAAAAACGTTTATCGTCTTACAAGGTTACCTTTTCGACACTACGCCGTCCGTCTAATTTGACGTTATTATGCAGAGCCAGAAAAAAATAAAAAGTTAGGCTCACGGCCGTCACCAGAAGCAATTTTTTTCCTGCTCTGTGTTACTTGTATTGTCGAATAAAGTCTTCATGTAGTAATAATACAGCTATTTTCAAAGAAAGACGGCAGACCCTGTGCATTTTCAGTCTAGCAGAAAAAAGCCGCGTGCATGAATGACTCTTGTACGTATCAAAAGTAGGTAAGTATACATTATTTAAATAGTAAATTCAATAATTTTTGTAGAAGATACAAGAAAAGTTATTAGAAAGCCCATATACAAGTAACCACAAATGTATATGTAAAAATGAATGAAACTTATTTCGCAGCTTTATAAATAATCCTTATTTTTTTTTTTAAACTACTATTATTATTATTACATGAATATCCTCATTTATAAGAAACATGCATGGCATGCATGTCGGGTTTCGTACTCGATATCGAAAGCTATTTTAGCGAAGGCCACTTCCACACGGCCATATCATCGAAAGCCCACATCCTTGAAACGCCAAATTATCTTTGAAACGCCATATTCCCAAAACGCCATATCCTCGAAAAGCCTATCTCATTTCTTTTTTAGAGGGGTTTGGGACCCTTCATTATACATCACTGTTTGTGTGATGTATAATTATTTCTTTCTACGTCGTAACGGCGTAATGAATTTCGATGAATCTTGGTGTAATGGACCTGCAATCTAACGGTGCTGGTATAATAAATTGAATATACTTTATCAGGAAAATTTGCAGCAAACACGTCACCTTAGAAGCTATGGTCGACACAATATGTGCACTAACTCTTAGGTACACAATAGGCTTGTATCGTGCTATTTTTTTATTGCACAAATTAATAATATTTCTCAAAAAATAAAACAAGAAAAAATATCTCACAAAATGACAAAGTTACAAGCATTTTAAAATACAGGAATAGAAAGAGACAGTTCAAACGTGCAGTGACGTCAGTTCGTTTACCTTCATAGTACTTCATTACAAACCTGTGGTAGCTTTGCATACAATCTCTTTGACAAACGTGTGTTTTCATAGTAACTGTGGGGAAGCTCTGTTTTGCGAGAAAGGGACAGGTGATGCCCCCTCCAGAAACTTTAAAAGCTTATTATTCGGTGATTTATTTACCGGTTTTACAAATGTTTTCTATTATTGCATTCATTTTTAACATATTTCATGAAAATAATGTTAAAATGTTAACTTTCAATAGCAGGACACTAGCCTACTTAGGGCCCAAAGAAAAACTACGGGTAGTACCCATAGAGAAAAAAATACCCACGTAGCTTATTGAGAACCAATATTACTAGGTTGCGAGTAAGTAAGCTGATGTGCTGAGGCTTATCACCTAAATTTTAATGGCAAATTCTTAATCCTGAAGTAAAATCAAGACGGCCGGTTCAGTGCCGGTTGTTTTGTGATGCTTATGCCTTGGGGTCTTCGGGCCCTTTATAAGAGTTAAGGTTTAGAGGTAAGTTGCCAATTCATGTCAGGAATACATAGTTTATGATTAATATTGACTGACCTGTTAGCTCAGTTGGTAGTAGCTCTGCCTTCTGAACTATAGATTGTGGGTTTGATTCCCATCCAAGACAAACATTTGTGTGATGAACATCGATGTTTGTTCTGTGTCTGGGTGCTATATTGTATTCTATGTATGTATTTATAAACAAAAAAGTATCTTAGTATTTCTATCAGTTATCTGGTTCCCATAGCACAAGCTATGCTTAGTTTGGGGCTAGATGGCACTGTGTGAAATGTCCACACATAATTATTTAATATACTAAGGGTGGGTGTTTTGATCCCTGGTTAAGATAACCAATGGTTAAAAACTCTAACAAATTCCAACCTATCGTCAAAACTTGTTAGCATGTACCTTAACTATACCTATACGGCTCAAAAACCCCACACTTAGGTACCTGACCTGATATTTCACCGATGTCACAGATAAATAAAATACTTTTTCACTAAAGCCTTTAATAGAAATTATCGTGTATGTACGATATTTATAAATAAAATCAGCACATTGAAATGGAAACGTGTAATGGCCGTCAATCAAAGACAAAGCAAAAACAGAGTTGTCAGTTATAAAACCACAAAGTTTCTACATATATCACATCCCTCCACAACTAAAGTAAAACAACTTCTAAAATAAACCTAGGACTTATAACTAACGTTATTCCTAGTCGTCCTAATAGGATAACCGGCTTACAAATTCTGACTGAGGACCTGGAGAGTTATCTTCTGATGATTGTAGATGAGCATTGTTATCAGTCTTAGATTCAACATCCACAGACGATGCATCTAAAAACTCATCTTCAGAATCACCACTTCCCTCGGCTATTACCAGTGGCCTATACTGCAAACACTGGTTGCGCCGGAAACTCTAGTACGCCTGCCTTGGCAACATTATTACCTCGTGCCGTTTGTAGTGCCATTCGCGCGCAATGCACGCTCTGCGCCAATTCTAAGGCCTTGCTGAAAGATAACTTATCCAAATTTTCGGCAAAAAGTTTTTCTTTCTCCTTGGCGTTCTCTAAGCCAAAAACAAAACGATCACGCAGCGTCGTCTCCAACTCAGATGATCTAATACCACAAAACTGCGCTAGATTACGCACTCGCGCTGCCCACTCAGCTAATTCTTCCTCTGGACGCTGTTCTGCTCTATAAAAATTGTATCGCTCTGCGAATGTACACTTCTTAGGTAGAAAATGTTTACTCAATTTTTCTATCAGCGTGTCGAACTTCACAGTGTCTAAGTCTTCCGGAAACACTAAATCCTTAGCTACCCGGTAGGTTTCTTCTGCAAATGTAGTCAACAAGAGTGCTCTTCGTTTTAGTCCAGACTTATCGGTGTCGTTAGTAACATCGTTCGCCGTGCAGTACTGGATGAAACGACTACGAAAAATACTCCACTCTTGTGAGCGATGGTCGAATGAAAGATTACCACCAAACATCATTGCACTGCCCATTTTATCCTTGAAATCTTATGCAAATGTTGCGACTATTCAGCAACAGCAACACAAGGAAAAATTGCACTGCCCATTTTCCACTTCAAATGTTAATGTTGCAACATATAAATTAAAACTGCGTTACACGCGTGAATTGACTACTCGTCGCCAAAATATCGTGTATGTACGATATTTATAAATAAAATCAGCACATTGAAATGGAAACGTGTAATGGCCGTCAATCAAAGACAAAGCAAAAACAGAGTTGTCAGTTATAAAACCACAAAGTTTCTACATATATCACAGAAATATTAAAAAATTATTTATTTATCTGTTTTTAGCACTGACCTCTATAGTATTATAGAGGTCAGTGGTTTTTAGATAGGGAAATAGCACCTGGATGGAAGAGTCAGCTTCTAAAAGCTCTCAGGATGTTTTTTTTACAAAGTTTCTTTTTTCTTCTGTGGAAGGTGGTTTTATTTTTGTACGTATGTATATACCTGCAGCCATCAAAGAAAAAGAGATTTTTTCCCTCCAAACTCGCTGCTTCTTCGAGTTAACACAGCGGCATAATGGATAATTTAGCTTTCCTGTTTTACCGCGGTTTTTACAACTCGACTTGCTAAAGGAAAAAATATTGTGCAAATCTCTAAACCACAGCACAATGGCGGTGAAGATGCGGAAACCAAGTCCATAACGACAAGCGAAATTACTCTCAAATATTCCTCACAGATTTTTATTTTAAGAAAAGAAGTCTAATATTTCTGCACCTATTTTCAACCTTATTGCGATAGAAATAGAGAAACGGACGTACACACATGATATAATAACGTTTATTTGATGGAATGAAATGTTCACAAGAAAAAATAAATTGTTTTTATGATATCATTAACTTCCATTTATTGTCGCTTGCTTAAACACATTTTACGGTTTGTTGGGGAGTATAATGAGGTCTTTTGTAATGATTTTTTTACTTGCTCATTGTATTTTTCGTTTTTTATTTTCAATAATCAACTCTGTTTCTCAAAGTCTAACTTCAAATTACAATTATAATTTATTATTTCCATCCAGCTTTCCATTCAATGCGTTTATTTTATTGGCGAACAACATCGATTTTTATGCTAAAATGGGCATACGTTTGGCAACAACTCACTTGATGGTAAGTGACGACGTTGTCTAAGGTGGAGCACGTTTGCCAATGAGATGCCCATTCACTCTTGACTTGAAAAGACCCAGGAGTTATACCCAGGAGGAAATACTTGTGCTGGAAGAGCATTCCATTTCTAATAAATATATTCTTATTCTACATGGGGGTGATAAGTCCTGCACTGACGTCCCGCTTGGGGTGTATTGTGCATTTTGCCCTGCCAGCATCTACCCGAGCCATCCCAGCTCCTTAAAAAACGGAGCGTGTCTCTAGGCTGCTGGCACAGCTGCTCCAGTGGCACTGATATTGGGGTCTTAAATATACTGTACTATACATAATAGCTATACCATGCTATACATAATTGGCCGTGTGGTCCTGGCGGTGTGTGAATAGGACCACCCTATCTCTTCCCGCGGGTGCCGTAGGAGCGGGTAAGCGAATTTCAGGGAACGGGCAGCAGCATTCTCCTCAGTACTTACTTACATTAAAATCTTCTGCGATCACCAAGCCGCCTGACAAGCGTGATAAATCATGGGCAAACCATTATGATAAGCGCCCAAAGTGAAGTTGTACTTAAATACATACATAGAATACAATATAACGCCCAGAGACTCAGACACAGAACAAACACCTGTAATTATTATTATGTTCATCACACAAATTATGTCTGTCCTGGGTAGAAATCGAACCCACAACCTACATTTCAGAAGGCAGGGCTACTACCAACTGAGTTATCAAGCCAGAAGTAGGTAACATACAAAAAATTGAACCACAACCATCTGGACAGTAAGCTCCGAATTCCGTCCAGTATTCAGGCAAAGGGCATCGAGCACGCATCGAGCGAGGGAAATTGAATAGCAACGAATGGCATTACCGATTTGAGTGAATGACATAAAATATATCCGAATGGCGGTACTGAATAACGTGAATCGGATATACGAAATGGATTTGTTATATTTATTTGTATACTTACACAGCTTTTCGTTGAATTTAATTAGATGGACAGGTCAAGTAGTCAAATATGCTGGATCAAGTTGAAATTTTCGTACTTTTAATCTCGTGGCATAGGTTTGTGTAATGCCGCAGGATCAATATCCATATCCAAATATTAATAGTAACGTTCGCCGTGAACATCATTTACTTGGATGGGTGACCATACCAAAAAGTGGTATTTGTAACTGAATCCTAAAAAAACCATTCCACCTTTGGAAAGCATGTTTAGCCCGTCGGTCCTCGTTGTTGAGGTAAGATTGAATGTGATTCAAACTTAATGGCGGCTATGACGTGAGCTCCCGTACACGCTGCGCTCTCCACTTGCCTCTGCCCGCACACATCCGTTTTTTTCTACTGCGCAGCCTTTCGCGCCGAATTCACAGCCGCCATTACGTTTAAATCACACTCTAAAAGTCATTATGCCAAAAGAAATCCTTCAGGATTTACAAATTCTAACACCAGGGCTAACCATTCTTGTACGAGAAGAAGGGACATCGAATTTGTCTTTTTGGTAAAATGCATTTGCATAATGCTTGGTGCAAAATCTTGTTCTGGTAGGTACCTACTCCTAGGCGAACATTTTGTGGTTTCCAACCAACGTTTTCCTTCACTGAACACTCCAACTCATCAATTTCATGACTACGTCCCCTATTAGAGACCGTATTGCCAGTAATAGGCCGTTAACAAAAGCCACTTGAGCAAACAAGCAGAGATCCGCAGAGAGCCAAGGCCCTCTTGATAAGCGGTTGCTGTATTTTAAAGTAAAATCACCATTGGTGAAATATTCAAAGCGCCGGCGAGACTGCTACGACTTGCAAATACGACCCTGTTGTGTACTCTGCTTCACGTAAGAGGCAGGTTACTGACTGTGCGCATATAGTTTGGAAAGGAAACTTGGCTATAGTCAGTTTACAGTAATGGTTTAGGTACAACAGAAAAGTTTGTATGAACTAGATTAACAGGAAAAATTTGAATCACGAATGGGATTTGATTCCGCATCCATCCGTCCCTAACGCTGATTTCATGTCCAAATTTATCCTTCATTCTGCTGATTTTTCAAAGCAATCATCATCATTATCATTAACAGCCCGAAGACCTACTGCTGAACATAGGCCTGCCCCACAGAGCGCCATTTTGAGTGGCTGCTTGCTGCATCCATCGGCTCCCCGTGGGTTTTACCAGTAGGCCTAGCATGAATATTTGCGTAAAATTAAGTGTATCGTTAACGTAAGCCATTTGTATGGCATTTGATCAGCGCCCCTACCGGGCGTAAAACGAATCAAAATTTGGTAGCACGAAGGGTTTTGGTTACTATCGTATCGCCTTCGTAGCGCCGCGTAACGCTAACGTTAGACATTTTGTATGAAAACGCGAGCACGAATATTGCTTTGACGTAAACTCGAAGGCTGGCTATCGTAGTGTCATCGTAAAGTTACGAAGGTTTACTCACTCGGAATTTGTTCGATATGATATTTCGATAGTTGCAAAATTTGCTTCGTGCTACCACCTAGCGTTGCCCTGCGTAAGTGTACGGTAAACTCGATACGTTAACCGTACGATTTATTGAAATATTCGTGCTAGGCCTACTGGTCGTCGGTCCACCGAGTGCGAGTGTGTGTGTGTGAAAGCGACACTGCTATAAAAATCATAAATTGTGTATGAATTTTTAATAGTGTTTAATTGAATTATCTCGATGAATTTCGAACTACTATTATACTATTATAGACTTAAAAAATTACAAGGCATATTAGAGCAACTCTGGATGAAAAACGTAAGTATCGCCTCGAAAGACAGATGAACTAAAACAGTAGCCAAATCTGTTGCTAAATTCTCTAAGCTTGCAGGTTGCAAAAACTCTACCAAAACACCATGCAAAAAAAAGTACATACTATTTTTTTCTGCCCTTACAACCACATCAAAAAGTTTCCAAAATGTCATTCAGGGCTCTACAAAAAACCAATTGAAAATCCAATGTCGGTTTCGCTCAGCATTTCCAACCACTCAAACAAAAACTGTAAAGCCTAAAATAGAGTTCGCAACACGAACTCTACTAAAGTAGAGCGCATCGTTTGTAAAGTTTGAAAATTTTAACGTTAACAAAAAGTAGAGAACGGCCGATAATGCCTGCGGTATTCAGTTCGAGAGTTGTTTGAAAACATACGTTTCGTTTCAAATAGAGCTCTAGAGAGGTAGGTACTTCTAAACAATAGTTTTAAGTGAGTTTAGTTCGTGCATTTTAATGATATAAAATATTTAGGAAGAAAATGCTTAATTTTCCGGGATAAAAGTATTTAATGTTCATCACAGTACCTAATGAGAGCAATCGGTGTGCAAAATTTCCCAATCGATTACGAGATTACGACTGTGTGATGTCTCAACATGATAAGCGCAGTGTAGTGTCACGCACAACTTTGTAATTTAGAGTTCCGACTGACATTGTGATCTAATATTTTTTATGTTAACAAATGACGTGACGAGCTAGTGGTTCGTCTGGTGTTAAGCGTTGTGGCCGCCCATAACAGATGCAGTGTCCCTCAGAACTCTAAATTCAAGTTTTGCGACATCCTGAGACATCACACAGTCTAGTTATAAGGATTCTAGATCTGAAAAGAAGTTTACCAAAATGTGTAGTTACATTTTATGTTTTTATTGAAAATATGGTACCTATGTTAATAACTCACACAATATGATTCATTGTAACGGTTCTGGAAAATAAATTTTATTATTCTATTCCAAATACTTAGCACATACAAATGAAGTTCAATACATGCTTGTAAAAACAGACTGTTCGTTCCCCCTTCTTTGAACAACAGCTGTCGTGACACACAGTCGATACACTTGTTCTTAAAGAAACATTTCTCCGAGTTTGTTCTTTGTTCTGCGCTCACTTAAAACTCGGAGATCGCGTCCTCTAATCTTTTCACGGCGGCAGATGCAAACTTTTCAATCGGATTTAACACCATTTCTTATCTAATCGCAAAGTTCTGTCAAAATTTCAAACGTTTCCGAGTTTGGTAAAGAAATTTAAATGTAGATTTTTATGTGAGCTTATTTGTACTACTCATGGCAGTGTGGTCTAAAACGTGGTTCAGTTGTAAAATAACAGAATTGTCGTCATCTACTCACAGATAAGTTAAAAAAGGGTAGCCAAGCTTTGCCATAAGCTCTACTAGGATAAAGCTATGATAAAAAACCTCAAAGCAAAATAATTGTTAAAAAATTAGGCTGCTTCAACACTTTACAGTCAAATAATACATAAATGTTCTCTTTGTGAATTCTTTAGTAAATCCAACGACGTAGTATATCAAAATAAAAAGAATAATCCTTATCAGCAGACGATGTTACTTAAACCCGACCATCGAGCCATTATCAAGTACATTATTATTAAGCCTCATTTCGCCTCTCTACTACAAAAAGGACTCCATTTAGTAATATGATTCCAGTCCAGTATATACCTAATCTTACGTGGGTGGTGGTCCTGTAAACAAAAACTAAGATCCCAACTAAGAGGCTTACATATATACAAACAGTCCATTATTCGTACCTATTACAGTGAGACTTTGTTAAGATCACAGTCCAATCCAAATGCGTTAAAAAAAATAACAAAATGTTAAACCGAAAGAGGATTATAGGGGTCGATCTTTCAATAGTCAGATTATGTTCTTATTTGGTTAAAGAGTATTTACTTAGAATACCTTGACAAAACCGGCCGTCGAAGACGACAAATGATAATACATCGGTCATAATTTAGCACTTTGGCAGTACTCTCTCCTGATGGGAAGCGACGATGCGGTTGAAAGCGTAGCATGCTAGGTAAGCAGGTATCAATTTATTCATCTCTTGAACATGTCTGGATGATATATAGACGAAAACACAGACAGGTGCAGGGCATTTCACTCCTTAGTTCTTCTAAGAACGTGAAATCAAATCATTTGGCGATAATTTAATCATAAGCGGGTGGTGCTTAGCCAAGCATCCAGTTGTCTGGCAAAAGAAAAGTGATGCAGATATTAATTAGATGATGCCAGTTTTTGTACACATTGACCCACTCACGTGCTATACACATCGATGTGCTAGGCTTTGAAGTCATCAGTACATGACTGACTAAAAGTAATATCGTTATTTTCCACCCAGATCCATATAAACTATTATATGGAAGGAAGGATTTATAACACCATGAAAACTACACATACACAACATTTCCGGACCATGAAATTCCTCACTGTGCCCGCCCTAGTGTGTCTTCAGGCGGGGCGTTACGCTAGAAACCACTTGGACAAGTACTCGAGGCTCAGCGATGGTCACAGATACTACACACGGAACAGGCACCAGCTGCGGGGTGTGCCGCGGCGGCTAACAAAGACATCAAAACTGGTGCACGTGATGGCGCCAGTGGTCTACAACCGGCTGCCGGAAATAATTCGTAACGCACCACGAGGCTCATTTAAAGTTCAGTTAAAAACAGACCCGTTTAACAAGCATTTTATAAACTAGACGATATTTTAATATAATACTTCAATTTAATTTTACTCCATAACATTAATTAATTCAATTAATTAATTTTTAATTTCATATGTATTATTGAATTGTATTTTTTAAGCATTAGGTACAATGATGTATATTTACAATATTGATAATTTTTGTTAATTTTTGACATGTAACTAATTCGGTACCAATAAATGAATATGACTAACACTAACACATTAATGCAGTCACACTTTTCATAAAGATTTGTCTCCACACAACTCGAGTGGTGTTTGTATTGGAATTAAAGCAATTAACAGTGTATTCAGTGCTAAATATATACTATTTCTTCGGCTGTAAAGATGTTTTGTATGTTGATTATGATAAATGCCAGCTGACAACATTTATTTAATACTAGCAGCGCCCCGCGGTTCCACCCGCGTTCCTACAGGAACCGTTCCCGTTTTCGGGATAAAAAGTAGCCTATGTTTTAATCCAGGGTCTAAGCTACCTCCATACCAAATTTCATCCAAATCAGTCTAGTTGTTACTGCGTGAAAGAGTAGCAAAGATACACACATACACACAAACTTTCGCCTTTATAATATTAGTGCGATTAGTGTGTTAACTGAACTGCAAAGAAAACGTTTGCTTACAATTTAATAATCGTACACAATAGTAGTATTTGGCTGGGCAGCGTTAAAGAAGCTTTGATTTATCTTTTCGTCCATTCCGCAGAGCCTGAATGAAAGCTAAGGTTTTCAACCAGTGTGTGTTGCCAGCGATAACATAAGACACTGCCACGTCTTTTACTATTCTACTGGTCTCTTTGTAGTAGCAAAACTGTGGCATGAATCGTATTTAAAACCGTAGCTTACTTTTACGATTTTTTGATACCCTCATTATATCAGCTTCGTTAAATTATTTGAAGCATTTATTATGGGCATCCGTGCCACTTAACACAAGGCGATACGACTTGTCATCTCAATTGTTTTCATACAAAATATTAAAAAAAGGATTTTGCATTATAAAAAAACTATTTTGAACATAGTACAACCCAGTAGACTATGAATTTATAACGACTCAAAATAATGTACTGAAAAGTAAATTTTCCTGAAATAATCAGTTTTCCATACAATATAAACGTTGATGAAATTGCAACCCACTCTCATTCAGGCTTTATTTAAAGCAAAACGATGTTGCGGCGTGTCCCGTTCCATAACAAACTGCTAGTCATTGTGGCAGAGCCGGATTCAGAGGTCAGAAAAAAGGGCAAATGAAATTTAAGTAAGTAGGCAATCATTGGCTTCATGTGTAAGGTATTGTTTACCTTGCTTGTAATAGGAATTAAACAATGCGCATTGTAAAATTGCTAAACACTACAGTCACTACAAAATATTATCCTTTATAAAAAGAGTTTAATGTGACTCCAATCGCCTTCACTTCATTATGAGAAGTACTAAGATGATTTATTTTCTCAGTTATTTTGATTTAAAAGATAAACTATTGACATGCTCACAGGGTAAGCAAATAATAATAAAGCGACCAATACTGTTTAATTTCTTATTTTCTGCAGGTTATGTGCGTGGTACTGAGTGTGAGTAGGTCTGGGCACCCCTAACCTTATTGCGTCTCTGCGTTATATCAACGATTATTTCCGGCTGTGACCAGTTACGTAAAATTAGATCAATGACCCAGAAACTTTTAACCATTTGTGTCTAATTTCCGCTCGGTTAATAACTTTGCCTTGACAAAAGGCTTTGTTGCCCCAGTTCGGCATGTATTTAAAATTTGTTGCAAATCCGCGCAAAGTTCCGGAGAAAATTGCCCAATTTTTCGCCGATTAAAAATTTACGATGAAAACAAAGCAAAGTTGTAAAAGCTAGATCATTAACGAATCTTCTTTCATCTTTAACATGAAAGTTAAAATAGTTATAAGATCTTTTGTAAAAGTCTGTCTTCGTATCAATCTGCCCCATGCACGGGGTATTTTGATACAATTGGCGTGGGCACATTGATATTGATTATGCAATTTGCCTATATTATGTAAAACACACCCTATATCAACTAAAAAAAACAAAAAAAAATATATTTCTGAAGTAGGTATGTATTATATATTTATTAAAGTTATAATTATAGCGGCATTTGGCAGAAACAGTGACCTAATGACAATTAAGTATTTTTGATCAATTTAGTTAATCAATTCTTAAAAACTACATGATTATTAATCAAATGGAATAATAAATAATAGATTGAGATAGAGCTACCCAAAAATTATAAACTATCAATAAAAATGCTGCAAGGTAATGTGATTACAACGCGTTTGTGTTTCCATTAAATATATTTTGTGTCACTGTGAAAAAGAAACGGCTGTTTTATTTTTAACGAACCAATTAAGCAAACTCTTAATCCAATTCACAATCCACGTTGGGTGAGTACGCCCGCAGGTTACACCGAGTGAGTTTGTCGCAACATTTTAGGGTAAGAACTCACGACGCGATTTTAATCACACACTAAAATCGCAGTTTAGTAATCTTATGCGACCGCACGATTGTGCGGCTGGAGAATTGCGAAGTAGACTGTAATAAGTCGTACGATTCTCCAGTATAAACCGTTGATGTAGTAAAGTACTCCATGCAACCACAGTGATTGTCGTGGTTGCAGAGCGATGGATGAGCGTTGCATGCACAGAGCGTTTCATATATGGTTTGTTTGGTATTGACCAGTCGAATGCTGAAGTTTTGCATCATCATCATCGTCAACTGAATAATAATTAAACGGCGTCCGCACGTCTGACATTCCTTGGATGAAAATTGGAAGGTAATAAAATTCTTTGTTTGACAAATACACGTTTATAGTACGAGCGTTTTAACCGCAGCGGGTTTGCGTGAAAACGCTTCATGAGTTTCCAGCCAATTGTTGTATTTAACTGTTGAATCCGAGCTTTGACAATTAACAGTTCTGCAACGCAGTAAGTAAGGCTGCCTCGTGAATTTCACAGCCCAAGATACAGAGGCAGTAACTGTCAGGAATCTGCGGTGGAAGCTGAGTACAAGATTTGTCGGTACAAAGCTTAATTTAACATGCGAGTATACATAATTTAAAAAAGACGTGTAAATAGGAAAGTTTTCAAGTCGTCTTTTACTTATGCTTGGAGGATTTGTGCTTCTATTAGATATTTGCCTTTTGCATGACATCACTAGCTTACCTATAGTAAAAAAACTTTTTACATTGCATTGCATTTTGTTGATCAATAGAGCTCCTTCATTTTATATTGTTGGGTCGTGATCCGTGCACGCGTCGGCACAACCCACCAGTGGGTTGAGTTGGAATTCCTTATGACTCGTATACCTATCAGTGACAATAGATTAAGTTGGTCATTACAATAAATATAAATGTAGGTATATGCAAAACTAGCCAATGCCTATACATCACACAACATAGAAAATAATTACATATTATTTGTCTTTATTTAGCAAATTAGCAATCTATAAAATTTATTCTAATAGTAAAACTACAACAATAAAACTAGGTATTCTATAAAACTAAACTAAAACTATAATATCAACAATATAATACAAAACTAATCTAACAAACCACTACCAGTGGGCAAAGTGCCCAAAATGCTGGCAGCATTGCCACGTTGAATGGCAATGCTTAACCTTTATTTGTCTTCAATTTTCAGTTCCTTTTCTAGACAGTAAAATATTCTTCAAAAACCAGGTGCTAAGAATGGTTATGTAAAAGTACATTACTCCATAGTAAGTATCACGTAATCTGCGGTCCAGCGGAATGTTAGTAGCGCACCGTTTAAACTTTGGCGCGGGTCCATTTGCGGCAGTAGAACGTAACGCAACCAGCCGACCCTGTGTTAATGATGTCAGAGGGTCGCTTAACAAGTTTTGGAAGTTATAAGTGAAGTCTAACGGTGATATCTTACAGTCCCCTTTTTATTATACTCGTGTGTCCATTCGAAACTTGTTATAAAAAGTTCGAAAATAGTAATTCGTGATAATGATTATTGAAAAATAGAAGAAAGAAAATAAATTTATTCAAGACGTCACACAATATTACATTTTTACAAGAAGGTACTACAAAACAAATCACACAAAAAGAAGAAAGACCGTAAAATATAATGTTGCGCGATGTCATGATATAGGTCCCGACACAGCATGCAATTAAGGTCGTAGGACCTTAATAACTGATTTTCAGTCGGAACCCACATTCATGACATCACGAACATAAATAAATACAATATCTTAAAGTAAAACCACAAGTAAGAAGCATACAATGAAACAAAATAGCATAAAATGAAAATGCAAAAAAAGCAATAAAAAGATGGTACAGTAAATACTGGACAATAAATAACCTGGAATATTATAGTCCATAGAAACTGTAATAGATTTGGATGGACTTCGTTCTGTTGGCCTCATTAGTAAGCTCAAAGTCGCGTAGCGAGCTATGGAGCGAGCTATGCTCGGTGTTTCTCTGCGAGATAAGCTCCGGAACGAGGAGATCCGCAGGAGAACTAAAGTGACCGATATAGCTCTTAGAGTTAGTAAGTTGAAGTGCCAATGGGCAGGCCACATCGCTCGTAAAACTGACAACCGATGGGGATGAAAGGTTCTCGAGTGGCGACCACGAACCGGAAGACGCAGCGTAGGCCGGCCCCCCACTCGGTGGACCGACGACCTGGTGAAAGCCGCGGGGAGCCGATGGATGCAGGAGGCGAGCAGCCGCTCAAGGTGGCGTGCTCTGGGGGAGGCCTATGTTCAGCAGTGGACGTCTTCAGGCTGTTAATGATGATGATGATGGACTTCGTTAGTGAATACAATAAAATTAGAGTAATTGTGATAAAAGCAATACCGTAGAAAGAAACAAAATGAGTTGAATCCGAAAAAGGCCTTCTTAGTAATTATTCAAAAAGACCCAAACGAGAGCTAATGCTAATGGGACCTAAAAAATTAAAGACTAAACGCTCGCATAGTATGCATAATAAACAAACAAGCTTAATTTTCGCGTAAAGGATATATCAAAAGGCCTTTTTAGGCATCCCTTTACCTTTACGGATATTATTCTATATATGCTCAGTTTTTTATGAAACATCTGTTCATGTAGCTTTCTGAAGCAATGAGACGGGAGGTACTGAATTACCTTTTAACGATCTTTATAACGCTGGGGCATAAACCTTGTGACTCGACATAAACGGAAACATGATAGCTGCTATTACGTTTTTACCAAAAAAGAAATGAGTACTGGAATGAGTCGTTACACATAGGGGCTGAGTAATATATGAAATGAGTCACTCAGTATAAAAAGGAACCTCGTTTTTATACAGGAAATATTATGTCATTTCGAGTACATAAATATGTTTTTTATTAACATTGCTTTGAATATCTCACATACAAATTTACAAAATGGTTGCCGTTTTTTTTATAATAATGCACCCTACACATTTTTTTTTTATATTTGGCTAGGCTAGCGTTTGATCATAATCTCACCTGATGGGAAGTGATGATGCGGTCGAAGGTGTAGCACGCTTGTCTAGTAATAAATACCTATTCACTCTTGACTTGAACATTACACATTGTAAAATTACTGATAGCTATAAATTTCTACTGTATTAAATAAATAAAATAAATAAAAAAATAAAAAAGCCTTTATTTCTACTGCATATTATTATGAAATTTACACTAAGAGATTACACTTATTTAAATATTTATGTTGCAGAAGTTGCCTCTGCGGCATAGGCCTCCCCTATCCTTCTCCATACTTCCCTTTCCCTAGCTCTTTGCATCCAGTCAGGTCCACATATTTCCGTAAAAATATCTCTCCACCTTTTCCTTTGCCTTCCCTGGTTTCTTTTCTCGTCTAATGGAATCCATTGACTCTTTTAGTCCATCTTGTATTTTCAAGTCTACATATATGTCCCGCCCATTTAAACTTTAGTAGTCGCGTCCGTTCTGATATGTCATACACTCTCGTTTTGTTTCTTATAACTTGGTTGCTTACTTTGTCTGCTCTTCTTATGCCTAACATGCTTCGTTCCATTTTCCTCTGACAGATCGCTATTTTCTCCTCATCTTTTTTCCTAAGCGCCCACGTTTGGCAACCATATGTCAAGCATGGTAGTATTGCCGATTCAAACACTTTCTTTTTTATTCCTATCTTTACTTCTCTATTTTTCATAATTTCTTTTAATCCCCAATATTTCTTCCAGGCTAAGGTAATTCTTCTCTGTATTTCTTTTTCTGTGCAGTCTTTAAATGATACCAGGGTTCCAAGATATATCTCTTCTACATACTCAATTTTTGGCGTTATCTACTATAACATTCACTGGCTCACAATTCGTCAGTATTTTTGTTTTAGATGCGTTCATCATTAGTCCTACTCGCTTACTCTCTCTGGATAGTTCGCATATCATCTTTTTCAGGTCAGGCGCATTTTCTGCAAACACAATTATGTCATCTGCAAACCTTAAGTGACTTAGATATTCTCCGTCAATCTTCACCCCCTTGTTTTCCCACTGCAGACATCTGAAAACCGACTCTAGCACCGCCGAGAAAATCTTCGGTGATATAGGGTCCCCTTGCCGAACTCCCTTTTGTATCGGAAACTACACGCTTGTCTAGTAATAAATACCTATTCACTCTTGACTTGAACATTACACATTGTAAAATTACTGATAGCTATAAATTTCTACTGTATTAAAAACTTTTTAACGCGACTTTAACAAAAAGAGCCGTTCTCAATTCAGTTAAAAGGCTCATGTTCTCTCAATTAGACCATGTGCAATTAGACCTATCAGTTCAAAAAGGGTCTTACACCGTAACCAAATTATGGTCTAATGCTATCTTATAAAAAAAATTTTTGGTAAAAATATATTTTTGGATATTTTATTATTATTATTTGTCTTTTTAATATTTTTAATGAATAAAATAAAATCTCGATTTTTAACTACATATCATGTGACCCGTAAACGCCTATGCACAGCGCGGGACGCTCAAGTATAAGTACACTTTACGACTTTTTTTTTTTTTTTTTTTTTTCTTATAGTTTGGCTCCACACATAGTGTATTTAGCCAGTGTCAAGTATTGTAGTTTTACGTCGTATTATGAAATATTTCATGTAAAGTCAAGTCTTAGTCACAGTCAGTCAGGGTAGTCATAGTCCAGTCTAAGTCAGGTAGTCATAATCCAGTCTAAGTCATGCCCTAGTAAAGTAGTGGCAACTTTACTAGAGGCTTCTATGGAATTTTGGAAGCAACACGAAAAACCACGTTTCACTACATTATATCACTTGCCCACACTTATACTCATAATTCAGCACTTAATGCGTAAAATGCCACTAATTTTAAACATTAACACTAGAAAAAGCATAAGTTTTGTGAAATAATACAATGCAACGACGTGAACTTTTTCACGTTCCCGCCAAAAAAAAACCACTTTACGACTTTCCTGTGAATTTCATGTGATTTGATTGTCAAAGTCAACATACCGACTGTTCTCAGCTCAGTCTCATGAACGTTACCTACAGATGGCGTTAAAATAAATCGGATACCGGACCCGCGATTCAAATCAAAAACAAATGACAACGAAAAAAAAACAAACAAATCACATTTTATGAGACATTCATTACTTATTATAAAATTGATATTTAAATTTTTTTTGGAATCAAAATTTAACACCTACTTCGCCAATATAAAAGTAGAGTTTATGCAAACAAAAAACTTAGATTCGACTGATTGCTGAAAACTTCCTTGTTTACTTACTTAAAATATCACAAAATGGCCATCTTGGATTTCACGCGTTATTGCCGATATTCAAAATTAAAAAAACGAAAATAACGAATATAATAACGACTGTAATTAAACGCTTAACGACTGTAATTCCGGGAAATAATATTTTTTTGCATATATTTATGACGATTCTTATCAGTTTAAAACTGTTTTAAAAATGAGTAGAAGACCCTATTGAGTCACGTAATCCTCTTATTTTATAGGATGTTATTAGCTAGTTATTATTATTGTATACAGTGTTAACACAAAACCTTTCACAAATCACATATTGGTTAGATCGGGCTCCGTCCAAACCTTTGCTTTTCTCCAGAGACCTGCATTGCCTTATATCGGTAGCGGCTTCCCATTCACTATTCAACAACTAATAACAAGCAAACAATACAAACTGCATACATAAATCATTGACCATCCGGCTTCACCGCAACATTATTGCTTCTACGGTCTTGGCTTTATAAATCTTGTATTATGGAAACTTTTGTACTAAGTACCTCTAATCCGTGTCAGGGCGAGGCCCATCTTGCAGGGTATAGTTTTGGTTGAAATTGACTACTAGTGGCACTGGATTTTTTTTTGCATTAAACCCAACATTGGCAAATGGGGCACGGTTAGCAGTTTCCTCCTCGTAGGGCTGGATAGCATACGGCAAGTTTCGTCAAGCCTTCTTGTCTTCCATACCACAGCAGTGTCTTAAAACTGAAATGTTTAATCAGTGTGTCCTACTAGTAAGTGAGTCGAAGCGGAGTCGAAGCGTGGGCACTCACTGTGAAGCCACAAATTCAAAGTCACGCAACGAGCTATATGGTAAGAGCTCCAATAAGCAAGCAAGCGAGGCAAGGGTATGGAAGAGAGGTATGGCATGGTACGGTTTCTCTAAAAACAAGACTGGTAATGAAATGATCTGACGGAGAATCAAAGTAGTTGATAGAGCGGAGAAGATAGTATGCTAAAGTTGCGATCTTGAGCTATCGGTTCTTCGACCACATGGTCGAAGAACCGATAGCTCAAGATCGAAGCTGTTATCTTTAATTTTCAGTTGAGTTTAAAAATCCCTATGGTGGCTTCCTTATAGTGTAAGTTTGTGTGTTAAATTCATCCAAATCAACTCAGCCGTTTGACTGGCCTGTTAGCTCAGTTGGTAGTAGCTCTGCCTTCTGAACTGTAGGTTGTGGGTTCGATTCCCACTCGGGACAAACATTTGTGTGATGAACATCGGTGTTTGTTCTGTGTCTGGGTGTTATATTGTATTCCATTTATGTATTATAAACCAAAAAGTATCTAAGTATTGTATCAGTTATCTGGTCCTCATAGTACAAGCTTTGCTTAGTTTGGGGCTAGATGGCGCTGTGTAAAATGTCCACACTTATTTATTTATTTACCGTGAAAGTTACACACAAACAAAAGACAACGTTACACTTTTATATATTGAAAAGCGGTTAATGAGGTGGTAGGGATTATGCGCAATAATAATTAATACACAAGTTTTAAAATATTTATGCAGCTCTGATAATGCCCATGGCATTAAAACTACGTACATTTTTGTAAATAAACTTTAGGTTTTAATCCCTGTACAGACATGGACTTAACGAATGAGATTATGTGTGTACGAAATCAACAGTAATGCAACTAAGTACATAGTGATAATTTCAATCAAAAATGAATTCAAAGTGGACATAGTGGTGAATATTATTGGGTATTCATAAATAAAATAAATACCCTTTACGAAGCAGGTCCTCCTTTACAAAAGTAAACCTCACAACTGCATAACATACTATCAAAAATTCGGTGCCAAACTGTAAACGAATTTGAATATTCCTTTTTTCTCAACCTAAATCTATACTTATAATAAAACTGTACATTGAATATTGGTCCAACTCTGTACATTGAATATATTTTGCAAACTTTTTTGGAGGACTCCTATTGCCGATGTGAAGCCAAAACTATAATTTTTATAATTTTTGTCTGTTTGTCTGTTTGTATCTTGGGTGAGCATTACGGCGAAACTACTGAATGGAGTTAAATGAAACATGCCATGGTTTGAGTTCATATTACAATGTAGACTATAGGATACTTTTAATCCCGAAATTCAGCACGTTCCTTCGGGAGAGAGGATGAAAGTTAAAATATGTACTTAGTTGTAATTCAATAACGCGTAGCCAGTTTCATTCATTTTTTTTTGTTAGAATGGGGCTACTATATATATTGTCCCGTAAATATTTCAAGGTCGTCGGTTTTGTGGTTCAGAAATGACAGACATCCAACCTTCAGTATTAGGTCCAAAGCCACTCCTATCCTGTACTGTGGAATAGAGAAAAGGAAGAGGGGAAAAAGATAAGGGAAAAGGATGAATGGATGAAACAGCGAATGCTGCTGTGCTGGCACCTGCCTCCTTTCACCTTCATCCATTCATTATTTTTCCTTATCTTTTCCCCTCTTTCTTCTCTTTTCCTTACTGCATGGGATGAGGCGTAAAACTCGTTAACCCGTACGAATCCGGGGCGCATCAGCTAGTCAATCAATAAATGAGGTACTATCATGTACTCAATTTATGATAATGAATTCAATTGCATCCTGTATACGTGACAGATTTACTACTGTTTAAAGATACATAACGACACTGAAAGGGGTAAACTGGGATGAGAGACGGGGGACCGGGTAGAGGGAGGGGTAACGTGTTAATGTAGTAGGATTAAAATGAGCCATCGGAAATGTAGAGGCAATGTATATGGCCTCCGGATATAGAGCATAGTAGTCGAATGACAACTATGCGTATTTATGAGGTACAAATCGTATTGGCTTAGTTTAGCTTTATGCTTGAGGTTTCGAAATTAGAAATGGTTATTTTTTTAATAAATTATTCCTTAATGCCTGAGAAACTATTCGATGCAAGAGGAAGGCAGCCGCTCAGCGGTGGTCAATAGGGGAGGCCTATGTTCATAGGCCTCCCCTATTGACCACCGCTGAACAGCAGTGGACGTTTTTAGGCTGACGATGATGATCCTATAAATTTATATATAGTACCTGAAGTGACGTGGTTACAACCGTAGTTTCCAGTTTTTACGTGGAAACTTTTTAATTTTCCTGGATAAAAAGTACCTATATTGATCTCGGAGAAGTAAGCAATCTGCTTGCATGTTTCATCCAAATCGTCTCAGCTAAACGAACTGGGGATTTTTATTTATTTTGAAGTGTGAGTGGGCAAAGTCTAATGGTCACGTTCTTCGATAGATTTTGCGATTTTGCTAACTTAGAGCTATCATCATCAACAACAGCCTGAGGACGTCCACTGCTGAACATAGATCTCCCCCAGGGAGCGACACCTTGAGCGGCTGCTCGCTTACTGCACCGATTGGGGGGCCGGCCTACGCTGCGTGTTCCGGTTCGTGGTCGCCATTCGAGAACCTATCTTCCCCATCGGTTGTCAGTTCTACGAGCAATGTGGCCTGCCCATTGCCAATTCAACTTGCTAATTCTAAGCTTAAACTTAAACTTTGAGCTATACTGCATCTATTTACGGCACCCCACCACAAAACAGACACAAACCTATATACTACTTGTAACCGCACCGTCTCAAGTGTAAACCACAAGGGCCATTTTATATTTACCAAAAGTAATTATGTGGCAAGTCTGTTCAATAAGCAAACTTTGGTAAACTTAGGCACTAGAGAAAACTAGGACTACGTGCAGCGTCTCTAAATAACGAGCGAAACTAATTAGTTTCGTTCGGTTGTAGAAGATTAATCTTAGTAAATTCAAGTGAAGTTTTGTCTATTTAGGACTTTTGGTTACGGGTACGGGGTACGGGTATTTTTGTTGTGACATTAACCTCATCAAATTATGGACTTATATATAAAACAGAACATTTATTCTCACAACAAATTAAAACATATAAAATTACTAAACTAGGCCTAAAAACTAAACAATAAAATACAAAATACAATTACTAAAAAAAACTAAAATAAATCTAAACTGAGTACTTCTCTAAAACTAAAACTAGAATTATAAATAAAAAACCGCGTTTAAGTCGCCTGCGTCTGGACAGCTCTTTCACGAATCTGCGGGCGGATGGACCCCACGGTTCCATGGTTTCTACCCCAAACGGAAGAAATATGTATCCCTCACCGAGAGATTCATTTTTCGTTCGCTTGAGGTTTTCCACCACTTCCGCTGCTGCACCAGCCGCTCTCGAAGTGCCCTGGAGGTGGGACGTTGCCAGAGTATTGACGAATGTGGCATCCCAGACTATAGGCCATCCACGGCTCCAGGGAACTAACGCCAAGCCATTACGGACTTACTATTTTTTACTGACGACTGAGCATGATAGACCAGTCAGAGAACGTGTGCGAAAGTAGTGCGCGGAATAAAACTGGATCCAAGATTATGAATTGACACAGGCGTTTCTTTGCACATATGGTACATACTTACCACCCAGATATAAGTTTCTTTATGTATATGAATAACGTGACGAGCTAGTCATTCGCCCGATGTGAAGCATCACGGCTGTCTATAGCAGGTTGCAGTATCACTCGGAACTCTAAATCAATACAGTTTTGCGTGACACTGCACTGCGCACGTCATCCTGAGACTTCACACAGTACAGTAATAAGATTACTAGACTGTGTGATCAAATCATAAAGTCTCGTTTGCTCAGTGATTTCACTAGCTACAATGCCCTCCAAACCGGACACACATTAGTGCTTGCACACTACTACTTGGCGGCAGAACAACTGGCAAAACAGTGGTACCTACCTAGACGAACTTTGCGGTAAAGTCCTACCACCTAGGAAAGAACTGGAAAGGACTGGAAAGGACTTAAACAAAGTTTAATGTTAATACCTCCCATGTCTTATGGGGCCCCAATTACTGACCACCAATATTTTTAGATATCGGTCAAGTGTCCGTCCGACATCTGTCAAATGGAAGTGCCAAAAAAACTGTCGCCATGAAGACTTTTACCTTTCTTTACTTCTACCCTTATCACCGACGTCAATGCCTATATAATACTTTTCTTTACCCCAACGTGTACCTACCCTTATTATGAGTTTATTTATGTTATATTACTGTATACTTAATTCGAGTATTAAAAATATTTCAATGAAATATTTAGTTGCGTCGACCGTACAATTCTATGTATACACCGTGGAATTTAATTTATTTTCCTGAAATGTATGTACTCAGTCCATGCCTTACAATGTTTATTTAAAGCTAAACACCTATGATGTAAAACTAGGTACTATAAAATTGGTCCAAATTCAAATTCTTAACAAGAGGCATGCGACATGTAATAATTTGGCACTCCGGGAGAGCGGGAGGGCGGTGCAGGACGGTGTTTTAGCTACCTACGAAGCATTTGCCCGCAGCATGTAGTGTGAAATAGACAATTCGGCTAACAGCGAATTATTTTTTGAGGCATTAACATAAACTGAGTACATACATTTCAAGAAAATATCGAATTCAATTCCACGGTGTATATGTACATCGTCGCCCGCATTGTCGCTTATCATTAGAAGAAATGTGTTCAAACGCAACCCTATACTTACATTAATCACACTAATATAATAAAGGGGAAAAGTTTGTGTGTGGGTACGTGTGTGTTTGTTACCCCTTCACGCTCAAATGACTTAGATGAAATTTGGAATAGAGCTAGCGTACCTGTAGGTACTGGATTAACACATAGGCTACTTTTCATACGCGGGTGAAAGCACAGGGTACTAGTCCAGTATAAATAACCGTACCACTATCTATGCCTGCCATCTAGTGTTGAGTAGCAGTACTATTTACAGTAGCGCCATCTATGATTCATCTGGTAAACGAGCAAAAAATCACGTTTGTTGTATGGGAGCCCCCTTAAATATTTGTTTTATTCTGTTTTTAGTATTTGTTGTTGCAGAAATAAATCATTTATGAAAATTTCAACTGTCTTACTATCACTGTTCATGATATACAGCCTGGTGACAGACGGACAGAAAGACAGACAGACAGACATACAGCGGAGCCTTAGTAATAGGGTCCGTTTTACCCTTTGGGTACGGAACCCTAAAAAACGTATAGTTACCGTATATGAATTATACTATGTAAATATTTAACGGTACCCGATATCGGAGGCATTGTACATTCAAATGAAGCACTAAGGGGTAGATCATTGACTTTAAATCCAGATGACCAATGATACAACTTCCCTTCATACGAAAATTAGTGGTGTATTTCAACCACTAGTTTTTAATAAATCACGAGAACCCGTTGATGTCTTTTGTTCCATCCTGCTCTGTTCTTTGTAATTTCGTATGGCTTTGTCTCGTTTTGTTACCTCGTCCCCAGCCCGCGCAGGAGAGTCGTGCTTGTACGAGAAATTATGTTCACGAGCTATCAACGGGCTTTATAATCTTCGGGGTAGATAGTATGGAAATAATATTGTTCTTTTAAAGTTGCAACGTTTCACTAGCGCGGAAAATTTAAATTTTCTTGATTTCTTTTGCCAATAATAGCTTAATTACTCAACGTGATTACATGAAAACTAATTTTGCGCAATTAAATAGAATGTATCAATATATTATAATTAAAAGTATCATACATCTCATTGGTTTAGCGACAAATGGCAATAGACTGAAAAACTAAGACGAAATTTTTTTATTGCCATTTGTCGCTAAACCAATGAAATCTAGGAGATACTTTTAATCGTAATTTGTTGGTACATTCTATTTATTTGCGCAAAATTAGTTTTCATGTAATCACGTTGAGTAATTAAGCTATTATTGGCAAAAGAACGCAAGAAAAATTGAATTTGGCGCGCTAGTGAAATGTTCCACCTTAACATGAATTTGTGGTCAGCGTTCATTTTGTAGGATTAATGTTATCGGAGATATTAATTAATGATCCCGGCAACGATGTCGAGTGGTGCTCGGGGTTGCTCATTCGTTTTCAATGCCTTCGCTATGTATTATGATTAAATATTTATCCGTTTTATCGGCTCCACATGTATCGGTTTTATTTTCATATCGTTAGTTAGTTTAAGGTCACAGAAACGATTGAACGAGTTTTTTTAATGTAATCAAATGACGTGACGAGCTAGTTGTTCGCCTGGTGTTAAGCGTCACCGCCGCCCATAACAGATTGCAGTGTAACTCGGAACTCTAAATTAAAGTTTTGTGTGACACTGCGCACTGCGCACGTCATCCTGAGACATCACACAGCCTAAAAAAGATTTCTAGACTGTGAGATCAGTTCATAAGTCTCATTTGCCCAGTAATTTCACTAGCTACAATGCCCTTCAAACCGGAACACAGTAGTGCTTGCACACTACTGCTTGGCGGCAGAATAACTGGCAAAGCGGTGGTACCTAGACGAACTTTGCAGAAAAGTCCTACCACCTAGTAGAGTATAGTTTAGTTTTACTTGTTGAGATCACAGCGCCTTAATGAACCATAGATTGAGTGTTTTGTCGTGCTATTTTTTTATTGCACAAATTAATAATATTCCTCAAAAAATAAACAGTCGTGAAAACAAAAATTAAATATCTCAAAAAATGACAAAGTTACAAGCATTTTAAAATACAGGAATAGAGACAGTTCAAACGTGCAGTGACGTCAGTTCTTGCTCCTTCACAGCACCTCATCACTAAGCTGTGGTAGCTTTGCATACAACCTCTTTGGCATGTTACGTTACTAACGTGCGTTTTCATAGCAACTGTGGGGAAACGGGAAACTCTGTATTTCGCGAAAGGGACAGGCGATGCCCCCTCCAGAAACTTTAAAAGCTTCGTGATTTATTTAACGGTTTTTTTTTAGTCTATTCATTCATATTTAACCTACCTACTTTGAAAATATTATTGAGTAGTTAATTTTCAATAGCAGGACACTCCTACTATTCTAATGTTATAAACGGTAGTTTTGAATGCATTGATTAAATCTTTATAGCCCTTACAGCTGCAGGGGAACAAAAGGGCTTTTAAGATTTCACAGTTGCATTGGCAGCTCAGGGTGAAAGTGCAACTGCTAGGAATGTGACGCGTCATCAGGCGAACAGGTAGCTCATCATAATAATTGTTAATATTTTAGATATTTTTCATATCAATATGTAAATGTGGAAGCAGTAATAATTAAAAATAGGTACACCCATTTTTAATTGCTATTCATTTTCCATTATAACTTTGTTGAGTTGCTATATAGTTGCGTTTGTAATCAGCTAAGATCGTTGACCATCCAACCAAAGGCAAATGATTGCAACTAATTGAAGCCACTTGTATAGATTTGACGGTTTCAATGCTTTTTTAAAATAAAATATAGGCATAGCATTTAACCACTGTCTCGCCTGATGGTAAGTGATGACGCGGCCTACGGTGGTGCATGCTTGCCTAGAAGATGTTCACTCTTGGCTTGAAGACTCCCAGGTTATAGTAAGCTGGAAACAAGGACGACGGCAAGGTATTCCACTCATTTGCTGTACGCACTGTAAACCAGCAGCACGCTATGCAGTTTATGTACATAATTAGGTAATGTGGAAATGAAATGAATATGTATAATTGAAATGTCGCCTGTTGGATTGCTATCAACGTTACGTTATCACTCCCGATGCAATTGCACTTCCCGATAATAAAATTATCGTGATTAGATTTTAGTTTTTTTTGTAGACAGCTATTGTTTTTAATTTTATAAATATACCTAGGCAAAATTATATTCGCAAACCGGGACTACACGGCCTAAGGCACTACATCAATGTTTAATCTAGTCATTTCGACAACACATTATTACGCACATATTTAACTTCAGACTATCGATAATGAAAATTAATATCCGCTGAGCCCATAAAATATTGTTATACCTAGAATATTAACTACAAAACAAATATAATCCAAGTGTTGGCGTTAAGGTGGCTATTACATTTTGGCGAGCTGAGTACCGCGCGCGCGGTACCGAGCTCGCAGCGTCCGTCGGTTTGACCAAATATACAGGGTGGGCCAGAATAAAGTTCACTTTCCCTTGTCAAAAAAAACCGTTGCTCGCGGCAGGTAGCGGGGTGCGCGGGGTATGATCGGTTGCCGCGCCTCTCGCATTTTTAGTCGCCAAGAGTCCGTTCACGGGTGAGCATCGCGCGTTCGCTATTCAAGCGTTTTACGAAAATGGTCGTTCTTATATTGTTGCGCGGCGTAAGTTCAGAGTTAAATTTAATTTACGAAGTATCCGCCAGTGTCCTAGCACTCAGTTACTTAAGCAATGGCTAAAGAGGTTCCAAGAAACTGGTTCGACGCTTCCTAAGAAACGTCGAGGTCGTTCCCGCACAGTACGCACAGTGCAAGCGAAGAGGTTAATCAATCTGTTGAGCAAAATGCGGAACTCTCTACACGGCGACGTTCGGCAGCTATGGGAATTTCAAGAAGCAGTTTACGACGAATTTTACACGATTTAAAGCTTCATCCGTATAAAATCCAATTAGTCCAGCAACTCAACTCTGATGACCATACAAAAAGAGAGAGATTTTCTTCCATCATGTTAGAGCGGTTTTCCAACTTCGGGAACATCCTTTTCTCAGACGAAGCCCATTTTCACCTGAGCGGATTTGTAAATAAACAAAATTGCCGTTATTGGAGCGCTGAACAGCCTTCACGCAAACATCAAAAGCCTCTTCATTGCCAGAAAGTGACGGTTTGGGCAGCGGTTTCAGCTAGAGGGCTCATTGGGCCTTATTTCTTCGAAAATTCTAGCGGCCAAGCATTGACGGTAAATACGGAGCGATATGTCAAAATGCTAAAAGATTTTTTAAGACCAACTCTTGCTGGGCTGTAGGAGTACAACTCCCTGACTTGGTTCCAGCAGGATGGCGCCACCTGCCACACGTCTAATGCCAGTATGGAGGTCGTAAAGGAGATGTTCCCCGGTAAAGTGATCTCTAAGAGGGGTGATATCGAGTGGCCACCACGAAGCCCCGACTTGTCTCCACCGGATTTTTTTTGTGGGGATACCTCAAAAATAACGTTTACTCCAATAAACCAGAGACAATTACCGCCTTGAAAGAAAACATTCGAACGGAAATGGCGGCTATATCAACAGCAACGTGCCAGCGCGTTTTTGAAAATTTTAAACACCGCTTGGAAGAGTGCTCCCGACGAGAGGGAGCACATCTAGATGATGTTGTTTTCAAAAAATAAATTATAATAATGCTACATTAAGTTACTTTTTAAATAAATTGTTTTAGTACTATCAGTCTTTTTTTATAAAGGTTTCAAAAGTGAACTTTACTCTGGCCCACCCTGTATCTAGTTTCATTTATTAATATATAAATAAGAGCATTATTTAAAATTATGAAATAATTTGTAGTAGTTTATAAAAATTATGAACTTTACTTTGGTAACAATATTTTGTCGATATAATACAAAAATCCAGAGATAATTGAAGTTTTGTTGAATCCTTTTTTTAATAAAAATCAAATTTAATTTAATTTTTTTTGATTACTTGAAAGGCATACTTAAATCAAAAATCTGTTCCGTCATTATGGAAGTACGGGATGTATTTAGTGGATTTTAATTTAGTTTGGAGACTTACGTTACACAGAACCGACCTAGAACAGAACGATCCTAGACCGCATCGACACTTAACATCAGGTGAGATAGTGGTCAAGCGCAAGCCTACCGAACAATAAAAAAAAAAAGAATTTGCAAATTAGAGTACTAAAATCGGGTCTCTGTGTGTTTTTACCAAAACGAACACCAGGAGAATGACGATTACTAAATAAATAGGTAAGTTGCCTAAAATTCGCTTTGTCATTATCGAAAAAGATGAAATGAAAGGTATTTTTCTCATAATGGCTAAGTAATTAAGTATAGACATTAAAGCTATGCATCAAACATTGACGACGAAAACCTTACAACTACGCATAATTTTGTAACAGCAGCCTTAAGAAACAGATTACATCGTACTAAAAACAACTATTATATAAGTATTAATGTTAGGTACTATCATATACCAAAACTTTTGTAATACAAAAGTTCAACTGAGAATCATGTAAAGGTTAGGTTAGCTCTCAATAACTTCTGGAAGAAATATTAGTTCCTAAACAGACCGATTCGTCTAATTACTTCGTTGTTCAAGTTTATGTGGGTTTAAGTATATGGATTACTTTATCAGTTCCGTTCTAAATGTGGTCCATATAAATATCTGTGTGCGTGTAGGTAGTCCACTTCTTTTCGAGACAACTCATTTGGGGTTGTGGCAGTACGTCTCTGGAATCAACTTCCGCCTAAAATAAGAAAAGCGACATCTAAAGAGGTGTTCAAAAAGTTAGTTCGGGAGCACTATTATAATAATCCTTCCAAACTTGTTTAATCATTTGTCACTGTTTATTTATTTATTATTGTGTGTATATTATTTTATGTATCTTTCTCTGAAGTAGGTATACCAGTTTGGTATATATATGTATTTGTATGTTTATGTTATAATATAATAGTTATATATCTCTAGTAGTGTAGTATTTATTTATAATCATATTTTTTAAACATTTCAAAAATAATATTGTTTTTATCTTTTTTCTTGCTTACAGTTTTTTTTACAAATTTTTGATGCACGCCTACATCCCTCTTTCTCAAACTATGTGTGGAATGACTGGTAGAAAATGCTTTAGCATTAAGTCCTCCATTTGTACTCTTTAGTGCAATAAAGAATTAAATAATAATAATACCTATGTAGAAATAAAATTGTAAGAAAAAACTGCAGCAAAAGCTACAACCAAAAAACGGCTAGCACTCACGTAATTTTAGTCGAACAAACTCGACCGGTGTCGGACCGCCCTGGCAGCGGGCGACGCGGGCCCTGTCCGCAGTCAGCGCAGAGCCGCCGCCGTGGCTGCGCATACTCCATGAAAATGGGCATCTTTATTGCCTGAACACCGGTCGAGTTTGTTCTCACGTTAGTTTCTATGATATTGCAGCAAAAGCAACCAAGTTAGAACATAAAATATTTTTCAGGTTTTGCGATCTCTTTCAGATAATAAATAGAATTTTGTTGAACCAAAAATCCATAGAAAAATGGTTGTACTGTAACTACCGTAAACTATTCATCATCATAATTATCATCAGCCTAAAGATGCCCACTGCTGAACATAGAGCACCACTTTGAGCAGCTTCTTGCCTCCTGCATCCATCGGGGCGGTGGTCCAACTAGTGAGTGGCTGGCCTAATACGTAAAGGCATTGCATGTGAACGACCGCGTACCTATTTTTTTTAAATGCCCATAAAAACCTGCTAATGTCCTAAACGAAAAAAATAATCTGTTTGTTTTATGAAAACGTTTGATCCCTGCAAAATAAGCTCTAATTAAATCTAATTCTTTATGTAGCTTGGTGCTAACTGTGTTTTCTTTGTAGTTCACTTCAATTAAAGCAGAAAATATCTAATGCTACCGCATAATTCCTCTTGCCGGATCCACTCCACATCATAACTGTTGCCGAGGGTTGCCATAAATTCGTTTAACCTTTTTCTGGATACATTTGAGGTGTGAGGGAGAGAGGGATAATGCTATTGCTACAAATCACAACGTGACTAGAAGCCTTTATATACTAGTTTTGGCACATAGCTTTCAACTCTTTTTTTTTAACAAGTTTCTTATTCTTGCACTAACTACTAATAACTTGGGTTAATAAGTTTACGCCTTATCTCAGTCTAAACAAAGAGAGAAGGAAGAGGGAAAAAGATAAGGGAAAAGGATGAATGCATGAAACGGTGAAAAGAGGGAGGTGCTGGCTCACCTGCCTACTTTCATCTTCATCCATTCATCCTTTTTCCTTATCTTTCCCCCGCCTCCCTTTTCTCTTTCCCATAGTACAGGATATAGGAGTGGCTTTGGACCTAATACTGAAGGTTGAATATCTGTAATTTCTGAACCACAAAACCGACGGCCTTGAAATATTTACGGACAATATTTAAAATACCCACTTTAAAAAAAAATGAATGAAATCGGACCACGCGTTAATGAATTACAAATCCCTCTCCCGCGAGAACTGTGCTGAATTTCGGGATTAAAAGTATCCTATAGTAAACTTAACGAGTTATCGACAACAATCAAGACCGACGCCCTTCGAAGTACAGTTATAAATAGCACCAATAATAGAAACAACTATGTAATAATTATGACCATCATGTGTGGCCGCTAGAGCAAAAAAGTGGTATTTACAACTGAGCGCTACCGTGCTTTGGAGGGCACGTTAAGCCATCGGTCCCGGCTGTTGTCATAAGACAATAGTCGTTAAGCCAAGTCAGAAGCTTTTGGGTGGCCTAAAAATGCTGACACCAGGGCTGACCACTTGCCTACACGAGAAGAAAAAGAAAATCATGAAATGTTAACTCACATCTAATAATGCCAAATATACACCGAATTTCTTATAGCCGTTTGCATCTAAAGCTGCACAAAGCTTTTTGGCTATTTCCTCTGTACCTATAATAATTTTCACTAAATTACCAGTTTTAGAAATGTACACCCATATGTAGCCTAATATTCCATAGTTAATACCTAAATGTCTTTTCATTTGTAGAAAAATGAAACGAATTTAGAAAGCAACAAGTAGCAAAGCAATTTCAACAACAAAAATTTTATTTGTAAAAAAGATTGCTGTGAACGAAAGAAAGTGAAAGAATTGATTCGACCCCAAAAAATACGTATCCCGCACGGCAATCCCGCCCGAAACCCACTTAACCACTCAATAAATTGACCGAATCCAATAGTAACTTACTGAAAAACGGATGAATAAAAAATCTGGACGCTAAAGCTAGACGTGAATTGACCAGAAGAACTAACGAGCCACTTAGAAAGATTTATAGAGATAGAGGGTGAGCAAAAAACAAGAGACCCCGTCTGCTCGTACGGCCGTAATGGAAGGTCCCGTAATACGGCCTGAAAAACATGAGTGTTTAGATTGCATGCAGTTTGGTATAGTTTCGTTAATGGAGGGGATAAAGGCTGAGGCGGGAATTGGGGCTGGCTGGAAGCTATCAAGTTTACGTCAAATTATACCTCGCACACCTGTTTGTATTATACAGACCTAAATTGTTTTGGATATTTCACATAAACTTATACAAATACAGTATACACTATACGCATGGACATTATATTACTTGTAGATGCTTAACTAAGTGACTATTGTGGTATGGTGGGTATTTTAAAAATTCACTGTATAATATAAGCCCTCCATTATATTTAGTTCAACTACTACACAAATTTCCATGACCTTATTTAAAGTATTCATTGAATAATCGCGGTTTATTTGTACGGTTTGGAGGTAACTTTGTAATTTTTTTCTATCAAGAAAAGTTTAATTAGTTCGTGTTTTCACTACACATTAGATTTAGTATTAGTCCTGAACTTTACCATATATTAATTTAAAAGTCATTGTTGCAATATTGTTGACAGGACACGGCCCCATGCTAAGCTATTTTAAGAATGACTCCACGACCTTAAAATGGCTTAGCAGGTATTAACCTGCGTAGGATGGTAGGCACATATATTGGATTAGTAAACACAAAAAGTAACTGGTGTAGCGAGTAAACTCACATCCTGAAGACTACGCATCTATTGTGTTACTTTCCGTGGCACGCTTTGCCCGATTAACATTTCTTACAGTTTAATATGACCTGACAAACTCTGCGGATTCATTTTCAAAAAAATTGTATTATTTAATTAATAAAAAAAATGTAAGTTAACATAATTTATATTATGAATTTATATTTTTTATATAATATATTTTATTTTTTTTGTATTGTTTTTATTTTTTAATTATTATTGTATGAAAATAATGTCCACATAATTATACTTTCACGTGATATGATGCGTGTATGGTATAAAAATCAAGAATTTCAGTTAGTAAGCTTGTCGAAAATGGTCCACTTACGTATTTGCCGTGCGAAAGAGAGAGTTAGCAATGCAATGTCATCTTACATATTTGATTACATCAATGGTTTATTGAACCGTTTGTATCCCAGTACGGGGCCAAGGTACCTCCCATTTCCTTCCACACTATCATCATTTATGGGGGCTTTGTACCACTGGTCTAGTTCGTGTTGGCTGGTCGCCTGAGCCTTGGTTTTTTAGTAGAAAGGTGAACCAGGCGCAATGAGGCTGGCTTGGGTTTTGGGTACCAACTTTAAGTTGCCAATTGGGATCCCTTACTCTCATAATTTTTGATAGCATTGAGTTGAGTTAACCTAGATTGTTTACTCAATTATGAGCCACAGACTATTTGATTTTCATTTGACCTTTTTGATAGACTCACAACAGTGATCCTTATAAAGGGTTATAAAGGTTTTGAAACGGCCTTAAAATCAACAGTACAAAAGCGCGTTCAGTGAAATCAACAAGACAGGTTGAAAATAATGTAACATGGGACGTGGAAATAGAGTGACATCAGCAGAACCGGGAACTAGAATGGGGGAAATAGGATAACACACGGTAAATGTACATCCACAAGGCCAACGTAAACGGTAATAAGCTCAAAACAGCCCGAAACGCTTGTAGGTACTTCCACGTACAATGTTTATGGATAAAGGACCGCGCACATTACTCACTGGATAACACTGAGTGGGTGATCCGATGTAAATAGTCGGCTTAATGAAAGGAATCGGGGTGTGGATGAGCTTCATTAAATGAATCCATGGATATTGATGAACCTGACCTTTGCAAATGTAAAAGTACCAAGTAGGGAGTTAGATGCGTCTTTAACAAAATTCCTCTATGTACCTGATAAAATGTGTTTTAGGATTCCGTACCCAATTTTGAACTGCTTATGTTTTTAGGTAATTTCGCATCTCTATATAGATTAATGATTTATATAGCTAATCGCTTGCTTATAGCGTAATCAACAGTTTAATTAAAATGGTCCGATGTTTTAAAATACGTCCGTGATTCAAATTTTTCCGTTCTATAAAAAAATATTTTATACCTAGAGTAAAGACACAGAAATTGTTAAAACTGTTGTGTACTGTGTGTGTGTGTTATTTTGTTTGTTTACTTGTTTTTCGTTTGTTTTAGTTTAGTGTTTGGTAATATTTCCTCTGTTGTGTGATGCTGATGTAGTCGACGAACGTAGCAGCAATGGCGAGTTTTTTATTGGCAAGCTAATAGCCAGTCTACTTATAAAGGTGGTACAATGCTACGACAGTTTTAGTTGTAGTAGTAATGCAACAGTCGGTAAACTTTATTGTGCCGTCAAACCACAGAGCATTAATAAATATGATGCTTCGCAGCGTATTTTTTTCCGTGCTTTGTGTGTACCTACTGAAAGTACAAAATAAAATTAAAAAATAATTTTGAAGATGGTCACAAATTCTTTCCGAAATGTACCAACATCCCGGACTTTTTGTCTCATCAATTCGTCGTTAGCATCAGCTTTTCGTACTTCATTTATCGAATTCCCGAAACCGAAAATAAGCTGAGAATTGGCATAATCATCACATTGATTACCAGCCAGAATCCCAGAGTCCCGGAATCCCGGCTGTAAAACGGACGTTCCCGGATCATTCGTTAAATCCTCCGACGTTGAGAATGCCAGCAGGAAAGCAATAAAATCCGCGTAATCCATACAAAGCTTTATGGCGGGCTCGCCAGCGCACTTTTTGTTGGCCGACAAATAGAAACAAAACTTTTGCCGTGGAGTATCGATACTTTAGAACGATAATTCCGTTTAAAAGATGCGATGAAACTTGTATACATTCAGAGAGAATATCGATTTTTACAAAAGCGTATTTAGCTTTGAATATAGCTTTAAATTCCACCTTTTGAACTAAATTTGATGTATTAGAGACCACCTTCAATGAACTGGTCCTTTTCTCTGTTTAAAAGAGGAAAGATAAGCTTGCACTCTTCTGGTTGCTGAAGTTGCGTGTTTCTGTCTCGTTCTTTAGCACGGCAAGTTGTGATAATATTGCACCTAGCTTAAGATCACCACTTTTGAGAAGCTAAGCCTGATCTTATTCCCTATTTTACTCGTTTCGTCTATCTGTTCAAACTTTTGATGGTGACTTCCAAAAGTAGCCCGGTCTCAGCATCATTATTATTATCGATAGGTACTATAATGTAGGTACCATTAGCTAGGTTCTAATAGAAAATAATTGTGCTTCAATAGGTACTCAAAAATGAAAGAAAAACATCGAGTTTTCATCCCTAGTAAAAACCCCTACAACACTTTATCTTGTAAAGCATAATATAATATTTATGTTGATGGAACACATGTGCGACTGTATCAACGTACTGAATAGTGACGTCATAGATACGCTCCCACAAAGCTTCCTTTGTTTGGTGTCTTTTGACTTTCATGTATCCACTCGCAACTAGCAAGAAATACTGTTAGATAATCTATGGTAAGAATTTAGCACAGAGGCGTCCTATGGTTTTAATGAATCCTTGTTCTTAAAAATTCTTAACTCTCAGAGATGACAACTATGTTATATCGTCAGTGTACCAAACTGCACAAAATCCCATCCTAATAATTGGTTGAGGTATTTCAACCGATATACATTTACAAACAGACAACGTAACACTTAGTTCCTGAATGTATTCCTGTTGAAACACCTCAACCAATTAAGATGGAATTTTGGGAATGGTGTCAATTCGGTTTTGTAAAAGCAAGATCTTAAACTCACAGACATTATAAAAAAGTCCTAAACTGAACTTAAGTTGACACCTCTGCTAATTTAGGAATTTGTCTCGGTATATATTTTACATTCAAAATTCAAAATTCAAAATTGTTTATTTCTTTTTAAGTACAACACTGACAGTACGGTTCTAACCACCCCAAACTGGGTTATAATACCCGTATCTTGGGGGCTAGCTCCTTCCTTTTTTGAGACACTATTTGTGTACAACTCATAGACCATACAAAAATATTTATATCTAGTACAGAGAAATAATCGATACCATAACGGTTAAACATTCAACGAGTAAAGTGCTGCACAAATTTTAATTTCAAATTGTATACCTGTACCTAAGTATGTATTTTTGTAAGATTCATTTGTTGTTAATTGAAAGATTAAAGGGATTTTTACTTAGAGAACCATTAACATTTATTCTGCAATTGAAAGACCTTAGAAAGCCAAAGTATCGGATTGTAGATCACCATTAAAACCATTGAAATAATATTTTATTGCTAGCAATTCACAGAGTTTATCTACCGAGAATTAATTGTAGACGTTTCTTCAACTTAACCCTAGCTTTGAAGTTACTTAATTGTCTGAGCAAGGTAACAATTGTACAATACCTACATGTATTGTAAGTGAATTAATGTTCACAGTTCACGTATCAAGACATGTGAGAGTAACAATAGAATGTGTGAAATACAATGTAGGTACTTATAGCCCAAGACACCATTGTCCAGGTACATTATAGCCGTCTAGGCCCTAATTCTGTATGAAAACACAGATTCCACACGATACAAAACCACGTCGTTATGGTGTCTTGTTTAAATCGTGTCACAGCATTAGAAAACCTTCACTATAGATTAGCTAAATACTGAAACACACACACACACATACTAAATTTGGACTGTCAAATCTCGCCAATTTCACATTCATTTCGCTTGGATTCGTTTTCATTTTATAGAGAATAGATTTTTGCAGAGCTTTTATGTAAGGCAAGGAATTTACGTGGTTTCGATGTAAGGAATCGTAAAGTGGTCAAGCGGTGGTGGAATTAGGGCCCAGAGAGGCAATTCTGGTAATTTTAACTCGGCGTAATTGAAATATCGGGTAACTAGATAAAATCCATTATCCAGAGAATAGGCAGCAGTACTCTCCTTGGTAGGTTAGGTACATTAAAATCTTCTGCAAATACCATGACGTCTTCCAAGTGTGGAGATTATGGCGAACCCTCTCTATAATAAACGTGCAAAGTGATGTTTTAATCACATTCCTGTTTTTTCACTAAAGGTTCTAGGGATCGTTCTAGAGTTAAAGCTGAGACGTCAGTTACATGATGATACATAATTAACTTTCATGTTTTGCAAACCCATGCATGCGTTAGGTGCGTAGGTAGGTACTGACTTAAAGTCCGCCTCACGAGGCTGCCTTGTGCGGCTGCTCGCTCATACAGTCATTCGATATTGCTTAAAACGAAGAATTCCATTTGTGGGATTGAGATTAGGTCAATCCCACAAATTGAACTGACTTGACTTGAATTTGAACATTATTAATTACGAGAATTGCGCGTTTGGTCGATATACTATGTCTCTGGTCTCTGATAAATAGGCTATTTGGCTACTATTAATTTTTTTTTTTTTTTTTTTTTTTTTTTTTATTCTATTTTTGAGGACCATTAAACAACATGTTTTACTATTAATAATAAATTTATTACTAATGCAACAATTGAAAAAATAAATAAAATCGGTAAATAAATCACGGGGTAATAAGCTTTTAAAGTTTCTGGAGGGAGCATCACCTGTCCCTTTCTCGCAGCACAAACAGAAACAAAACAGAGCTCGTGCAGAGCTTCCTCACAGCTACTATGAAGACATCATTTGTGACGTCACATGCCAAAGAGATTGTATGTAGATAGAGCTACGACAAAAGTATCACAGCTTAGTAATGAGGTACTATGAAGGACTAATCACTACTGCGTGTTTGAGCTGGTTCTTTCTATCCATGTATTTTAAAATACTTGTAACTTTGTAATTAAATGAGACATTTCATTTTTTGTTTTCATGACTGTTTATTGTTTGAGGAATATAATCCCGTAAGTAGGTACAATTAAAAATGTATGCAAGTACCTACCTTTTGAAAACGCCGGATTTTTTTATTATCCTTAAAAAATCAATTGGTTTCTTAATAGATTGAGATTCAAGTCACCTGACATTTTATGGAGATCAAAAGAAAAATGTAATCTGTCTGATACGGCGTTAGCCATTTCACTTGAAATATTTTGTTTACTGTTATCTGCTAAAATATTAATAGCGTGGGACACTAAATGTTTATTGGTCTAGACTGCAAATAACATATACAACGAGTATAGCCAGTATTTACGCGTAGATCACGTCATGCCACAAACAGTTGGTCAAATGATTTGCCCATACCTACTTAGTATAGTTTTTTTTAGACAAACAGCAAATTCGCATCCTATTTCAATGACGATCAAATGAAATTACCAAGTTAAGTTCGATCAAAATTATATGAATGGTTTCATTCAAGACTACACAATGATAACCCTAATGAATCGCGAGAATGAAACCGTTAGATATAGGTAATGGAGAATCAAAGAGATGATAGCTTAGCTCAGCCTATTGGTGACTTGTGATTCTTGGATCTTTTTTTATAACTGAATAAGCCCGCGTTTGACCGCAGTCTCACGTGATGGAAAGTGACGACGCGGTCTACGATGGTACATGCTTACATAGAAGGTAAATTTACTCGCGACTTGAAGAGCTCCAGATTGTACTTATCGGGAAACAAAGACGCTGGTAAAGTGTTCCATTGTTCCAAGTGATTTCGAATCGGTGAAAATCATGAGGAAACCATAGCACTAAAACTAAAATTGCTAAAACTGGCGATTCTCAAGCAGTTCTTACACAGTTAAGTGTTTGGCGACAGATTCTTAAGCTTGAAGATACTACACCGTACCGTATATACTCTCTTCAAGCTTAAGAATCTGTGGCCAAACACTTAACGGTGTAAGAACTGCTTGAGAATCGCCAGTTTTTTTTATATAATTTATAGGCATAGCATTTGACCACTGTCTCACCTGAGTTCGCACTGTAGTCGTAGCTTCGGACATTATTGTCACTTAACATCAAATGATAATTATGATGAAAAAAAATCTACGATAGAGACAAATCTTCACACATGAGCTTGAGTTATTAATGCTATATTTGAATCCCGTACAGGCCTCGAGTTGATATTCTTGTCTAATAAACTACGTATACCCGGGGAATTAAAAGAGTCGATAGTTTTCAAATTAATTATCGTGTGGCGAGCACAAATGTTACCTTTTCAACAACCAACAACAATGTTCAATTTTGGCACTTGGATTGAACATGATTGTTTTTTGTATCTTGTCAAAGAAGGTTATTAGCTATTTTTTATTTAATTTAACTGTTGATTTTACAAAGACATTGTATGAAAAGCTACGCATTTTACACGACATGAATCTCTATTGTCACTTTTGTAATATTGGCACATTGATTGAGTGGAATGTATCCTACCTCAATGACACTGACACAAATTTGTTTACTCGTGCGAAAGCGGACTATAAAGTAAGGCACTTTACAGTCCACTTTCGCTTATACTTATTTTATTTTATTTTATTTTATTTTCATCGGAAAACTAACAGCTAACTAGTAACAATAGGTACACTTGTAAAAATTAACTTATGGCTAATTATAAGTTTTCACATGTAGGTAACTAAGTAATTTTTTTTTTTTTTCTTTTTCCAAAATTGCACAGGCGACAGACAAGATTAAAACTGAGAAGAAGTTAAATTACGATATATGGGTTATTGAATTTACATAAAAGAATGACCAAAACACTTTAAAACATTTAAAAACAAGACTAATTTTAAGAATTAAAAAAAAACGATTATTTAAACATTGCTTCAACTTGAATGCCGACATATTAAATAAATCAAAATCCATTTCCTTCGCCATTGCATTATAACACCTGCACGCTCTGATTAAATAGCTGTTTTGCCTGTAATTGCACTTTACTATAGGGGTGAAAATAAGATTATGTTTTCTAAATGAGGCCGCGGGGGTTCGGATTCCTATCTGTTCGAGTAGCTCAGGACAATCGATCGTACCATTCGCTATATTGAACAGAAAGGCTAAGTCTGCAACACGCCGTCTCTCATACAACGGTAGCAGGTGAAACTTTTTACAGCGGGAATTATAACCCCTTAGGTAAATTTTTGAACGGAATTGCAAATAACGGAGAAATCGTTATTGTATAGCTTCAATGCGGTTAATGTAGACATTATAGCATGGGTTCCAAACTTGAGATGCATACTCAAGATGGCTTCGTACATAAGCACAATACAGTATTTTGAAGGTTTTTATGGACTGAAACTCGAAGGACATTCGTAAGACAAAACCTAACGCTTTCGAGGCCTTTTTAATTACGTTATTAATATGTTTATCAAATAAAAGTTTTGAGTCAAAAATGACTCCTAAATCTGTGACACTAGTGACGTTACATAACGGGGAATTTTTTATAATATAGTTACCAATGATAGGGTGAGGCTTGCGTGTGAATGAGCAGACATAACATTTGGAGACATTTAAATCCAATTTATTAAGAGTGCAGTAACTTTGAAACCGGTTTAGATCGTCTTGAAGACGCAATGTATCTGACATACTTTGAATGGGGTATAGAATTTTCATGTCATCTGCATATAAAAGAATTTTCGAAAAGTGAAAGCAGCTAGAGATGTCATAAATAAATAAAATAAAAAGGAGTGGACCAAGCAGTGAGCCTTGGGGTATTCCTGAGGGGATGTTCATTGGAGCTGATGTGAAACCATTGAGTACCACTGTCTGACATCTGTTTTGCACATATGACGAGAACCACCTGTAAAGATTACCCCTAATGCCAACCCGCTGAAGCTTCTGCAATAGGATGACATGATCTATCCTGTCGAAACACTTACTATAGTCAGTGTAAATTATGTCCACCTGTGAGGGTTCTGACATGTGTTTTGACAGAAACTCACTACATATGACAAGATTCGACGTAGTTGACCTTCCTTTGAGGAACCCGTGCTGTTCTACGCTCAGTGTATGCTTCAGTGAATAATAAAGTTGTCTGTATACTATTTTTTCTAATATTTTAGCAAAAACACACAATTTGGAGATAGGCCTATAGTTTTGAATATTGTCCTTAGGTCCTTTTTTATGTATAGGAGTAATGTAAACTGACTTCCACACTGACGGGACTACCCCCTCATTTAACGAACGTTTGTAAATCATTGTGAGTGGGACCGCTAAGCTTTCCGCACAATTAAAAATAAAAATAGGGGGTATGCCATCAGGACCAGCCGATTTATTTAAATCAAGCGTCTTAAAGAGTTTTACAACTTCTGTATATACTACTTCTATAGTTCCTATGTCAGTGCTGGTACCGGGTAAGTGGAAGTCATATGAGGGAGTAGTAGTACTCAAACTATGTGAGGAGGAAGACTGGAGAAAAGTGGAATGAAAATACTGGCCAAACATATTACAAATCTCTTCCCCTTTATCTGAGGATTCTTGTCCAAGCTTAAGCACCGACGGGTAGGCATTAGCTTGTTTTTTAGTTTTTATATAAGACCAGAAGGCTTTTGGATTTTTTCTTATATTTCTTTCCACGCTAGACATATAGTACTGAAACATTTCCACCTCCATCTGCCTGGCTCGCTCCTTTAAAGTGACGAGTGAATTTAGATCGCTAACATTATTATATATTTTATACTTCTTACGATACTTAGTTTTCTCTTTTAACAATTTAATTAATGGTGACCTATACCACGGAGGATACCTACGCATGGGGAACACAGTTTTAGACGGAATAAAATTACTGCGCAGTTTGTTTAAAGCGTCATAAATAAAATCTAGTGAGTCATCTAGGCATTTTTTATAAATTTCATTTTGCCAGTCAATCTCATCTAAACCTAGCGATACTGCAGTATAATCTCCTTTGTGGTAAAAATATTTTAAGTACGGCTCAGACTTCAATATGCTCAACTGCTCAAATTCGGTTAAAATGCATAGGGCTTTGTGGTGGGGGTCTTCCGGCACTAAAGGGCTATTTGAATGTGATACCGATAAAGCATTATTAGAAAATATCAAATCCAGAATTCTATTATTTATATTGGAGACATTGTTATATTGAGATAAACTGCATAAGGTAAGATTATCGAACAAATCAAACTGATAATCGCCTTGAATATTATGGGGCTCATATGAAACGCCATCTTCCGATAGTGTCCATGTGAGATTTGGTATGTTAAAATCTCCTAAAACTACGAATTTATCCAATGGTCGGCTTAATAAAATGTCAGTGAGGGTAGAAGAAAATATTGATGTTTGTAAAGCGAGCGAGTTCCCCAAGTTCTGACAACACATATAAACAACACAGATATGTAATCTATACTCAACTTTAGAACTACGGTGTCGGAGGGAAATAGACACCCACAGATCCTCAGCTGCAGAACACCAGTCATCCCGACCCTCGGAGATGAGTTCACGTCGCACTGCAATTAAAACTCCTCCGCCAAAAATTTGCTGAGTTACGTCATAATTCCTATCCCGTCTCCACACAAGATACCGGTTATCAAATAGCTCACTATTATTCACACCATCGATAAGCCACGTCTCTGTAAGACATATTATATCATAATCATTTAAGCATACGTTTCTATAAAACTCCCCTGTTTTTGTGCGTAATCCCCGAACGTTTTGATAAAAGATCCTTAACGAATCCATTTTAAAAACAATAATTTTAGCATCTGAATAGGTATTGATTTAAAAGGCCAAGTAATTTTAATTTTAATTTTAAATAAACCGTCATTTTTGTAGCTGCTAAGTTTAGTAATGAAAGCGCATTGAAGTGCCAGTAATAAGTTATTTAAGCTATAATTTACAGTTGCAGAAAAAATAAGTAACATACGATAATAAAAGTGCATTAATAGCGAATGACAGGTGGACTGTCCTGCGGCGATAAGAGAACAAAAGACCGGCCATACGTCACGACCAAACAAGCGGTGCGCACGAGCCGCGTGCAACATACACCCGCCAGTGTTTCTCAAACCTTGCGTGCAAATGTTATAATACTTACGAATATTATGGAACAAACACATTTTTATTCGAATTAAATTTAAAATAACTGTGCTTTTCAGTTGGAGTTGAACACTTTCTTCAGGTCGGCTTCTGACTTGATAGTAAGAACAGGTGACGTGGGGTTCTTCCTCATAAAAATTTTGCAGCCCCTCACCCAAGTGAATGCAAAATTTCTCTCCTTCGCGAGTCCCTTTGCTTTATTGAGCAGCAACTTGTTTTCGATGGTGAGGTGGTCATTCACAAATACTCTCGTGTCACCTCGGAGACCCAGGTCTGCTGGAGTGATTGTGCGCTTTTTGGCAGCCGCCACGAAATCATCCTTGACGTATCTGCTATGCATGGATACAATGATAGACTTTATGGCCTTATCGCCACGCATTGGCACCCTAGCGACATAATTGATTTGATCCTTGGTTATTGGACATTGAGTGAGGCTGCCAATTTTGGATACTAACGAAAAAAGATTCTCTGAATTAGACATGGGGACGCCTTTTATCTCGACATTATTCATGCGGGCTCTTTGATCTTGTTCCTGGATTGTGCTTTTCAGTTCATTGACTTGCTGCTGTAGGAGAGTCACATCATCCTTCGTCTTCCGGAACTCCTTCATTTCATGGTCTATGTCAGAAACGCGGCCTGCGAGGGTTTCAACAGAATGCTGTATAAACTCCACGGAGGCTTTCACATCGGCGATGTCTGGCATCAATAATTTCAGGTCCGCAATATCTGCTTTTACGCTTTTAAGGTCCTTAATGTCTGCCTGGATCGACTTCAGACTTTCCGCCAAGGCTGGAAGTGAAGCCATCTGGGAAGTTAGGCGCTTCAATTCCAGCGCTATATTATCCAAGTCAGCTGGCACAGGAGATTTGGTTGAACCCGTAGTTTCTAAAGGCGCGTGCAAGGGACTGGATGCTCCTGCGGTCTTACAAGAGGAACATTTCCACGTGTTGCGCCTGTCACCAAGCTTACGATATCCTGTCTCTGTAATACCAGCGCAAGGAAAGTCGAAGTGCCCCTGGCACATCGTACACTGGACTCCGTCTCTAAAATTAGCATCACAGCGTATGCACTTGGTCATCGCAATGTTTTAACTAAACTTTGCTAGAAACACAGAAAAAGTTTGGGAACCGCCGCCCGGCGCAAGGTGGTCAATGCGCGTAGTAGGGATAAGGTGAGCGCGAGGTTACGCTACGCGTGTGCGCGGTTCGCTGTCTACGACCTGACTTGATACGGGTGTCATAAGTCCATCATGTCGGTAGCGTAGCGGCTATATGCTCCATGTAAGTAAGGTGGCGAACCTTTTCCCCCGAGTGTACCACTCTCAGCCCCGGTTTCTCATAAGTTGTTAAACTTAAGCTCATTTTTTTTTATAACTAAATAAGCCAGTGTGGCGTATGCCGTTAAGCGGCACTACTAACAGGTAGGTAGTAGTAGTTAGTCCTAGCTGGGTTCAGAGAGAAAATGCTCAATAGAAAAGTAGGTGTTTAATGGTTTAGAACATTTCCAATATTCGTTTACACAACCGCTCATTAGCACGCTTAGTATGTCGCACTGGCCTTTGCCTGCCTCAACGGCACGAGTCCACACGGTCTTCATCAGCCTTGTGAAGGAGTTGCCAGCGTCGATGAAGCTGGAAACACGTGGCCTGGGCAGCTGCAGAGCCGGCCCGTGGTTGAGGGCGGTGGAGGAAAGTGAGGTTCCCACGGGAAGCTCGCGGAGCATATGTGCTCCCAGCAGATAGATGCTGAGTAGTAGTAAGTGTCGAGAATCCTGAAATATTCTCGGTATTAGTTTCTGGTTCTGAAGGAACTGTTGTGCTGTGCCTTCTTCGCTGTAGCGAGGTGGAGCTCATGCCAGTCAAGGTGGCCAAAGTAGTACGACAAGCTCGCTCGTGATTCCATTACATACAGCCGGCACAGCAGAACAGCTTATTTAGTACACACGAGAACAATAGAAAGAAAGATGGTAGTAAAAGACACAGATTACACAGCAGTTAATTGATATAGGAGCGCGAGGCGCACGTTATAGGTACAGATGCTATACACACAAGATTATGAGACTGCAAAGTTTAAAGGAAAGTAAATAGTTATCAAATGGTAGCTCACCCCAGCGGGATTCTCGGAGATATGTAGACACTGATTTTAATCTCAATTATTTAAGTTATTATAGTAGTACTAGGCTGGTGTCCAGCGTAAGAACAAGCGGTGAATGAGCTCGCTCCGGCATCGCAGCTATTTATAGTCAATTGCTACCGACTGCAGTGGTTTACGCCCCGATATTTAGGGATCCGCACGTTATTATATTCTTTTAAAAGGGCCTCTAAGGTTCTAACTATCCTAGGATACTGTGACGTCTCACAACGTCACACCAGCATTTGACCGCAATCTCACCTGATGGAAAGTGACGACGCGGTCTACGAAGGTACATGCTTGCCTAGAAGATACCTATTCACTCGCGACTTGAAGAGCTCCAGATTGTACTTATTGGGAAACAAAGACGCTGGTGAAGTGTTCCATGCCATCGCTGCTCGGATTATAAATGTCGAGTCAAACTTGAGCGAATCGAAGGAATATCAACCATAAATGGATGGCGTGTAGCTGTACGACTTGTAGTCTGATGGTGATGGTGGAATTAGATTCTGTAGCTCTGCAGCACACTTACCGAAATGTAACCTGTAGAACACTGATAGACTGGCAACTTTACGACGGTACTTTGAACTCTGGAGCCTAGCCCTCACCATTGTATCGTCATCTATGAGCTTTTTTCTCGTCTTTCAATTGAACTCAACTAAAAAATACTGAACGCTCACTGGTTGCCTTTTGATTGTCGGCTGTCGTTATCCAATTAGCATATAGTAATTGGTCTGTTAAGTTTTTTACGGGCAATGTGCCTTTATTACTCAAGCTAACTACTACAATAATAAAAACTAAACTAAACTAAGCTAAACTAAACTAAACTAGCTACACTACCTACTACAAAGAACACTTATGGACTATATAATAGCCGCGATGGCCCATAGACAGTCCAAGTGCTACAGCTCACTACCGGTAGGTAGCGTACCCAACATGCTAGCCGCATTGCCACGTTTAATTGCAATGCTGATGCGTTGGGCCAAATAAGTGACAGCATTTTGGTCACGCGTCGCATCGACCAGGCGCTCTGATAGACTTTGGAAAGTTATCATGAATTTGACAAACGTACGAGTAACCGGGGGTCAGTGTTAACTTTAGTGAAGTTTGAAGGCTGATTACTTTGCGTAAGAGTCTTTAGTAGGTAATTATAATTTGGAATTAGCTTAATCAAGACATCAATATTTTAGGGTCCTAGCATCATTCTATTTTTACGTCTGAGGTTAAAATATTTATAAACTTGAAGCTTAAGTGCAGCGTCTAGATAATTTGCATTCTAAAGCAAAAAGATTTAAATGAACAGAATGGCTATTTAACGTTAGATTAATTATGTCGCTAAAGGCTAAAAGTAGAGCTCAAAGAAAAAGCCGATTAGGTTTCTTGCTTATGTAGACGCTAATAATATGTTCGAGAAAGATACAAAAATAAGGAACATAGCAAGTAAAAGTTAGGATATTAAAATAAATAGGTAAATAAAAATGCATATTTTTTCCCTTTCACGTACAATAAAAGCTAACAGCCCCATAAAGTATACCAATTACCTGTTAAATAGTTACCTGGTGGTTATTTTTGTTTGAAAACGATTTTAGTATTTTATAAATTCTATTAATTCTAATATTATTTTCATTTGATTGTGTATTAACATTTGACAATTTAAATAATGCATGCAGAGTAAACATTAAATTATGTTACTTCATGTTGGATTTATGCCCCTATTCGCACACCACGCGTTGGTTGTTTATGGTAGATTTAATTATAACTTAACAACTAATGTGAAATAACCCATATTCAAGCTAATAAATAAATGGTCTCATGCGTGACGATGGTAAAAGACCCGACGGAATGACTCTGGTTCCCTGGAAGATGGGGCGGCCTTTAGTGTGGGACGCTACTTGCGTCAATACTATGGCGCCGTCACACCTTCCCGAGACACACGTTAGGGCCGGCGCCGCGGCTAATTCTGCTGAGCAGCTAAAACGGCGCAAATATAGTAATCTCGGTAGCAGTTACATATTTGAGCCGTTTGGTGTTGAGACCCTGGGTCCGTGGGGACCGGGAGCTCATCGCGTTTTTCAAAGTCTATCAGAGCGCCTGGTCGATGCGACGCGTGACCAAAATGCTGGCACTTATTTGGCCCAACGCATCAGCATTGCAATTCAACGTGGCAATGCGGCCAGCATGTTGGGTACGCTACCTACCGGTAGTGGGCTGGAGCACTTGGACTGTCTATAGGCCATCGCGGCTATTGTACAGTCCATAAGTGTTCTTTGTAGTAGGTAGTGTAGCTAGTTTAGTTTAGTTTAGTTTAGCTTAGTTTAGTTTAGTTTTTATTATTGTAGTAGTTAGCTTGAGTAATAAAGGCAATTTGCCCGTTAAAAAAAAATCTAATAAAGAATTTGGGTTTGAATTAAAATGCCTTAATATTCATTGTTAATTTTTGTAGCGTTGCTTGGTGCAATTTATTCATCCAACATGAACATCATAATATTCCTTATTAGATGTTGATTTTCATTAGTAAAAATCTATTGACTATACGTACAGATATATCATTTGATTTTTAGATTACAAATAAAACGAAATATCTGAAAATAAAAGCTGTATAGTAAAGGATTGATATTATCTTAATTATAACGATATTAATGGTAACAAATAAAAAAAAAAAAAAAAAAAAAAAATAAAAAAAAAAAAAAAAAAAAAAAAAAAAAAAAAAAAAAAAAATTTAGGATTATTTATTTCAACCACAAAAAGCAAATTATGTGTATTTAAAAAGGGAGGTTTTAGAGGTATCGTTGATCTAAAAATTAATGACATTTCTTTACCCACGGTTGATTGTTATAAGTACTTGGGCTTATGGTTGGATAGTTCGCTCCGATGGGGTAAACATATTAATGAGACGGCTCAAAATGTGTCCAGATTGATAAATTTAATTAAAGTATTATCTGGATCAGGATGGGGCATCCATCAAAGGCATCTACGACGATTATACATTGCTATAATACGTAGCAGATTAGACTATGCCAGCTTTTTGTATGATAACAGTTGTAAGACAAACTTATTTAAACTAGATAGGATCCAAAATCAGGCACTTCGCGTGATTGGTGGCTATATTAAAAGCACGCCAATACACGTCATGGAAAGCGACCTACACATTCCCCCTCTTAATATTCGTAGAAAATACTTAGCAGCAAAATTTTTTCTTAGATCTAAATCCATATCTAATAACATTACAATTAACGTATTGCAAGAACTTTCCAATAATATTCGATCTCGCTATTGGCTTAACAAAAAACCCCCGTTACTAGTATCTATATACTCCGACTTAAATTTGGTACCTATAGACAATGGTAGTCGTCTTCAGATGTTTTCGATGGCAACTTGGGTTGGTAATATTAGCTTATTGCAGGTAGTATCTGATTCTATCCCAGGAATTGAGCGCGCTAAGCGATTTTATTTTAACCACACATTAAAAAATTTATGTATAACGTTCATTAATCAACAATATGGAAATTGTTATAAAATCTTCACAGATGGATCCAAAGAAGGAAAAAAAGGAGGCGCTGCTTTTTTGGATTCCGAACAAGATTGTCATATCAAGATCAAGATTGATTCTGATATTTCAATTATGCATATAGAATTAATAGCTATAGCAGAAGCCTTATCCTATTGTCATACAGTGAATGCTGATAACATTGTCATTCTTACAGACTCCAAAAGCTCTCTGCAACATTTGGCTCGGTGTACCTCGCACGGGCGAGGCATACCGATTGCCTTCCGTATATTAGAATCAATCTTGAGTTTACAATCAATGAATAAAAAAATATATTTACAATGGATACCATCACATATTCAACTTAGAGAAAACGATCAGGTGGATATATTGGCTAAGCAAGCAATTGAAGACGGTATTTTGTTTAACATAGTCCCTTTGTTCTCCGATTACGTTAAATTAGTTAAAGAGCGCTGTCGAATGCTATGGCAGGAGTACTTTGATTTGCGATCTAAAGAAAAAGGTATTTGGTATCGAACTATCCAGCCAGAAATCACCACCTACCCATGGATAGATAACAATGTTCTGAACCGGCAATTGTTAGTGACTGCTCTCAGGATTCGCTCCGCACACATTCCGTCAAAGAAGTTTGCATACCTTATGAGGAAAGCACCGTCCCCTAATTGTGTTGAGTGTGGGGTCATTGAAGATGTCCAACACCTGTTGATGGAGTGTGTGCGGAATGAGACGTATAGAAGATCATGGATCGGTAAAAATAGATTCGATGTCGGATATTACAATAGTTTACTAGCTTCGCCATTATCAAATAAGGCCATAGTGTTATATAAGTTAGTAGAATTAGGTCTAAAATTATAGTGCAATAACTGTGATTTTTTCCAATTGGGCGGTGTGGTCGCTCAGCGACAAAGCCCATTAAATAAATTAAAAAAAAAAAAAAAAAAAAAAAAACAAATAAAAAGTGGAACATAAAGCATTGTAGTATAATACGCATTTAATTGCTATAATTGTTTGTACACAGTCCTTAAACAATTTACTTAAAGTTATACGAAACCCCGGCGACAAAATCAAACTGTCGTTTAGCGGGTATTGCCCGTGGTCCACCTGCTCAGTTCACCTGGGTGGACCACGGGGATTTTTTTTTTCCCGTGGTCCACCTCAATATTTCTGGGTGTACCACAGGTAATTATTTTTTCCCGTGGTCCACCTCAGATCACTGGGTGGACCACGGGCAATTTTTTGCTTCTCGTGGTCCACCTCAATATATCTGGGTGTACCACGGGTAATTATTTTTTCCCATGGTCCACCTATGTAGTTAATTATTATATCGTGTTTAGAATGTCTTGCCCGTGGTCCACCCAGAAAATGTATGTAGCAAATGGAGTGATCTTTTGCGATTCTGAAAACAAAATTTGGAAGTACCCACAACGTAATTTAATAATTGCTTTAAAATTGCTAATTTTTTGATAATGAATTACCACGGCTGCGCAGTATTTTGTAACGGTCATGTGTTCACTGTTCAAGGTGACTTCAGAAAACTTCGAAACCTGGTCTTTTGACTTCCGTTACTCGGAAATAAAACGGCCTGGCAAAACCATACGATATAGGTCATATTATTATATGCGTCTTGAGGTATGGTATAGCAAACCCTAAGACGATATTTAAAAAAAATGATGTAAATAAATCCGCCATGCAAATTTTAACCGTAAATGACGGCAAAACTATGAAACTGAGGGGAAGATTTTTTTTTATCAAAATGATGGTAAATTTGGTCGCGGCGGGAAAAATATTCCACGGATAATAATCGATATCAGGGATTCCCCGGGGATGCTGATCAATATTCTGGAATCAAATTTTGATATGCGTCATTTTTCAATAGGGCTGCCATACAAAGGTAGGCTTTTATCGATTATGCTATAGGCTTTTATCGATATCAACTATGCTTTTTTGAGCCTCCGTTACGAGCGTTTAGAAAAATCGTTCCTGGGGTCTGAGTATAGATGTTATAAGGGTCACAATGCAATAACAGCAAAATCGTTTTTTATTACGATGGCGGATGTAGACATTCCAACTCACAGTAACAGTTATCCGATCCTAAAGAAAATAGATTTGTTTAAAAATCAGTTTGACAGATGTCAGTTTGACAGATGCCAGTTTGACAGATGCCAGTTCAACACAGATGCCAGTGGGCAGGCTACATCGCTTGTAGAGCTGACAACCGATGGGGAAGCAAGGTTCTCGAGTAGCGACCACGAACCGGAAGTCGCAGCGTTGGCCAGCCTCTTACTAGGCGAACTGACAATCTGGTCAAAACCGTGGGGAGCCGATGGAAGCAGGAGGCAAGCAACCGCTCAAAGTGGGGAGGCCTATGTTCAGCAGTGGACGTCTTCGGGCTGATGATGATGATGATATAATATCTATGGGACGGCCATTAGTATGGAATGCAACTTGCGTCGATACTATGGCACCGTCCCATCTTCCCGAAACTAAAAATCAGGCAGGTAGCGCTGCTGCTAAAGCTGAAAACTTCAAACGGCGCAAATATGGAAGCTTGACAGAGGATACATGTTTGTGCCGTTTGGGGTAGAAACCATGGGACCGTGGGGACCAGGTGCTTTTGAAATATACAGGGACTTGGCAAAACTTTTGGTGGAGGCAACCAGTGACCAGAAGGCTGGCTCTTATTTTGCACAAAAAATCAGCATTGCCATACAGCGTGGCAATGCAGCCAGCTTTCTGGGAACACTCCCCTCCACCAAGGGTTTTTTTGATAATTTTTGACTATAAGATAATCTATATCGCCAATAAAGTAAAATATATTAATATCTATAATACAGGTGGACCATGGAAAGAAAAATTTGCCCATGGTTCACCCAGGTGAACTAAGGTGGACCACGGGAAGTAAAAAATTGCCCGTGGTCCACCCAGTGAACTGAGGTGGACCACGGGAAAAAAATAATTACCCATGGTACACCCAGAAATATTGAGGTGGACCACGGGGAAAAAAAAATGCCCGTGGTCCACCCAGGTGAACTGAGCAGGTGGACCACGGGCAATACCCGTCGTTTAGCTATAAGTACCATCCATACTGCCTACATTACAATTTGAATATGCGTGCTTCTGGGAACTAAAACTTCTATCCATTGCAGTTTCAGGAACGTAAATAGGTATAGTCAGTAAATTCCCACCGGGGAACCGGCCTACGCTGCGTCTTCCGGTTCGTGGTCGCCACTCGAGAACCTTTCTTCCCCATCGGTTGTCAGTTCTATTTGCCATTATTGCCATTTGATGTTTCCCTGCGAGATAAGAGACCAGTACTTCATTTTCTAGTACAAAAAATTTGGTTTGGATACTCTCAGCTCACCCTTACCTCATCTAGTCATGTTGTCATTCGAGTTCTTTATGCTATTTTTTTATATATATTTTAATCTTGTTTTAAATCCTATACTGTAGGTGATCTTGTTGGTAAGTAGAGGTTTTTATACTAATTTCTATTTTAGAGATACCAAACTCAAGGGTGCTTTATGAGTTACTGCTCAATCTACCTAGGTAATGTGGTAAAGGTACAGAGACCAGACAAACGTGAAGGGGCATTCTCCAAAATGTTTACACAAGACGTGAGTGTGTTTTAGTAGGCTATTTACATTATCTTACGAGCACTATCGTACATTGCTATAGGTAAATAAAAGGTAGGAAACATGAGCGTGCTGATCTTCAACTTTGATACATTCACGTGAAAGTCCTACTTCCTATACCTACAAAACAAAGTTTGTATCTAGATTTCTAAATAACCAACCAATCAAACCACGCTATGTGCTATGTGCTATCAATACAACTTATGTAATGGGTATTTGATTTTTTTTTTATGTGATAAATGACGTGACGAGCGAGTCTGAGCGTCTGATGTTAAGCGTCATGGCTGCCCATAACAGATTGTAGTCTCACTCGGAACTCTAAAGTATAAAGTTTTGCGTGACACTGCACTGCGCACGTCATCCTGGGACATCACACGGTCCAGTAATATGATTACTAGACCGTGAAATCAGATCGTAAGGTCTCATTTGCCCAGTAATTTCACTAGCTACAATGCCCTTCAAACCGAAACACAGTAGTGCTTGCACACTATATGCTTGACGGCAGAATAACTGGCAAAGCGGTGGTACCTACCTAGACGAACTTTGCAGAAAAGTCCTACCACCTAGTAAAATTATATTAAATTAAATTAAATTGTAATAAATAAATTAAATAATAATTACATTACAATATACTAAGCTAAACACGACCTAAAAACTTGAATCAATTATGTTGAAATAAATTAAAATGCTAACCCGTAAAAATATATGTAAAAATATTAACCCGTTAGTCGAGGGAAAGCGCCTAGAATGCTGGCAGCATTATGAGCATTATGCGGCATGCTAGTTAAATGGCAGTGCAATTTTTTTGTGAAAAGTAAAAGCCAGCATACTTGTCAGCCGATGCCTCTGCCATACTTTACTCACCTATAAATAGGTGCGAAAGTGGCATGAATTCAATATTGGCGATGAAAACTTTAGCAAAGTTTAGAATAGGGGAGCAGGCACAACTCCACTGCTACTATTACTTTAGCTTTGGTCTCAAATTTCTCAATCCTTATAGCAATGGTTACCCTTATACCACTAACATCTGGTAAGTGGTGGTACCTACCTATCTAATCGAACTCTTGCAGAAAAGTCCTACCATTAAGTACCTATGTACTTATATCTATATAATTAGACCTGTTGACACCAAAATTAAACGAATACACGCCACAAAATCTTCTCAAATTATTCTAATCCGAGCAAACAAATGAGTTTGAATCAAACTCCTATTTCAATGGCAAATTAGCGTTCATTAATGTCGCGCAAATTAATTTACGACACGTATTCCAGTTACCGGTGTCGAATATCGCACGTAATTGGAACAAACTTTACGCCGCTGTAATGGGATCCTGCGAAATGAGCCTCCTCAATAACCAGGGAACAACTAAAGGCCGAGTTCACCAATATTGGATCGTTAACAACGGTCACTACTAAAACTGACTATAAATTGTCGGTTATGGTGATGGACTCTGATCTGAGTCATGTAAATTGTTTTAGGCTGGACAAGTTAAAATGATGCATTGGACGTCTAACTTTAGGAGCTCTGTACCATTAATGGTACCATAGTGGCCCGATCTTTAATAGGGCTGGTTACAGTAGATCTTAGGACACGCGTCAGTTTATGTGTGTTGCGATACATTTCGGTTTTTCTTGAAGGAATATACTTGTCACTTACTAAGATTAATGATCTTGAAAAGTTTAAGTCTTCTTTAAAATGGCTAAAATTTTTATTTTAACTGGGTTTTGACTCCACTACCTAAACGTAAGAATGAAACCTGCAGACCTTATTATTATAAATAAACGATTCATAACTATCATGCTTTTGCCCAGAGCTGTAAGAATTGTTGACAGGTCCAAGCTCACCAAATTTCAGAAGAACCAATCGATAACTGCAGAGGAACGTTTGGAACAGTTATCTATTCAATCTAATACTGCGGTTCTACGATCGCATCTCTCGCCACCGCATAAAGCTCATCCATTTATTATTGAGTCGTGGAAATCACACGACTCGATTCATGCGTTCTTTTTTGGCGTACACCTGCGAAATATAGGATGAGATCCCACCAATGGTCTTTTCGTAGAGTTAAAACATGGAGTATTTTAAAATAAGAGTCCTATATACAGAGTAAACAGAGTATTAATCCAGTGTTACAGATGTCTAAGGCTAAAGTGACCGCTTCCCATCAGGTGAGCCGTAAGCTAGTTTGCATCATTTAACACAAAAAAGAATATTTAGTTATAACGTACCTGATCGTCATCATCTTCAACATCGGATCTTATCGTCCAATTTCTGCCAACTACTTCACCTAATTGGTGGGCGTTACACAACTTTTGCCAAGTCGCGGTCTTCACTCAAGGATACGTCTACCTCAACAGTTTTAACATATCTACGTTAAATATTTTCAATGCTTTACAACATCTTACTACAGTTCATACAACTTACTAATACTGTAAGGAATCAAATTTGAATTTGTATTTGTTTATTTATGAACTATGTAGACTTACCCCCGGTTTCTCATACGTTTGTTAAAATTAAACTGATGTCAACTTAAGAATACTGAACGCTCATTGGTTGAAGACAGCCGATGATCAACAGGCAACCAATTAGCATTCCGTATTTTTAGGTTGATATGAGTTTAACTTTAACAAGCGTACGAGAAACCGGGAGATAGTAATGTACAATATTTGAAATCGCTACGCATTCCGAAGGGCCATCATTTCCATCAAGACGTCCAAACCAAAGGATTTCTGTCGGCTACGCAACTAGGATTTGTGGTTTGCGACATAGTTTTCTGTGCAGACTCACCCTAAATGTGTTTGCACGTCCTATTTACTTTATTTACGGAACAATCCCGAGAACTCCCTCAGTAAATAATTAATGAAGATCCAATTGAAAATTCAACCCTATTCTCAACATATTTGTCTCGCAAGTATCCTTGGTACGTGGGACGCGAAAGGAATCTATGATGGAAACCCTACCGCAAGGGAATGAGAGAATGACTAATGAAATTCTCCGCAAACGACGCCCATTCTCTTAATGCGTTCTGTTGAGCCGCGAACACACTGGCTGAGAAAAAAAAACTACAACAAATGACGGCGCGTTCTCTTAGTGACGGTCACGGAATGCTAACATATCATGTGACCTAAGCCCCTGATTCTACAACCACCCGGGAAATTTTATTTGACGAATAACACTTAAACAGCGGAGCGTAACAACCTTTGATTTTTATTGAATAAAATATAGACTGGTTAATGTTGTCAGTGAATTTGATACTCAATTTTCAAATTCGTTTTAAAGTATTAGATTGAGAATCTTTACACCTAAATCCTTAGATTTAACTTGTTCCATTTCATTTCTTTTATTTTCTAAAACAGACTTATCGGACAGTGACTGGCAGGACTATGAAATCTAAAGCAAATGTAGCTGGAGAAAATCTGTTTATAAAATTTTCATCTGAAGAATATTTAACTTGTCAATAGTTGGTGAAATGAGCCAAGCGTTGTAATATCTTGCTCTTATGGCATTTCGGCAGATGTGCCCTAACCAAATATTTGTAGGTTTTTGCTTTTCAGTGAGCAAAGTGAATTCTTTGTCTGACAAGCGTGTTTTGTTGACAGTGTTGTTTGCAGAAAAATATTATTATAATATGAAAGGGTGGCAGAAACACACGCAGCCAGGAAAGCACACACAAAAAAGTAATTGGAAAATGTTATGAAACACCAAACTTATTATTTCTCTGTTGTTTTATTCTGGTATTATTTTTCTTTTTTAATGATTTGTTATGTTATAGTATCTGTATTGTCTATACTATGTATTAAATTGAAATGTTTTAAGAATAAACAAAAAAAATTGTTTGTTTGTATGGTTTTCATGCCTAAACGGCTGAATTGACTTTGATGAAATTTAGCTATTAAAATCATCATCATCAGCCTGAAAACCTCCACTGCTAAACACTCCCATAGAGTGCCACTTTGAGCGGCTGCTTGCTTTTTGTTACCATCGGCTGCCCGCGGCTCTGACTCCACCTAGTGGGAGGCCGGCCTACGCTGCGTTATCTAATTCGTTGTCACCATTCGAGAACCTAAACTGTTTACACTAAAATCTACTTTTTTCTCTGAGTTACTTTTATTTCATAAAATTAAGAGTTTCCGCGTGAAATTACGAGTGAAACCGTGGGATGCCTTTAGTATATTTATGTGCTAGCAATATAGCAAGTATAGGCACGTTCCTACACTATATCTCATATAAAATGTATGCCTAAATCTTGGCTATGTTTATACCATTTTTCTTTTCCGTAGGCACAGAATATACAATAGTACTACATAGTTTAGGTCCAAAGCTACAAATGGAACCGTTACGTGGAACTTGTCAGAAGAGCAGAGCTATAGCCATATAACTCTTGCTTTCGTGCAAGTTTATTTGCGCTTTAATACGTTGCAGCAAAAGTTGCTATTTGGTTAACTGACTTTGCGGAGTGAAGCTTCTGTATACCTATACTATTAAGACTTCTCTGTCTGTCAGTATAAACTTTCTGAGAAAAAACATATTTTTGACCAACAAACAGGTCAAATTGAATATTTATTTCCAAAAACAAGCTTAACTATGACCTGAGTCTGTCTAATTAAATATACAGAAAATAATTCATGTAAATCTCCCTTGACCTGGCTTTGTCAGTCCCTCGCCTTAGGTTGTTTACGACCTTTCTCTCATCTTTATAAACATAAATACGTATTTACATATCATGGAATTTTGTTCTGCTATTCAGTAAAACTTTGGTACTTAAACCAGTATTCGATAAAATTAGGTTTATGAATATTATATTACCCGCTCGTGATTCAAATTTTTGTTTTCCAATAAAACTTATACTCATGATAAAAGTTGTTTTTTTTTGAGGTTGCTCTGTTCACTGGGCCGTAAGCGGCCCGCGAGGGTAAGTTTGTAGCGAAGGTGGCCTATGATAAAAAATGGAGCTTTTTTTTTCGAAGTCGCTGTGTTCGCTGGGTCGCAAGCGGCCCGCGAGAGTGAGTTTGTAGCGATGGTGACTTGTGGTAAAAGTTGGCCTTTTTTTTCATGGCTGCTCTGTTCTGTCAGCGACAATTATTTCCTAAGATCAAAGCAGGTGAGTCGCGGATAATCCTAATCACACTAATATATTATAAAGCCTAAAGCATGTGTGTTTGTGTGTATGTGTGTATGTTTGTTACTCCTTCATGCTCAAACGGCTGGATGGATCTGGATGAAATTTGGAGTATAGATAGCTTATGTACTAGATTAACACATAGGCTACTTTGTATCCGCGGGTAAAACCGCGCGGCGCAGCTAGTATGAGATAAAAGAATAATACCACAGTTTAGCAGGAGAGCTAGTCATCACACTAATATTACAAAGGCGAAAGTTTGTGTGTATGTGCGTATGTTTGTTACTCCTTCATGCTCAAATGGCTGGACGGATTTGGATGAAATTTGGAATATAGATAGCTTATATACTGGATTAAAACATAGGCTACTTTTTATTCGCGTGTGAAACCGCGGGGCGCAGCTAGTATTATATAAATTCGAAAGTTGTCGCGTATGTTTGTTCTCTCTTAACGGTGCAACAGCTGAACATATTCAAATGAAATTTTAATTAAAAATAGTATATACGTTGAGTTAACACATAGGTTTTCTATTTATCCGCGGGTGAAACCGCGGGCGCAGCTAGTAAAATATATATGGTACTACTTCTTATATGCTTTTATATCTTGTTAACACGTAATTTTTAATACTACTTACGCGATCTTTACCGTGATTAAAATCATTGCTGAGTTCCCGATATTTCGGCACAGTTACACGCGCCATGTTCACGGGTAGGCTGAAAATGTAGTGAACAACCGTGAACGTTTAAAACAGTGTTTTGTTAACACGTGTGCATAGCAACACATAGAAAACCTCTTCCATTTTGTATATTTCTTGTTTCTTCTACAAACTTCTACTACAGAGTCAACTAGCAATTAGTGTGATATGTCTTGACGCTTCTGCCGATCAATGAGAATTGACTGCTTTTCAACTTTTTCGTACCACCTAAACTCCCAAGACTCAATATCATTGTGCCAGGACCACCCATGATTGTCTGAGGCTACAGCTAATCATGGCCTGTCCTGTATTTTGCGACCTTAACAGTATTTTTGAGCATTCTACCATAGTCAAAATAACTTCTTGATTTTAAGAATAAGAATCAATTCACGACAGTAGTTTGTGCTAGTACATACATAAATCATAGTCATAGATAATACAACAATAAATTGGTGATAGCTGTTAGTTTCAAACAAAACTTCGAATACATAAACTGTTAATTACAAAGCTTTAGTTTATGGCTGTTGCTAACCCAATTCCAGCAATGGGAAAGCACCTGAATTCAAAGGTTTATATATTCGAGTGCGTGGATATCCGAAGGGTCGTTAATATATGAATAATAAATAATCTATCGATTATTCTACTGCTTACAATTGTTAAACTTGGAAGTACCTGGCTAATTATATCTATTGTATTACAATTGTACGTCCAAATGCTTAGATTATTTGAGAAGTGACGGAACAAAGAATGATAATTTCATAATGTCCTCCATATAATGTACCTATGTGAAACACTTTATGGAATTATCATTTTTTGTTCCGTCACTCACATTGGTCTCGTTTGTGACTTTGGGTAACAAAAAATCTTTCAGGGCTTAACATACCTCAGTAGGATGTAGGTATGTTCTAGATATATTACTGATGCGCTCTCTATTGAGTGACCAATACAAAGATAACTGTAGTTAACTGCGTGCCATTCTTAAATAACATTACATCATAAAACACAAATGCGGATATGGAAGTAAAAAGCACGTGTGTTGAATATAATGAATTATGAGCCTAGAAGTGGTGTCAGCAAGCGTGAGAAAAGTTAGTTATTGCATGTTATAACATTACACTTTTGTTTATATTTTATAATTTTTATTTTATGATAATAAGGCCTAACTTTGAAGGTTTAGTTGACAGTCTTTAAAATACAAAAAAACCGTTTTTTACAATGCCGTCTATTTGACAAGAACAGCAACAGTTTAAGGAGTTGTAGATCAGTAAACTAAAGCTTTTAAAATTAGCCTTAGCTTATTAGACAAAAACTATGGAATGTAAGGAAACTTCAGAGAATTTGTCAAAATAATTACTTCCGTTATAATTATGCGTAGGCAATTGAATACACGACTCTTCATAAGCATAGGCGGTTTATTTTGTTGACTTAAATCTTGGATGTAAAATATATGGAAGGCGAGCTCTACTGTCAATATTTGACAGGTTCAATCTAGTTTCTTTAGAGTGCAAAAGTTAGAAGTTTGCACGTTAAATTAAATACCTCGAGTGCAGGTGATGTCAGGCTAATACTAACGGCACGGTAGACGGCGAGCATGGAAAAAAATGATGGCACTTGAAGTAATAACCAAAAATAAACTCACCGTTCCAGCCATTTAGGCAAGCGTGTTGCATTTTAGGCAAGCGTTTTACATCGTCACTTACCATTAGGTGAGATAGTAGTCAAACGAAAGTCTATCAAATAGTAATAATACAAAAATGCCGTAGATATATCAAGCTACTATAAGAATTCGTACATCTAATTTTTTGGCTAAATAGAAGGTGTGCCTGTTAGATGAATGTTGTTGATCGTTAAGTATAGCTTCCCCGAACTTTTTTTAGTCAGTGACTAGACTGTGTTGATGATGATGATCAACACTATCAGAAGATTATGATGATGGTGATGAATAAATTAATCATTAAAAGTGAAAATGCCGCCTCTGTTCTATTGTAATACTATCCAAGCCATAAGAATATTTTGTTTTATTTTTAGATTTATTTATGAAGTTTGTCCCACAGTTTTAATGAAGTACCTACAGTATAATCTCTTCCAGCATATAGATATGATAGTATCCAAACAAGAGAATATACTTGAGAATGTGTAATGAAATACCCCGGGTAGAAAGGAATGTCAAATGAGAGCAAACCAAAGGGCTTGGGGCACTTCCAAATATTAATGTTTATTCTGTTAAATAAACTTACACATCGGCTGGTGTTTATGCAAATGTAATGGGAATTATTCGAGATGTGTTTCTTGAAGACACATCAATTTTGTATTATGATAGGTTGCGCCGAGCTACGGAACCATTTGATTCAGATTTTAATGGTAGCAGCATTTCTGTGTGTTTGACCTTTTATAATAGCTATTAGCTTGATCTACCTATATCATGTAGCGTGAACACTCCTCTAAAGTAAACATTTATGGGTAGGACGGCAAAGGGAAGATGAATAACATGCCACTCTTCGCCCACCGTCCCAGTCATCCATTTCCATTTCCATTTATCTTTTCCCTCTCCTTTCTCTCTTCTTTTCGGCGGGTTGGGGCGTAAAACTAACTAACCCTAGCGAAACCAGAGTGAGGCAGTAAACTATTATTATAATCACCACACAATGCCATCAAATAAATATATAAGATTATAATAGGTCAAAAACTAAAAATAAATATCCTGTAAGAACCACGTCTATAAATCTATGCATAGACTACCTAGCTAGTGATGATCTATAGATAGATTTATGTCAATGGATTTACGTAACCGTATATTTTATTATGAGTAAATTTAGTAAAGTTAAATTAAATAATTTAAGAATTAACTCATCAATGCAAATTGAAGAGATATTTTAACACGCCTAGTACATGTTTCACTAGCATAACCAGAAAGAACTTCCGCGAAACCGAATGAATTGAATTGAACCTTGAAAGTCTTATAGAGACCAAAACACACCAAACTTCAAAAACCCGGTTCACGATAATTTGTTTGACTGCAAGACATAGAAGCACAAGGCACAGACAATTTATTTTAGCTAAGACTTTGCCTAACAAATGACAAACACATCTAGTCTAAGACCGAACAGGTCTAGTCTAAGACTGAACACATTCAACTAACAAACCAAACTTGACAAACAAGTTGTACGACTATTTGTTCAATGAATGCTATGATTTAGCCATAAATAGTTGGTCTTAGTACTTCATTTACAAAAAAATGCTACCTGTGTTGACACACTGGCGCCTTCCTACACTCGTAACAACTCAGCTCGGGCGGCATGAGCAGCGACAAAAGCTGCTGAAAGCCTCAAACGGAGGAAATATGAATCCTTAGGGGACGGTTACATATTAGTTTCGTTATGGGGTTGAAACAATGGGTCCCTGGGGCAAGCAGGAACGGCTTCGTGTCAAGGAGCTGTCTAGACGCTTAGTTGAGCTGACACGCGCCCATCATAAAGGCTGGCACATACCTCGACTAACGAACCAGCCTAGCCACTCAACGATAGAATGTTGCCAGCTTTTTGGGCACGCTCCCCGCAGAAGGTGATCTAAATTCTGTGTTTAATTTGTAACCTCTTTTACCTTTTTTTTTTGACCCGGCAAAAATCCTTTATGGATTCCACCTGCCCTGGGCGGGGCCAGATGGATATGTGAGATTTACCTAAAGTCGGCATACTCAGTAAAAATCCGGGGTTCTCCACCTCTCCGCATAGTGGTATTGCCGCGGGATCGCTTTCGAAGTCGGACTGCGGACAGCCGCTATCGGCTCCATCCACTCTGTCTCATGACGGGGACACCTCGGTGGCACGCTGGAGAACCCGCGAGCCATCCGGCTTAGGGATCCTATACAAGCAGATGACGATCGCCCACTCGTCATCCAACATCTTTTTACCTACTTTATTTTGTTCAACATTTAAGATTTTCATTTTTAGTTAAGTGTACATAATTATGAAGTTAGGTATCTTGTAAATTAAGTTCTTTAAAGTAACTACTACAATAATATTTTCAAAAGTATAGAAATACAAAAGACAAATCCCGTACTACAGCACTTTAATTAAATTGTTTATGGACAAAGCATTTGACCACTGTCTGTGTGATACTCAAAAGTTTCAGAAAATTTTAACTGTCACCGAGACATGCTCCTCATAGATTCCTTTTGACCGAGTTATCTTAAAAGCGAGATGGCAATATCAGCATTTTACCTAAACAAGAGGCTGACTAAGAAACTGTTTAATTTTAAGACTGGTGTATTTCGACCTTAGTCTTGATCGATGACGTGAATCCGGTTTCCCGGTAATCTAATCACTTTGCGGAGATCAAACTATTCATTTGCGGAGAAAACGTTTTAGAAAGATTAAAGTGAAACCATAAATATGTAGGTACTCCGAAGCAGTAAAGTTGATGTTATCAATAATTAAACCTGTTTACGAAATGTGTTTTTGAGGTTTTATTTCGGCAATCGATTTGAGTCAAGTACAGTCAGCTGTAATAATTATATTTAATTTTTACAGTTACTGATAAAAGATACGTACAAAATCCTTGTCCGCTTGAATTTTTAGTATGTTGTTTTTTGTCTGAGATTAAATTTTAATTGCCATTAATATCCCGTGATAAAAAAAAATAGTAATAATTTATGTAGTGCACGTAAACAGAACTGTAGGTTATGTGTACCAGAAAATATCGTATGCAATTACGCTACAAAAATCCCAGGATTTCATCTAAAACTCCATATTTCCATAGTAAGTATCGTGAAATATCTTTGACGTATAAAAGTCGTGCGGCTTGTAAACGCAGGTATTTTATTACGTGAAGGAATGGATAAAATCCCGGGATCCCGGCATTGCATTCCCGAGGCCCGTGAATCGTCAACTCAGTGTTCCGGCAAATTGCAACTGGTATCGCGTTACATGAAGTTACTTTACTGACGCTGTTACTTTGTTTTTGTTTATTTGTACCTTCTACCTCTTTTGGTAGCTACACGTAGGTTTTAAGCTGTACTAGATTCATGAGACTCAGACATCAGATGGTTGAGCACCACGTTTAAAGAATAATTATACCGATATCAAGTTAGACATTACTTCTACAATGCAAAGTGTCCCACAGCTTTGCGATCGGCGTTGAGCTTGTAGTTTGAAATCAAAATAGATTACTTTTTCAAACAAGCAAACTGTTTTCCTTGAATGCTTCCCGGCACGCCGCTTCCCACGATGGCAATCTGCGCTTGTACAGGAGTTTCTCAACGCCACTCGACGGAAATACAGGCGCTATATAACCGTGAACATTTGCAACTCTAGAAGCATTACCGATAAGTTGGCAGCACATTAGTAAGGCTTTATTTTTACATTTTTTTATATATATTCCATGTCGTAGCGATGCGTTTGGAGCGATGATCATTCCACATCTTGCATATTCAACATCTTCATATAGCGAGCTATGCGTGAAAGGTGGACTCTATTCAAAATACGTATGTTATGTGGATATGCTGTTTTGACGACGATGTGATGAACGATAGAGCTGTGACGCAGGAGTTTATGTCTGTTTGTAATGTTCAATGTAATTATTGAAAGCTGTATAAGAGACTGTTAATGAGTGCTGTTTATTAGTACAGTGCTTTCCGCACTTTCTATACATTTACGTAACAAAGGCTTTGTGGAGATGAGAAAGGAAGCAGCTGCAGTTCAGTATTCATTCAGCTATTTTATTGCTTTTTGTGCTGTTTTGAGTAGTTTAGTAGTTCCTTATTCTATATTGTCCACCCAAGGGACTTGGTTTTAACAACCGTAGTAGAATGACAAAAAAATTGCTATCAAAAATAATACGTGGTTTTTTAATGATTAGATGAATAAATTGGACAAAACAAAACGCTGTGAAACAAATTACCAAGTGAATTTTGATCCAAATACTGTAAAAGGATTTTAGTATTTAATAAATCAGATTATATTAATAGTTGCCTTTGACCAGCCATTAAAAAAATGACATAATAATATAACAATAAAGACTATAATAAATAAATGATTTGATTTGATTTGATTTGATATAAAATACACTCACAAATTACACTTATAATAATAGTTTCTAATTCAAACCCCAATTAAGATCCAAAGAAATATAACAACAATAACTATCAAACATAACAAACTATCGTCCAGCACCGCGTCAAGTTCATGTGAATACATCATAATTGGCAGACTAGATTCCAAACCAGTCTATATCCGTCCCATGAAATTAATTCAACGACAAATTCAATCGGAAACGTCCCTGAATTAATGTATCAACCGATAGAGCACAAGGCACATATTGTTCGAACACGTAGCTATATAGATATACACACCTGTATTACGAACTGAACTCTTGAACTACGCTCAAGGGATTTAAGCTTTTCTTGGCACTAGTCTTTTTCGACCAAATTGTTGACCAAAAAAATCCTTCCGGGATTTCTTTTGTCGGAAAGTGCAAATATCTAGCTTTTGTATTTCGGTGTGACTTGAACAAGAGTCTTGTAAGAGTGTCTTGTACTTAGTACGTAGCCCACTCTACGCAGAAGCAGCAAGTGATGTATCGCCACGACAGCACTGTTTATATATTTCTCTATGGCAAAACAAACTACCTTCAGGCGACGTGTGGCTAACTACGAAAGGTATTTCAAAGATATACATAGAAACCAGTAGAGTCATGGCGATACGTCACTTGCTGCTGCTGCGAGGAGTCGGCTACGAACTTGTACCTTAAGCAAAAACAAAATCAATGCTTAAACTTATATTTAAATCACTCTGCATTCTGCACGTTTCTTCATAGACTCTAGCTGGGTCCTTACTCTTCTCTCTCTACACACCCCAACCCCTACCCACCCGGGTTTAAAACCTATTGGAGCCGTCTGTTTATTGGTTTTCTTTTTTGTTTTGTTTTTTGTAGGTTTCGTTTAAAACCAGCTAAAACGAAATGCCACAAACATTTCACACTTACTACTTACACTACGCTTACGTACGTTAAATATTGGGTATTTTCAGCCCTTTCGGGGCGAGATAGTGAATGCTAGCGCGACCCTATCTCGCCCCATCCCGGCGGCGGACTGATCACGGGGGGTTTTAGTGGGTTCAAGTCCCACATACCCCCTGCTATTACCCCCGCGGTGGCAGGGAAGTGCGAAGGCATTTCCCCCCTCAAAAATAAAAGGGTGTTTTCAGCCCGTAAAATTAAAAGGTCCGCAGGCAAACAGATGATAATATATTGAAGGTACCGCTGGATGCTTCGAGTAGTATTTATCTAAATAATAATAAAAAAAATAGTGTTTGTCGTTAATATGAAAGTTACGTTATCATAAGAACATGCGATTCTCTGTCTTAATTAAATAAAAAAGTAACTAACTTTTTTAACGAGCAAAGTGCCCTTTTTCTTTCAATTAACTCCTAAAATAATACCAATTACTCCCAAGTGCTACTAGCTGCTCTGTCTACTACAAAAACATTTGGGGATGTATATCAGCACGGACCATAGACAATCCAAATGCTCTAGTCCACTACCCTACTTACAGGTAGTGTACTCAACACGCTGGCAACGTCGCCTCGTTGAATTGCAATTCAATAATTTTCTCAAACATGCTTGGAAATTTGAGCATGGTTTTGACAACCTTCTTCGAGATAAATCGAAATTGCTGTACTGGCGAACAGTGGCCAGCAAAAGTTGTATGAATCCATATCTGTCGTGGTTTAGCGGCCAAATAAATTACATAGTAAACTCATGTCTGTCATGTAATTTAAAAATGGAACGATCTATTACTTCGAAACATGGCAACCGAGGAGGTAACTTAGCAAAGGTTTTATTTAAATTTCGAACTGGCTTGCAAATAGAAAGCCGTTTATTGCAAAATAAATAACAATTATTCGTGGGACAAAAATATTTTCAAATAAAAAGTTCTGCCTAGCTACTACTTAGTTTTAATTTCCGCGCATTATTTGAGAAAAGTACTATAGAAGCCTCGGCCACAACTAGCCATTGATGGACTAACGTATAATATGTGTGCCTCGTACATTTTCTTTATTTACACGTTCGTCCGTCAATGCCTCTGTTGCTGGCCGCTGCAGTAATGTACTTACTACATTTATTTACAATTATTTATTAATATCATTAATTAGACGGCCGTAGTATTACACCAGGCACAGGATCCGCAGGAGAACTGAAGTGACCGATATAGCTCTTAGAGTTAGTAAGTTGAAGTGGCAATGGACAGGCCACATCGCTCGTAGAACTGACAACCGATGGGGAAGAGGGGTTCTCGAGTGGCGACCACGAACCGGAAGACGCAGCGTAGGCCGGCCCCCACTCGGTGGACCGACGACCTGGTGAAAGCCGCGGGGAGCCGATGGATGCAGGAGGCGAGCAGCCGCTCAAGGTGGCGTGCTCTGGGGGAGGCCTATGTTCAGCAGTGGACGTCTTCAGGCTGTTAATGATGATGATGAGTATTTTTTTTTTTTTTTTTTTATGTGATTGAATGACGTGACGAGCTAGTCGTTCACCTGATGTTAAGTGACACGGCCGCCCATAACAGTTGCAGTGTCACCCGGAACTTTAAAACAATAGTTTCGCGCGACACTGCACTGCGCACGTCATCCTGAGACATCACCCAGTCTAATAATCAGATTACTAGACTGAGTGATCAGATCATAAAGTCTCATTTGCCCAGTAATTTCACTAGCTACAATGCCCTTCAAACCGGAACACAGTAGTGCTTGCACACTACTGCTTGGCGGCAGAATAACTGGCAAAGCGGTGGTACCTACCTAGACGAACTTTGCAGAAAAGTCCTACCACCTAGTAGACACCTAGTATTACGCCAATTAATGCAAGTACAAAAGATACAAATAAATTTAGAAACAACTTTGATGTTGTTTGTTCCTATAGTGAATATTTGACTTGAAATTCAAGGAATTACGTCTAAATATACGTTTGCAAAACTACATTTACTAACAAGAAACCGTATAAAACCGTACACCATATAAAAGTATTCATTAATCAACGTCTTCGCGATTCATACACAGTCTTCACACACCAATATTCCCGGTATATAATTAATGGTCGCATTGATTTATTATGAAAATAAATGTATCGGGATAAACCGTATTGGAGCAGTGTCTGTACAGGAAGAGTAGAAGAAGGTGTCTTGGTTTCTCACACGCACAAATACATAGATTTATATGACTTACTGTTTGACTGGCCTGAGCTCAGTTGGTAGTAGCTCTGCCTTCTGGACTATAGGTTGTGGGTTCGATTCCCATCCAGGACAAACATTTGTGTGATGAACATCGATGTTTGTTCTGTATCTATTATATTGTATTCTATGTATATATATTAGCAAAAAAATGTCTAAGTATTCTATCAGTTATCTGGTTCCCATAGTACAAGCTATGCTTAGTTTGGGGCTAAATGGCGCTGTGTGAAATGTCCACACATATTTGTTTGTTTTAATTTAGCTGTAAAATAATGACATTAGCATTACTAGCAGGTTTTGGATGTTACTAAGTAGAAGGTAACTAAGTTACATTTTTTTTTTTCAAACAAATCTAACTGGTTTCTTTAGAAACGTTAATTTAAGGTTTTTTGAGTAACTTAGTGAAGGGATAATGCTTAAAAGAGAAATATGTACATTATGATGCTATTTATTATGAATGATCTAAATTAGCTCATACAAAAACTTGTTAAGGTTAAATAATAATAATATACGATTTAAATAAAAGTATTTGTCTTGTAATGACTGAAACTTTTGAAGCCAAAATGCATTAATTCTTAAATGTCTAAAGATCAAAATGGCTAGTCTCAAAATGTCTAAAATCACAATTATTATATTACCAGTTAATAATGTGTCGTTTGTGTTTAACTCCTAAAAACGTGTCCCACGGTACCGAATACTTATCCCCTTAAAAAATGAAATTTCACCTAAAATATGAAGCCATTTTGGCATGAAAGCTTTTCAAACGAACACACTGGTACTATTTACAACTGATCGCTACCGTGCTTCGGATAGCACATTAAGCCGTCGGTCCTGGCTGTTGTCCTAAGTGGGCGGCCTAAAAATTCTAACAGCAGGGCTGACCACTTGCCTACACGAGAAGAAGAAGAAACGAACAAACATACAAACTGACAAATAACGTTCAGTTTCATATATCAAGTAAAAGTGAAGTAAAGTAAAGTAGTGAAAAAGTGTGTAAGTGTGTGTGTGTGTGTGTGTGTAAGTGTGTGTGTGTGTGTTAGTGTGGGTAAAGTAGTGTGTTAAGTAGGAACAAGGACAAGGAAACATCCAAATTTTACCAAGTTTTTTTTAGTTTTAGTTACAATCAAGCTATCTATAGTACTGTTTATAAAAGTACTGCGTTAGAGACGTGCCTTTCATTGTTACTCTGTTATTTATTGTGATGGCCTTCGCAATACTGCCGACTGTTTGTATTCTGTATGAGGCGCGAATATATTGCTTTCGCTCACACTTGCTTTACTGTAATGTCCGACGCTGCAACTGACGGTGTGATAATAGAAAGCCGGAGGAAATGAAAAGCACTGCAAACACATTAGTGTAGTTCAAATTTCTGGGAATTATTTTAATGTGTACCTTTGCATTTGCTTGTAACTAAGTAGACACCAGAGAGAGGAAAAACAACTAAAGACACGTAGTGGCTTGGGCGCTACGTCGTAGACGCATAGTGTCGTAGAAGTGTACTTTCGTGGCACCGTAGCATCGTAGACCATATCGATATAGCTACAGCAAAGCGTAGTAGTGTAGATAAAATAATTTGATATAGCCCCAAAATCTCTACCAAGGGTGGAGAATTTGGTATTTTTGTACTCAAAGAAATCTAAACCAACAATGCTGCGGTACAATATGAATTATTTGATAAAATGCTTCCACACATGTCTACCAACTATTCTACAAGCTATGAAAAGAATCCCCAACAATCAGTTTAGTTCTTTTTTCATTTGTCTATCGTGCCTATTCTTCTTCTTCTTCTTCTTCTCGTGTAGTCAAGTGGTCAGCAGGCCTGGTGTCAGAATTTTTAGGCCGCCCAGAGGCTTCTAACTTGGCTTAACGACGATTGTCTTAAGACAATAGCCGGGACCGACGGCCTAACGTGCCGAAGCACGGTAGCGTTCAGTTGTAAATACCACTTTTTGCTGTAGCGGTCACCCAACAAAGTAGTAACCGCGGCGAACGTTGCTTAACCTTACCGATCGGTTAGAAACGGCTAGTCGTGCTTCACTATTTTTAATGTCTTACATTATAGTATGTTATTTCCGGACAAACTATCGAAAAAACGATTTTCTAAAAAAGCTGTCCCTATTGATCTTTTTGCTCAACAAAATAGTGTTGCGGGCAAAGTTGACAGATAACTAGACTATCTACTTGTTTTATTACTGTGTCTCCCTTTCCGGGCTATTTACGCTTTTATCTTAAAGTACATTCGACCACTAAAGTTTACAACTTCGAAGCGACATTTTTACTGCCCGAGTTAGTGCGAATGCACAGAAACGAGACATTGCTTTTTGATAGAAACACATGTGAATATATCTTGAGACTCTGTAGAGCTATAATACACTAAAAACATTATATTTTGCTATGAAAGTACTATGAAAGTCACTAGACCTAATTATATGTAATATATCTACCGAAAAAAATTGTTCTATTAATGGTTATGCTCCATTTTTAAATTGAAACTCTATCAAATTGCCTTTCTTAAAATTACTACTCAATAGTAATATTAGGCTAGTTACCTGCTATTAAAAATGAACAAACAAATATTACTTTCATAAAAAAGGTTAAAAATTAATACAATTATTGAAAAAAATAAGTAAAATCGGTAAACTAATCACGGAGTAATAAGCTTTTAATATATAAGCTTATAACATAGCCTGTCCCTTTCTCGCAAAACAGATATCGTATGGAGCTAACTATGAAAACACATATCGTGACGTCACATGCCAAAGAGGTCGTATGTAAAGCTACCATAGCTTAGTAATGAGGTACATTGTTTGTATGTTGTATTGTGTTTCTTTCTATGCCTGTATTTTAAAATGCTTGGAGCAAGCCTTGCAAAGTCTGGCTGCTTTTGTTAATCCTAATTACAATGGGCTATTTAAAATAATTGACATGGTTTAAGAGCTAATACAATGCCAAAATGCTTAAAATGGCTTAGCATGAGGCAGTGCCCTGTCAACAATATTGCAACAATGACTTTGAAATTAATGTATGGTAAAGTTCATGACTAATGCTACTGCAAATGTATAATGAAAACACGAATTAATAAACTTTTCTCGATAGAACAAAATTACAAAGTACAACCTCCAAACCATACAAATAAACAGCGATTATTCAATGAATAACTTAAATAAAGTCATGAAACTTTGTGTAGTAGTTGAACTAAATATAATGGAGGGCTTATGTATAGTGGATTTTTAAAATACCCATTATGTTCAGTGTAATATTAAATTACCTAAACTATTGCGCGTTGGAACCATTTTAACTTAGACCGCTAGTTAATTCTCACTAGGTGGACTGACGAACCGCGGGGAGCCGATGGATGGAGGAGGCAAGCAGCCGCTCAAATTGGTGCTCTTTGGGGGAGCCACTGCTAAACAAAGGCCTCCCACAAAGAGCACTAATACCAAATACTGACATTACACAATGTTATACGTTTGTTCCTCTGTGTGTTTTATGTTTCAACTGTACCTATGTTGTGTTCCATTGTGTATGTCATGAATAAATATATTTCATTTCATTTCATTTCAAAAGATCAAAATCAAAAAACTGAAGACATTCGCTACATCTTCAGTCTGATGATGTTGATGATGATGATGAAAAACCTCAGCATCAGCCACAAAAATTCCACATGAAGAGCTATAAAGACGACAGGGTAAGCCACAGACTAGCATATCGAGGGTTTCATGACACTCGATAACTCATTTGGGTACGGAACCCATAACAATGTTACAAGCAGAAACACTCGGCTATAAATACGACGGTCGAGAATTACATCTGCGGAAATGCTCTTTCCAACGCTATGTAAACAAAACATTTGTCAGGATGCTGTTTTAGTGGGGTCTCGTGACGTCACAGTACGCTTAAGTGCACATAAAACAAATAGCTATCACACGGCCTTGTTAAATGTTTACATTGAAGACATTTTTATGTTATAGAATGAACGCATCATCGTATACATTAATATAATAAATATACTTTAGAACTGTGAGGGGTTTGTAGTTAAAAACTTTAAAATGTATTATACTAGTTGACCCGCCCCGGTTTTGCACGGGTTAATTTGTTTTACGCCTTAACCCTGTTTATGGGTAAGAGGGAAGCAAAAGGGAAAAAGATAGGGAAAAGGATGAATGGATGGGCCGGCGAAGGCAGGCAGGCTTCGCCTACTTCCCTTCTGTTGCCGTCCCATCCATTCATCCTTTTTCTCTTTCCCTTCCATTTTCCCTTCGACATGATGAGTATAATTTTTTTTTTATTTAAGTACCTTCTACGAAGTATTGAAAACATTAAAAAAATGATGAATGAAATCGGTAAAGCCGTTCTCAAGTTATAGCGTGACTAGGATAAATAGGGGTTCATTTTTATATGTATAGATAAGCTGGAGGAAACACACTATATTGTGCACAATCCAGTATTACAGACACATGTATATTGTACCTAACTGGCATGGTATGAAGTAACTATAGTTTAATAGGTAGCGTAAAGTTGTGCATATTTGGTACCTTATCCTTGCGAAGCCGCGGGGAGCCGATGGATGCAAGAGGCAAGCAGCTGCTCAAGTTGGCGCGCTCTGGGGGAGGCCTATGTTCAGCAGTGGAAGTCTTCAGGCTGATGATGATGATCCTTGCGAAGCTCTACTTTGGGAAGTTATGTATTATCAAAAATGCTTTGAAGTACCTATAATAGGTAATATTTTTATTAAACACTATACTAGGATAAGATATACGATAAGACCGCCCATTGTACTACCTTACGGTAATATTTTTGTTTGTTAGGTACTTACTTGTGTAGTATCTTTTGTGTATAGTTATTTTGGTGTGCAATAAAGTATTATTCTATTCTATTCTATTCTATTCTAGGTTTCCGTGCAAGGTGGTAGCCATAAAATTTATTGCTGCAGCTTTTGGTCTGAAAGCAAAACACAAGCACAGCTAATCTCGAAGGCACCATCATCATTACCTACACTAAACTTTCCAGCGACAATGCACTACCTAGCGGGGTAACTAAGCAAGTTCCCAATAACGACAAAAATAACTAACTGTATTTTCCATGCCACTGTACCTTACAGGCGGGGAGGTACACGGAGCATACAAAACCCATTCCCCAAGTCAAAAGCAAACGACTTGACAAATCGACGGACGCGACACGACGCTGCGACATGTGACCTCACACTAAAAGAACAATATAGACCCAGTTGGCAGAAGTACGCACAAAATCAAAAAGGAATACGCAATCAGAAAACCATACCTCCTCACTGGCCTGTTAGGTCAGTCGGTAGTAGCTCTGCCTTCTGAACTATAGGTTGTGGATTCGATTCCTACCCAGGACAAACATTTGTGTGATGAATATCGATGTTTGTTCTGTGTCAGGGTGTTATATTGTATTCTATGTATGTATTTACAAACAAAAAATATCTAAGTGTTCTCTCAGTTATCTGGTTCTCATAGTACAAGCTATGCTTAGTTTGGGACTAGGTGGCGCTGTGTGAAATGTCCACACATATTTATTTATTTATGTTGTTTATATCACCCACATTACACTACTTATCATTTGATTATTTTGATCTATGAATGATTGAAGAAGGAATTGCTGCCGACGTGCGCTATATCAATAGCATATCCAACCTCATTTTATATCCAACAGAGGTCTGTGGAATAGCATACGGAAAGCCTATTAGATGAATCAGACGTTGTTTCTATAATCGCTGCTCAATTATAACGCCAGCTCTTTGTTTTCTGGAAGGGGATTTTTGGACAAAAAAAGTCCAGAAATCCCCTTAACCAATTTAATACGTTTTTGCAAAATAGCATACAGCAAGCCTATTAGATGAATCATATCAGACGTTGTTTCTAATCGCTGCTCGATTATAACGCCGGTAGATTTTGTGATTTCATATTTTTTCACATTTCGATTTCGCTTTGCAATGCTAAACTCTTTGCTTTTATATTCTACACAGCTCTGTGGAATGGGGTTTATTCCATAATTTCTCTCCGACAATCCCCTGCGAAGGGGATTTTTTGTATTATTATCCAGAAATCCCCTTTGCATCTTCTTTTCTTGCTGGAAGGGGATTTTAGGGCAAAAAGTTCAGAAATCCCCTTAACCAATTTAATACGTTTTTGCAAAATAGCATACAGCAAGCATATTAGATGAATCACGTTGTTTCTAATCTTTGCTCAATTATAACGCCGGTAGATTTTGTGATTTCATATTTTTTTACGTTTTCACTTTGCTATCGCAATGATAAAATCTTTGTTGTTCTAGTCTTAGCTTGCGACAAACTATTTCATTTGTCCGGTTTATAGGTCGTAAAGTTGCGTAATAGTCGGTTACAAATGGTGTGTCTGTTGCGACTTTAATGTATGGTTTATTTCGCGGCAGTTATTGGGTATCGGTTTATTGATGGTTTTGTCTTGACTTGACACGAGCTAAAAGTTACTTGTTTTATTTTTGTACTTCCTTATTGTGTTTGACAGATAATAGCAATAGCTATGGGAAAATATATTGTCTGGCTTGATAGCTCAGTTGGTAGTAGCTCTGCCTTCTGAACTGTAGGTTGTGGGTTCAATTCGCGCCCAGGACAAACATTCGTGTGTTGAACATAGATGTTTGTTCTGTGTCTGGGTGTTATATTATATTCTATGTATGTATTTACAAACAGAAAAGTATCTAAGTATTGTATCAGTTATCTAGCTCTCATGGTACAAGCTTTGTTTAGTTTGGCGCTAGATGGCGCTGTGGGAAACTACAAATATTTCTTCCAGTCTTCCGGTGTGTGGTCGCCACTCGAGAGGCTTCCTTCTTCATCGGTTGTCAGTTCTACGAGCGTTGTGGCCTGCCCATTGCCATTTCAACTCTATTTACCCGTCGTTTGAAGTGCCCTAAGTGGCATTATGGTCTTTTTTGTCAAGCAGTATATATATTCTAGCTGGTAACGAAATTAATAATTCGTCAAATAATTTTCGGATAATTATAATTATGTAGGTCCTAAAACACATTGTTCTTGTCCATAAAACTTCGAGAACCTTTCATTAAAATAATTAGATCTTCACCCTTTGGTTTTTTTCTCATTTCATTATGGTTAACTGGTGCCCTCATCAAAGACTCATCATTATTATCACTTGATTTTATTTGCATTTTGTTTGATAATGTCTACAATCTATAATGGCAGACAGTGGGTCTTAGTTACGATCTAACTAATCTTAATCTACATCATAATTATTAATAAGCGAAACTTTGCGTTTTTGTGTACTTTAATGTTTTTTGTTTGTAACTTAACGTTAAATCGGCTTCTAATAAAAGGATGGATTTAGATAAAGGCGAGTATAAAGTCCAGAAATAACACAGGCTTTTTTATGTAAACAAATGACATGTCGAGCTAGTCGCTCGCCTGGTGTTAAGCAACACAGCCGCCCATAACAGATTGCGGTGTCACTCGGAAAATCAAAGTTTCGCGTGACACTGCGCACTGCGTACGTCATCCTGAGACATCACACAGTCTAAAAAAGTTTTCTAGACTGTGAGATCAGTTCATAAAGCCTCATTTGCCCAGTAATTTCACTAACTACAGTGCCCTTCAAACCGGAACACAGTACAGTGCTTGCACACTACTGCTTGGCGGCAGAATAACAGGCAAAGCAGTGGTACCTACCTAGACGAACTTTGCAGAAAAGTCCTGCCACCTAGTAAAAGAACTAGGTTAGAACTACAGAATAAAAAAGAATATACAAATAAAAATACAATCAATATATTTAATCAACTATAACGAGAGTGATGGTGGCCGAGCGGTAGCATGCGCGCTTCGCAATCTTACGGCACCGGGTTCGATCCTCGGCCCTGCACCAATGACTTAACTAGTAAGTTATGTGCAGTTTTCTATGCCATCGCTCCGCACGTTAAGCAGTCGGTCCCGGTTGTCACAAGAACATCTATATGGCAATCGTAACGGGTAGTCAGATGCCTGATAGAATCTGACGCCTGATCTAACCATTCCTGTTACTGGTTCCTTATGGGTTGCGAGGTCAAATGGCAGTCGCTCGTGTAATTCTGGTAGCTCGACGCTACAGGCTAGATTGGGAGCCGACCCCAATAACAAAAAGGAAAAGGCAAAGAGGATGATGATGAACGCGGGTGAAACCGCGTGAAACGAATAGTATTCCCATAAACATCGTCTGAACTTCACTAAAGTAAATGAAAATACTTTTCTTTCAAAAGTACAATATAATAAAAACGAGCTCTACTTACGAACAAAAATTGCCTAATAAAGTATGATTTTAACTGCGTACAATACCGAAACAAATTTCTCATAAATATAGCACAGCCGGAATTTTTACTGTATTGTACAATATCTTGAGGTCTTTGGGTTTACGTCCTGCGTATTAGTATTCCAAAACCATAATGGCCTAAGGTTACTGACATTGGCATTACCATTACGTGCCGGACATTGTTGACATCACCCGGTAATGTCGTTACCAACCCTCTGTGAAGTTTATTTTAAAGGCGGCTGCAAGTTGAATAAAAGATTTGCTTCAATGGTAATTATTATTGTTGTTCAGTTTTTTATATTCCTCCACATCCCTTCTTTCACCGGACATCAAGGCGCATAAAAACATGGCACCCATATATGGTTGAACTTCTATCAACCCGCACTAAGCATTTTGCTATGCACTTTATAGTGCGAACAGCCAATGAGTGGAACACCTTGCCGTCGTCCTTGTTTCCAGCTAACTATGATCTGAGAGTATTCAAGTCGAGAGTGAACAGGTATCTTCTAGGCAAGCATGCACCACCGTAGAATGCGTCATCACTTTCCATCAGGTGAGACAGTGGTCAAATGCTATGCCCATAAATAATACAAAATTTAAAAAAAAAATTAAGAAATACACTAGTTTTTTTTTATACAACTGTTATTTTACGTGTAGAAATCATCAGGCAATGTTGTAGTTTATCGCGTTTGCTTAAGTCAGTACTCAAAGGGAGGGAGATATGTATTATTCACAACTTGAGTGCTACGCTAGTATTTCATGAGCATTTTTTTACAGTCAAATTCCTACGAAAAAAATGGAAAAAAATAGATTTTAAAATTAAGCTTTAAAAACACTTTTGTACATAATTAGGTACGTAATTTCTATGATATTATTACCTAAAGTTTACAGCTAAACTAAATAGTAATAAGCAAAATATCCATAGGATAAAATCGTTACACAACCGAATCTGAATTTCGAAAGGTTTGGTTATCTAACCTTTAGAAAATACCGCCTAAAATTCTACAAATACATTCACAAAGAGAAAACTATGTAAAAATATTCATTTCATACATTTCCAGAGCTGGTGTAAATACATGCACATACGTAATACGAACAAAATAGCGTCCGATCTCTATTCGTTGTTTTTCGTTCTTTTTTATAATCGAGTCGCCACCACTGTGTTCCCTACGCACTTTATTCAGAAAAGGTATAAAACAGCTTGTAAAGCGACATGCAAAAATACGCTCGAGTGCCTGCGCTCTGTGTCACACAGTGAATTTAGAAGTATAGTCGCCAGAAGAATTCTTAGATATTTTTTATTTAAGTTATACTATATAACGAGGAGATCCGCAGGAGAACTAAAGTGACCGATATAGCTCTTAGAATTAGCAAGTTGAAATGGCAATAGCCAGATTTCCACGCTGATAGCAAAATACAGCACCTACTTTTTCGATAATGACGAATAACTTATTAACTTAAATAAGTAGAAGATGTGACAAATTAAGCAGCTCTTGGTCTTCCAAAGAAGAAATAAATAAATAAATGAGATTTTTACTAAAAACCATGTTTTCATTTTCTGGAGTTAAATAAAAATGAGACTCATACAAATGATTGGTTTAGCTGTTTTTACTAAATTATACTTTGTTCATTTTTTACTAAATTATTTAGTACATTAATATTTTTACCCGGCAAAAAGGCAAACATTTTGCAAAGGAAGTATTCGATTGTGGCTGAAGTTGTGAGAAACCTGTTCTTACCTACAGTTTATAAAAAAAAAACTATTTTTCTTTTTGACCATTGTGAGTAACTGTACTTTGCATGTATTTGCTTTATCGCCCCGGGATCGGGTTCAAAACCGTTTGTCACGTGTAAAACGAACGTAGATGGACATGCGGCCGCGGTCACTCTGACATCCTGGCTTCCTAAATAATAATGTCACACCAAAACACATTTCAAACTTACAGCTGTTTTGTTTAGAATAAAAAACGACTTTTCAGAGGCGGTTCGGGCAACTTTCTTTCGAAGAACAGTCCGAGCTAATCACACTTAAATTAATTCACATGCTCAATATGCTAGCACCATAATATTTGCAAATGCTCCAGTCCTCTACAGCACGGGGTTAGCACGGATGGTAGACAACATTGTCTTTCCCCTGATCTACTCCACTTGACAAGTAAGCAAGTATGAATAAAGTAATATAAAACGGGGAAAGACAATTTTGTCTACCGTCCGTGCTAACCCAGTAGTGAGTTGGAGCATTTGGGCTGTCTTCTTTACTAGTTAAAACAAAATTGTAGGTAGTTGAGCGTGGCCAGTGTACATTTATACTTACAATACAATTTTTTTTTTGGAGTAGATAGTGTATCTAGGCATTTACTAATAGTTGATATTATTGTAGTAGTTAGTTTAAGGAATAAAAATCCTTTGCCTGTACAAATTACGTACAAATCAAAATCAAAGTGTTTTTTTTGCAAATATACTATTCATAGCACTTTTACAACAAATGAGATTAGGTATTTAAAATACCTAATTAAATTATTGAAAATACCGATCATATAAAATCATTTATGCGCAATGTCAACTATTATATTATATAGCAAGCCTATTCAATAATGTTTGTTGTTGAAAGTTGAAAAAAAGTTAGAAAAAAAAGTTCTCTTTTCCACTACAGGCGCAAGCAATCCGGCAGAATATCTATGCAGAATAGACTAGAATAACTATGCAAAATAGACAACTCCGATCCGTAGCTTCGATTACATCTGTAAAGAAGAAGTTACATGAAACTTTACAGTGACCTTTTAGTTATATTATTGAAAGACATGATTTTCTGATCTCATATTCCCTTCTTGGCTTCAATTTCTACTTCGGAGTGCTAAGTCTATAGTTATTATTCTGAATTGTTCTTATAGTAGTTGAGTTTTCGTTACGAGCTCACGTTGTTCTATTTTAGTACGTGGAACAATAAAAACTCAACTTAACCCATTATAACTTAAGAGCAAAACTTTGTGACTTAGAAATCTTATCACTAAAATTCCAGAACTTAAACTATGTGTTATAACAAGGAGTTTCAGTGAAGCCGAAGCAAATAAATTAACTTGCGTTGACATGAAGGTTGTTTAAGAGAGTGCATAGTTTATTACTAACCTGACACTTTGTTACTAACCTGGTACTTTGTTACTAACCTGGTACTTTGTTACTAACCTGGTACTTTGTTACTAACCTGGCACTTTGTTTTTTAACCTGGTACTTTTTATTTGGGTTATACTATTAAAAATATCTTAATAATGTAAGAAAAATAAACAAATGAAACCTAAAAAACATAATGCTGAGCATAATTTTTATTCCTGTTCTGTGGTATTTTCAGAAAAGGAAAAAATAACCGGCCATTGCGAGTCAGAGTCTATAAAAACGAGCAAAAAATCACGTTTGTTGTATGGAAAATAAATATTTAAAAAATATTAAATATTAAGAATACAATATTTATTTTATTCTATTTCTTAGTACTTTTTGTTATAGCGGCAACAGAAATACATCATCTGTGAAAATTTCAACTGTCTACCTATTAAGGTTCATGAGACCCAGCCTGGTGACAGACGGACAAACAGACAGACAGATAGACAGACAGACGGACAGACGGACAATGGAGCCTTAGTAATAGTTTTGGTACTCCTTTGGGTACGGAACCCTAAAAACAGAATACCTTACATTAAAATTTCACAAGTTAAGGCATTCGCGGGTATATAAAATGTTTTTTGACATAAGGTCAACAAGACGAAGAAAGCCACTAGAAGAAGAAAGAAAAAAAAAGCGAAGCCAAGCCAAACCAAGCCAAGCTAAGTCGGTAGAAGGCGACTATGATACTAATATTATATTAGAAATAAAAATGTATTATGTAATATGAGATGTTTTATATTGAAATATAACAAAAAATATACGGCGTAACTTCTAAGCAATCAAATAGCATGAACTCCTCATATATAAATGGTAAAACGCCGGAGGACGTATGTGTAAAAGCTTTCTATTAAAACGAAAAGAAAAACGGTTTTTCATTATATTCAGCGAACGATGTTTTCATACAGTTGCTCACCAAATTGAATTTCTTTCTTCTTTTACGACTTTGTGGTTATTTTTTAACTTTTACGAATTAATGGTAAGTTGCTGGCATTAATCTTCTATCGTGGATCGAAATGGCGGAAAATAAAGAAATATTTTCAGTCAGTAGAGTTTAATTTAAAAGTAGTGTTTTGAAGTCGTAATAACATGAATTTACTAAAAATTTTTGCTTCTATCATTAATTTTTTTATAATTATTACCCTAAATAAATTGTACTTATACTGTTTAAAAAGTTCATTTTGTTGTAGTAGAATCATAAATAGCGTATCAGGTGAACGTATTGGAACATTTTTAAAATTATAATTTTATTGTAATTTAATACTTAATTCAATGATTTAATTTAATTTAATGGTTGGACAACATCATGGTAAATATCAGGCTTCTTTCAAAGCCTTGGATATTAAATAAATTACACTACTTTTTGACATGTGAATTGAAATTATGAAAAATAATCATTGCAATTATCACTAAGTAAGTACCTACTAAATATAGTTTTCTGGTAACATTAGTGCTCATTGCATGAGCCAGGCCATCATTTCGATGATCCAGGCATTAAAAAGCTCCGTAAAAGGCTACATAAATCAAATGAAACGTCTTTTAAGCATGATGTCTGATTAACAATAGCAAAAGAATCAGATATCTTAACAGAAATAACTAATTTCAAATAGTATTTAACGGACTCCATCATTTTCCGTGCACTTCTTCCATCAGTCACTGTACTAACAGGTTGATTACAAAGAGAGGACACGACGATCGACAAGTCGTTAGTGCGTCAGCATCGTGAAGGCATTAATCACCATCGTCAGCCGATGTCAGCCGTCTGGCTAAGCTAATTAATATAAGGCAAACGGTTGAGTTGCACCTACTGAGTTTTTAAAAGTCTAACAGTTATTTTTCTGTGCTTTTGTTTGTGGGAATTTGGTATAATAATAATAAGCCAGTTGCCTGCTATTAAAAATTTACATGTAATAGTTATTTATGATATTAGGGCGGTAAGTTGGTTTTTACAAACGGGTAGACAAATGTAAACCCAAGACGAAGTCGAGGGCTTACCATAGTCACGAGTTTGTAGAAACCAATTTCCGTACGTGTATCATACAACGTTTTTCAACACATTTGCGAGAAAACAGTAAAATAGGTAATGAAACAAACTTTTGTTTATTAGTGGGAAAGTCGCAACACACAATCTTTGATGTGTCTTACTAATCTCATATGAAAATTGGCTAAAATGGCGTGCTTTTACAATAAGCCAACTAGCTTATTGTATCAGCCATCTGGCTGCTTAGCATTTTTGGAAGAGTTAAACCTATCATAGAAGGAAAATTAGAAACAAAAAAAAGAGATGACCAAAAATCACATGCATGGATCACCTTATAGGAAAGGCTAATGTCATGTTGTACTAAGAGCTTAAAAATGCTGGCTGAAAACCGTGAAAGTATAAAAAAAACTCCACAGACTTAAGTTTAGCTTTTAATTGAAAGAAGAAGAAGAATAAATTCACAGTTCCGCATCGTACACATTGGAGACACTTAAAAGATTATTTTACCTCATTGGCTTTCTATTTTGGAGAGGCATACGTTCAGCAGTGAACAATAATGATAAGGATAATGATGATGATGATGATGATCCAGGAAAAAGGTGTCGGTCAGTTGCCTAGTAGCCAAAAAGTTTGACACGACCATTTAGAAGGAGTTCAGTGACATAATCGGAATCAATTATATATCCAACCGCTGAAAAATTGCATAAACCCGATGGCATTGGCATGGCTCGTACCACTGGCGACCGATGGGGAAGAAAGGTTCTCGAGTGGCGACCACGAACTGGAAGACGCAGCTTCTGAACAGTGGGGAACCGATGGATGCAGGAGGCAAGTAGACGCTCAAGGTGGCGCTCTATGGGGGAGGCTTATGTTCAACAGTGGACGTCTTCAGGCTGATGATGATGACATTTGCATTTACCAATATATTTATGCATTTATATACCACTCCATACCAATCGCGATGCAAAAAACACTAGGCTGATACAGATAGTTCGGTTAGTTCGCATGTAATTAGCGGGCAGTGACCCAGTTCTACTAAAACATTATAATTAATACCGTTACAGTACCGGATTAACACATTAAGTGCTGGGGGCCCTAGGGTCGTAGTTGCGTCAGAGGGCTTCGAAAATTTACGATTAAACAATATTACTTTGGGTGGTAAAATAAATGTTGTACAGTTTTACGATTACATTTTTGCTAATTTGCTAAATAAAGTTTAGTCAGGCTGAATAAAAAAAAAAAGAAGTTTTACGATGGAATTGAGAATTTAACAAATTTAGTTGCCATATCACTTAAGTTAAAATGAAATTAGTTAATAAATACCCAGATAACAACACAACAAGATATTGAGGATAAACGTTAGCAAAAGTAAAGATTTTAAGCCGTATTATTTTCATTTCTAGGCTTTGACTGTCGTATATATGTAAGTCAGTCAGGCTCACATTACAATACTAGTTTATTTATAAATAAAACGGCACCTTTGCAACCTTTAATAACTGAAATGACAAGTAATGTATAAAACGGATCAAAATATGTTAAAGTTAAGTTAATAAGTTAATCTTAATTTTTTTTTAGTTTATTTTTCTACCTTAGCTTTTTCGAATGAGACCCAAAGATTGCCCCTCTGGGATCCCTTAATGCCTCCCTGCACCTGTTTGCTTTGCCAATATTGGCTAAGTATATCTGCATGACGTGTACCTTGTAGTTATAATATGTACTTAACTAATAAAGCAACTACAGGTACTATTACTTACTAGTTACAAAGCAGTTAAATTCAATGTAGTTTAGTGTTTAGTATTACTTACTGTTATCTATTCTGTATATAGTTTAAGTACACGTAACTATATAAACCGCTTCATCTTATTGTTTTCTTCGAGTTGAGCGTATTACATAGTCGACCGGATTTAGGTGCAACCTTATCACACTCACACTCACACTGTACCTTTTCGTAACTTTTTCTAAACTTACTAACGCGGCCTAGTGCGTGGGCAGTCCTGGCCCGGTTTCCACCAAAGCGGAGAGGAGAGGAGATGACTGGAGACGTGCTGCGAAGCTAGCCGGTTATTTCCACCAAAGCGGAGAGGAGAGAGGAGATGTGAGCAGTGCGTAGCGGAGATGTGAGCTGTGAGAGTTCAAAATCGGTCAAGTCTTGTCTTGGAGAAGGCAGCGGGGAACGGAGAGCGAGAGCGCGGGCACCGCGGTGGCTGGGCGATAGCGCCAACTATACACATCTCCGGTCAGCCGAGCCCACAGATAACCCCCAATAGATACCGCATTACGGGATTTTTGTTCGGATCACCAAAACTGGCGGAAGGCGCGGGTTGCGGGGACTGTAGCCAATGTGCTATTATTGGCTGTTTCGAGTGACGCCCTAATAATGAACTCTAATACTTGGCCAAAACTAAGGCCGTGCTGCGAAGCGGCGATTTATATAGAACCATTTACGCCAATGCGTGGTGCGCGGTCGTCGTCTTTCATGCGGTATCTATTGGGGGTTATCTGTGGCCGAGCCCCTTGCTCGCACGTGGGGTAAAATTCTCTAGAAAATTAAGACATCTCTTCTCCTCTCCGCTTGATCCGGTTCCACCGAAGCTAAGCGGAGAGATGTGGAAATAACGAAATCTGATTGGTTATTCAAAACACATATCCTCTCGTCTCCTCTCCTCTCCGCTTTGGTGGAAACCGGGCCTAACCGCAGATACGCAACACAGGTTGCGCGTCGGACCGCGCAAAGGTGTCTCGACCTTCCTGTAGCTGTTGACTGCTGATATAGTGGCTTTGACTGGCCTGATAGCTAATTTGGTAGTAGCTCTGCCTTCTGAACTTTAGGTTGTGGTTTCGATTCCTACTCAGGACAAACACTTGTGTAATGAACATAACATGTATTTACAAACAAAAAGTATCTTAGTATTGTATCAGTTATCTGGTGCCCATGGGGCATAGTACAAGCTATGCTTAGTTTGGGGCGCTGTGTGAAATGTGCACTTTTTTATAGTTCATAGATCATCGGATGAGTCTAAATAATTATTTTTAACAGTTTCGTCAGTGATAACCCGTATTAACTTTCTTTTATCTATAACGTAGTTAACGATACGCGTTTTCCCGCAATCTTGTGCGAATTACGTAAAATACTTGTTATCCCAGAAAATTACAATTTCTTGCAGGATAAGGGATAAGTTGCAGGTGAGACTTCAGGGTCTTACTATACTTAGGCCCGATTTCACCAACGTTTATTCCAAGTATACGGCTATTCCTTACTCCTGGATACAGCTAATTGACAAATGAAATTACACAAAAAAGACCCCATTTTGATTGTATCCAAGGAATAAGTCTTATTCCTTCACAAAATTGGTGATATAAGGGCTATATTCGCGTAGCTCGGTTGTTCTCGGAAACTTATACCTGGAATTAAATTTATTCTAGTTTGGTGAAATCGGGCCTTAGCTGTTTAAACGACAAATACAAAGCTTACTTTGATTAAAAACACTATTTCCTTACTACGACATAAAAAACGGCAAACGGGGTTTACAACCTTTAAAAATGTGTAAGATATTGAATGGCGGTTGATATTTTTACGGATCATTTCTGAAGTTCAAAGGGCAAGACCTTTTGGGCTCAATTTTCTTCGTGGCTAGTAGAGTATTTTATCAATGAAAAAAAACAGTAAAACATACAACTTGGACTAGTTTGGTATTTTCAGTAATAATCATTAAGAGGACCGTCCTAGTACTTCAAAATGTTATTGCCGTCGCTGCGCTGTCTGCAAGTGTGATGGACAGAATAGAGCCCGTGAGTGAGTTCACCTACATTTTGGTTCGGGGGAAAATGGTTTTCACCCTCTTAATATTCACAAAAGCTTCTATTATTGATTAATTTATTAAATTAATATAAAAGTTTGTTAGAGATAATAAATCATTTTATTCCATTAAAAAAATCTTCTTAAAAAACTTTTCTTCGTCATAATTTTGACGTAATAAAGGTGGCTATAACTCCGCGTAAGCGGTTATTTTCTCTATGGCTACGAAGATATTGCAAACACTCAAAAAAGGAAGACGTATCAGGATAGTTTTTCACTGAATAGGCACATATAAAAAAACATTTAAAAAAAATTAACATTTGCGGATAGAAAAACGTCGGCGCTTTATCTTTGGACAATACTCTCTTCTTAATAAATAATACTAGTTAAATGATTTTATTTTTATATTAATAGATCCTATCCTATTCAATTTCTGCATTACCAAAATGAACGAAATCATCTTTAATATTTAATTCGATACCAGAATTTTGTTTGACATGAAATGATGATGGATCTTTTAGGCCATTTCTCTTCGTTAGTTAACGAGAGAGTCTATTAACGCTCGACAAACAATTGAATTAAATTTATTGTATAACGTAGTCTGTTAACGTTTGTTTGTTTGTATGGGAAGTATACAAGCAGGAGCTCTTCAAGACACGAGCGAATAGGTATCATCTAGGCAAGCATGTACCTCTACCATCATAAAAATGATTTTTACAATTTAAGTAAAGAATAAATAAAGAAATAATAAATAAATAACGCCCAACGATCACATACATAGATCCTGGACCCTAACTAGGATTCCCTGTATCTAGGGACCCAGGAACTACGAGGACTATGGTCCCACAACGCCCAGACACAGAACAAGTATCTGCGCTTTTTTTTTCCTGTGCACAAATACTTGTCCTGCCGCGTGAATCGAACCCGCCACCTCCGGCTTATGAGCCAACCTGCTAAACAAGGAGGGAAGGGGAAGGCACATTATTGGTTGACTGGCCTGATAGCTCAGGTGGTGGTAGTTCTGCTTTCTGAACTATAGGTTGTGGGTTCGATTCCCACCCAGGACAAACATTTGTGTGATGAACATCGATGTTCGTTCTGTGTCTGGGTGCTATATTGTATTCTATGTATGTATTTATAAACAAAAAGTATTTTAAGTGTTCTATTAGTTATCTCGTTTCCATAGCACAAGTTATGCTTAGTTTGGGGCTAGATGGGGCTTTGTAAAATGTCCACACATATTTATTTATTGATTTATTATATACACTAATTAGAGCGACATAGCCTTCTCAAAAGTAAATATGGAATAATTCATCCAGGCTCTTAGAATAAGTACCTATAGAGGGTAAGCTTCCAAACAACGCCTTCTCAAAACGCATGCCACTTCTTTTGGTATAGTAGACGATTTAAGCAAGAAAATTGATAGCGTACCAGTGGAATGTCACACCATAACTCTTATACTGCCGTTCTGATGTGTTGTGGCACGATTTCATCGCGCAATTTTAATTCTAAATAATTTTTGGGAGCTTTTCACACAGAGCACTGACCAAACGAACGCGTACGGTGCCATATATGGCACCAATTAAACGGCTTACATTTCGCGAATGTACTGGGGTTCTATAGTTACTTATTTCAACTCCAGGCTATATAATACAAGTCAAGCCGTGAATGCTGTCTAAATAGCCAATAGTCTAACAAATAGTTACATTTTAAAGTTTAAACGGGTACAGAGTAAAAATTCTGCTGTTCGCTATCTAAACTTTGACTAGCTTTTGTAACTATATTTATAACAAGGTATTATAAATTGATTTTTATGTATTTCACTTCCTCGTTCTCATTAACGCTAATGATGTCTCTTATAAATGGTTAATTGATGATTTGCATATTAGCGATATGTGGGTCAGCTGGATCTGGGTTAGATAAATTATTACTTTATTTAATTGCGGGTAGTAGTTAGAAGGTAGTAGTTTAGTTATCAAACCCACCCTGAACGTTAAAAACATGGGTAATAGTCTCAAAATCCCCTTTTGATCTCCCTTATGGGGCTGCAAATCACGATCAAATGTATTTTCACGCTAAAATAAGAAAAACTCCCTTGAAGGTAAGGCCGCGGGTTGCCTCTATAGTAACTATTTATACTATAGAGGCAACCCGCGGCCTTACCCAAAGGTGTGTCCAATAACTCCGTATAATAGTCCAAAATGTTTATGTGAATAGAACCGTGCAGTTCCGATCTCGTAGGTAGTAAGCGAAGAGGTCAATGCCAGCTTGATTTACGTCTATAGGGGATTTTCATTAAATTGTGTAAGGAGCTTAAGGATAATGCCACAGAATGGTTCGCAGAGGAGGAGATATATAAGACTAGTCATGTCTATTTTAAGCCAAGCTAGTTGTTAGAGAGTTTAGCTGCTTTTGAACTATCAAACGCAAAATGCCCCTTACGTGTATTAATTTTGCGAGGTGATAAGATTTTAAAATTTAATGGTCAATAACATTTCTGAAATATTGTTTCTGTTCATCATCATCATCATCATCAACATCCTGATGACGTCCACTGCTGAACATAGGCCTCCCCCAGAGAGCGCCACTTTGGGTGGCTGCTCGTCTCCTGCATCCAACTCCCCGTGATTTTCACCAAAATATTGTTTATTAACGGGATATTTGCCAGGTACATTAAAACCTTCTGTGATCACCAAGCCGCCTGCCAATGGCAAATCTCCCCTATGAAAAGCGTCCAAAGTGGCGTTTTATGAGGAGGCCTATGTTCAGCAGTGGATGTTTTCTGACTGATGTAGTAGTAGTAGTAGTAGTAGTAGTAGCACCACGTAATGGCCGTGATCACGGTGCTTCCAATAGCACCGAAATATTTCAATTGCACCTATTTCAATTGCACCCATTTCAATGGCACCAATTTCAATAGCACCAATTTCTATGGCACCAATTTCAATAGCACGAAGACCATTCCCACAATATCACCTAAACAAAAGACGGATAGGTGCTATTCGAAAAACGGACATTCAAATTAAGCACCTATTTCTTACTCATTTAGAACTAGAATCCAGTAATGAGTACCCTATGTTCACTGTTTCAACCAGTGAGTCACTCAATATAGGTAAATCTAATTGATGCAATATACCACCAATATACCTACTACGCTCGATCTGCTAGGAATGATCTAACACATTTACTAAGTTATCCAATTTAAAGTTACCCATGTCTCGTTATTTTGCACTTAATAAGAAATTTGCTCTCATGTCAGCTGCATACCATATTTACTAAGTGAAGTGCCACACAGTATGTTGGTGCAATTTATATAACACAACACTTATATAAAAAAGTTTTAGACGACTGCAAATGCTACAAATTAAATGTCACCTTGAAAAGAGATCAAATAAAAAAAACTTACTTGATCCATCGTGGATCTAGATTCACCGTTCAATCTCAGTGGATCCAGGAGCTAGCCCCTGTGCACCATGTGGTGACTCTTGTCTCGTTATACCAGGCCTGGCTTACTCCGCGTTTTTTTTATCAACGATAGGGTAACATTCGACCACGGCCTCACCTGATGCTTTAAATACAAAAGTGCAAGCTTGGGACCGGCCCGTCTTATCGGGTCGAACTGTTACGCGTAAAGCGCCAGAAAAGCAGTGCTATAGTGATGGAAAGAGAGGCAGCTGTTTATGGTAGGCTTGTAGCGCTGTGCGAGCTGAACTACACTTTATTGCGTTGAGGCAAGAGACTCTATTTATTTAAGTAACTTTGCAAAGTGAATCTTCTTTCTGTAGATATACATAATACTATGGTTCAATTATAATGAATGGTTCAATGTTGAAATTTGGCAGTGTGGTATAATGTTATAATACAACAAAACTATCATCATCATCATCATCATCATCATCAGCCTAAAGACATCCACTGCTGAACATAGGCCTCCCCCAAAGAGCGCCACTTTGAGCGGCTGCTTGCCTCCTGCATCCATCGGCTCCCCGCGGTTCTGACTAGGTCGTCGGACCACCTAGTGAGGGGCCAGCCTACGCTGCGAAGAAAACTATAGCTATATTATAAGCTCCTTAAAAGCAAATCTCTCTAAGCTACGACGCCCATCTACCCTTCTCACAGCCTTACCTCAATCTTGACATTAGCATGTCATTTGCCCGGTTTGCTTTCAGCGTGACACTGTGACCTTTGCTGTAACCGCAGTTCATGAAACTCTACATCTTTCACAGTCGCTGCCACAGAGTATACGTTAAGTACTTATAATACCCTGGTGAGCGCCTTTCTTCTGCGATTATGAGTCCATTTTCCCTAATGCTGTGTGTTCTTAAAATGTTGCATAGCAGACAGCTGTAGGTGTAAGAATGTACATGTCTAACAGTTGTTATGTTTTACCGTTGATGCGTCGTACACTTTGGATTTTGTTTTGATATGAAAGAAATATATCCCTACGTATTTCAGCGTTGACTCTTTCATAGTGTATTGTTAGGTCTACAATTTTAGCAAACTGAATCGAGCTAAACCTAAACTAAGCCAACAGTCTGAAATTCTTAGATAAACATTTACTACATATTAAACCGCAAACAGAATATAACAAAGCTTATTTTAGGGAAGTTATATCCCATATAAACTCGAGTAAATATTCATACACCGCATAAACTGTTATGTCTCTATACTGAAACACGTTAAAGGAACTGGTGAAATTCCTTCAAGCAAGAAAATTATTATTTTTCCTCCTTCGCAAGCACTTCAAAGGAACGAAACTGTATGTGTGTATTTTGTTCATGCGAATTGAATTTATATACGCGTATGAAATGTGGTATGATAACCGTAACCGCATATTAGAATAATATGTAAATTACAATGTTCTAACGAAAAATGTTAAGGGTATTAATAATAAAGGGTTATTATTAATTCACCTCACAAAAACCTTTTAGATCATATCTCATATCCGGTTCACTGTCGAAGTACATAGGTATATAAAATCTATCTACATAATAAAAAAATATAAATTATAAAAGATTTTTAAGAGTATATTATTAAGTCTGTAAAATATTTATGCTGCAGTCAAAACTCGCAAAATCGGTCAAAAGTCGTATTGTAGTCGTTTTTTGTTGTGACGAATAAAAAAAATTTCTTTCTTTTCTTTCTTTCTTTATTGACTGGTTATATCTGTCAAAACTCAAATAGTTAAGAACGATAACAACAGCCGATGAGGCGCTAAAAATAATTTAATACAGAACTCTAGGTTAGGTTATACTATACAGGTGTAGGTTTTGGGAGAGCGAGAAAGAGTAGGTGCCCACACCCATTAAATGCGTTTATTCAAGATAACTATTACTGTAGGTACGTATGGAAAGATTTCCCGAAACTTCAACTTATAATATCCATCTGTATTGCCCAATTTTTTTATTTTTGTTAACTAAAATTTAGTGGTGCATAACTCCAACATGCGGCTGTCGAAGCGCTGATGCTGCTGCTGTCAAAACTACTTTTGACCAACCTGTCCAGTCAAAACTACTTTCTACTGTTTTTCTTCAGTTAAAAGTACTAACTTTTGAATCACATATTTAGGCAATTACAATGTTTAGGCAATTTGCTTCTTAGGGTAGTTTTTTTTTATCCATAGTGTACCTTCACTATGGATAAAGAAAACCAATACAAATGTTACCTAACCAATGGTTAAAAATGATGACAAATTCTAACCAAAGGTCAAAATTTGTTAGAGTTTTTAACCATTGGTTACCTTCACTATAAATAAAATAAAATTACTCTTAGTCAATTCACGTTATAGGTAAATGCTACAGTGGCTTCTTTCATTTTAGGCAATGAGCTCAAAACAGAAACATTACATTAGTATAGAAAGAAAGTAGGGATGGAAGGGTATATAGGTACAGTGTTTATACATCGTACACGGGCTGCATTACCTGCTTAATTAACCGCAGCCCCAAAAGCAGTAATTAATTCGTAACACCACTTCCTGCTTGTCACATAAATACCTCACACCCGCATAAGTACCGCCCTGGTTAAGTAGGGTGGCTACTTACCACTGTCCCTGGGGGATACTGTCGTAAATGCATGGGAGTTTCATTGTAATACTGGGCCTAAATACGCCATAGGCATAGTTCATAAAGTTTCCTTGGAGTACATGTTGAAATTACACTGGTGAAAGAATAGACAAAGGTTAATTCTTTTTTCTTTCAGTAAACATTTTTATTATAAGTGGAAAAACTTTGAACCTTATGATCGCTGTGGAAGACGCAACGTAGGCCGGCCCCCTACTAGGTGGACCAACGACTTGCAACCCTATCGCGTAGGTAACCGTTCTGCCCGGCTAGCATGCGCACCGCGACAAAATTTTCTCGACGCTTTTTCTCGTGAGAGACCGTGACAAGACTATGGTAGCGCCTAAGTGTGTCTCACTCTAACAGTGATGACAAGTTTTCTTGCGGTGCGCATGCTAGTAGGGCCTGGACATGGACTTTGCCTACCATCCTGCACGCGCCAAATTACAAGTCCGTGAGTGCGAGCAAGAGAACATATGTTCACCATCTGCACCAGACTTATGCGATAAGGCTACTAGTCGAAACCACGTGGAGTCGTGACTGCAAGAGGCAAGTAGCCGGTCAAAGTGGCACTCTATGGAAGTGTTCAGCATAGAATGGACGTCTTCCAGGTGATGATGACTATATTGAACGCTACAATTGCCACCTTTTATATCAACTTGTAACTATGGGTAATTTAGATTGGATGATTATCGCCATACTAAAATGCGTTTAACAATGATGCTAGAGATTTTACTTGGATTTTGTAGGACCACCGAAATAATGACAACTTACTTTAGCTGGACTACGTTGCATTCATTAACGTTATTTAAAGATGTACTTATGCAGATTCTTCACACGTACTTCTATTATATTGATAAAATAGGTAGGTAGAACTGACAACCGATGTGGAAGAATGGTTCTCGAGTGGCGACCACGAACCGGAAGACGCAGCGTAGCACAGCCCCCACTCGGTGGGCTGGCCTACGCTGCCTACGACCTGGGGAAACGGCGGGGAGCCGATAGATAGCGGAGGCAAGCAGCCGCTCAAAGTGGCCTTGTGCGGGGGAGGCCTATGTTTAGTAGTGGACGTCTTCGGGCTGTTGATGATGAGGTAGGTATTCCGTTAATGACATTGATGCAAGTACCTGCCTATTACTGACCAATGGGAAGAACGGTTCTCGAGTGGCGACCACAAACCGGAAAACGCAGCGTAGGCTGGCCCCCACTAGGTAAACCGACGATCTGGTGAAAAGGGCCGGGAGCCAGACATGGATGCAGGAGGCGAGATGCTGCTTGTTCGTCTCTACTTTGCATTTTCCGCAGTAGAACAAGACTTTGCCGTACCGCAGTAGGGTTTGTCATGAGGTTGCTACTAGAGGTTGCTACCTTTTCAAAATAAAATCAATCATTGTATGAAGTATAATACGTCCATGGATGAAGGCTGCATCATAATCAAATTCACTATCACAATAGTTTCCGTAAAACCCATTTAAATCACATGACCTAGTAGTCGAGTAAAATGAAACGAATTTCTCTAATAAAGCACTTTTTTACGTATCGAACGAACTAAAATGTGTATAAGTTTTGAAATAAGTAGATTATTTAAATGCTGGAAAATAAAACATCACACACAAATAAAACCTTATAACTAATGTCTTTAAGCAGCAATAAATCTTTTCAATAAATCTCAGCTTAGCAAATACCTATCTTAGACGCGGGTGGAATATCAGTTTTGTGTGAGACTTAAACTCAAAATGGATTCCTCTAAAGATTTTATATTCTGTTACCATTTCATTTCGTTTCTTGGAAGTATCTGTAAACTTTCTTTTGACGTAAAGTTGCCTCAGAAATAAGTTTTACTTAAATTAATGTAAGACGTTTCCATAGCCTAGATTTTGGTCCGATACGTATTTGCTAAAGAGAACCTCAAGGACTTTCTCCCGGACAGACCACTTAACTTAGTCGTCCTAACTGGGCAACGTGGCCTTTGCCACAGACTAGAAGCATTCAACTTAAGTACGCTTGCTGTCTTCATTTTTCAGTCACATTATATCATATAACATGGTGTGTTACAGCAAAAATTTGAACGTAGCAATGTTATCCATATACGTAGGTATGTACTATATATTAGTAAATATATCTATAGATACTTAAGCATTTGGTTTTACGAGCCACTGTGCATACAAGTGCATTAAAAACAGAAACAAAACTTAATACAAGCCAATTTTAATTTCTTGTTCGTTTTAAAAGTGTTTATTAAGCCTGCAGATGATCTAGGCGTTTGTGTAGGCTTACGAGCTTAGCCTTTAGTTCAATAATCAGATAAAAAGGGAAATTGTTGTTTACGAAATACTGAATAAGTATTTTTTGTTCGAGTCAGAATAATTAATTAGTACAATTAAGCCAGCTTCATGTTATTTTAAATTACGTAAGTCGTCAAAAACCTTTATTCAAGCTATTTATATAAATGATTAAATTGGGTCAAATTTTTGGTTAACCTAATAACACACCCCCTCCAAAAGCTACATAAATCATTTTGATGCTGCTAATTATTTGATAACATCGCTCGTATTGTCAAGTGTTAAGGCTTATTATATCTTGGCAGTTGATTTACTGACGGCAGGTTTACATTGTCCAGAGAAATATGACGTACCAAGACAGTTATGACAGACGCGTCAGCGGTAACGCGTAAATTAAGCTGTTTGTTTTGCATGTTGCGTGGTGCGGTTTAACGTCTTGAAGGTACAAGGTCTTATTAGAGTGAAGGATGCCAGTTTATCCTAGGCTTAATCTTAGCTTACCGCATCCCATCCAGTTTCTTCGTCACCTGCGGTACATTACAAACGTGCGCTCAGTAACGTCACAAAACCCAGTTAATCGTTGCGTTAGCGTCGTTGCGTTTTGATTGCATAGATGAGATTTGCTGCCTTATTTAAAAACGTCAGTTTTTAATCATTGCTAAAAATATCTTCGCATCTTCTAGAAGACGTGAAATATCACGAGTGAGAACAAGATAGGGCATTTTAAGTAATAATTTTATAAGCAGGTAAGGCTATAGAATAGAATAGGCTAATATAAGTGATGATTGCTAAACCACGGATCTGTTCTAGATTCCATGAGCAAATCCAATAGGGGAGTACTTAGTAAGAATTTAACTCCTAAACTGGTAGAATAGGGATTAAAGTACTGTATAAAGAATGTGGGTTAACCCGAGGGGTAAGTACCTCTATAGTGATATTATTGAACGGCGTACAAAGATTGCGTCACAAAATAACATGGCCCGCCGCTATTCTCTTTTACTACTGCGAAGCTATAGACAACCCTCCTTACTAAACACTAAACAGTCCAGTTATAATTATGAAGAATGGTCAAATAATGACTCCAAACGGACATTAACAAGACCATAAATAGGGTGTAATTAAACGTACTATATAGTCAGTAATTGCCTATAATTAAACATCGCTTATGGCAGCGGCAGGCCATCGATCACAATGATATTGGTAGACTCCACGCAAATTAAGAAATGGTCTGAAAATTGTGAGCGCACTGTTTGTTTCTCGCTCATGATTATACATTTACGTATTGGTATGAGAGAGTAAACAACATAATCATCAACATAACATGTCCTGAAGTTCGTGATGTCATGATGATGGGTTCCAACTGAAAATCAGTTATTGAGGTCTTATGGCCTTGATTACATGCGGGACCTATATCATGACGTCACGCAACATTACATTTTGTACGATACCTTTTATTTTTGTTTTTATTGTTTTATTTTCATGATGTATGTTAGGAATGTAATGTTGTGTGATGTCCTGAATAAAGGTATTTTCTTTCTTTCTTTCTTTTATAACGGATTGTCAACTGTTCAGTTTTGGGACTATTTCTTTATTGGTGCGGGTTATGCCTAGCTAGGTCTACATGACAGGCTACTACAGTTCTAGACTACAAAAGTGTGTTAGGGTCGCACTCCGACAACATAGATACTTACTGATACGATAAAATATGCGGAAGACTAGTTAAGGCCCATTCGCCCTTAGTAGATTTACGTAGACTTTACCAAAAAAGCAGTTCGTTCCTTTGCAAGCGTGCAATCTGCTGGCCTGTTAGCTCAGTTGGTAGTAGCTCTGCCTTCTGAACTATAGGTTGTGGGTTCGATTCCTACCCAGGACAAACATTTGTGTGATGAATATCGATGTTTGTTCTGTGTCTGGGTGTTATATTATATTCTATGTATGTATTTACAAACAAAAAGTATCTAAGTATTGTATATCAGTTATCTGGTTCCCATAGTACAAGCTATGCTTAGTTTGGGGCTAGATGGCGCTGCGTGAATTGTCCACGCGTATTTATTTATTTAATCACTTCTGCAATATTCAAAACCAAAAAAAGCCATGTTCATAACGTTACAAAAAATGTATCTTATGCACAAGTAACAAGAGGAGCTCAGTTAAAACCATTGTCTCAACCACAACTTCAGTACGAAAACTGTAATATTGATGAAAAGATTAATAAAATTTTAAATCTCATGACTTCTTTCGACGATCGTCTGAAAAAACTTGAAAGTGGCACCAAATCTGCTACTGCAAAACAACAAAAATGATGAAACAACTGAGAATTATGGCGTGGAATGCCAATGGGCTCCTGAAACATGTGAATGAACTACAGGTAGTCCTTAATACCGAAAACATAGATGTGTGTCTCATTTCTGAATCACATTTTACAACAGAGTCATATGTTAAAATTAAAGGGTACAAGACTTATCATGCTTTACATCCTAATAATACCGCTAGAGGAGGCAGCACCATTATAATTAAAGAAAATATCTACCATTACCAAGAACACACGTACGAAGAGCAACATATACAAGCTGTAGCTGTATGTGTCATAACTAAACGCTATCCTGTCACTATATCAGCTATTTATTGTCCACCAAAACATGCATTGAAAGCAGAGCAATATAAAAGTTTCTTGAAAACTTTGGGTATGAGATTCCTATTGGGAGGTGATTTTAATGCTAAGAACACCTTTTGGGGATCTAGAATAACAACAACAAAAGGAAAAGAACTGTTAAAATCAATTAATGAGCTCAATTGTGACGTAATATCAACAGGTAAACCTACCTATTGGCCCACAGATCCCCAAAAGTTACCAGATCTTATTGACTTTTTCTATACATATAATAAAACTGTAGAGATAAAAAAATCTGTAATTGCAAGATATCAAGAAAAAAATGACACAGGTTGGCTTAAAATTAGCCGCTGATCACGTTAAGCCACTTTTTAAACACTTTGTCTGTTTGTTTGTTTGTTTGTTTGTTTGTTTGTTTGTTTGTTTGTTATGACTGAACTCCTAAAATACTGAATGGATTTTCATGCGGTTTTCACTAATATGCTTAGAAATAACCGGCGCTTAACATAGGATATATTAAAATTGATATATCGTTAAAAAAAATTTGATGACAATTATTGAGATTTCATTACGAAACGAAACGAATAAACAACATGGCCGATTGATTTTTTAATTGTTTTCAAACTGGAAGGCACCTGTGAAGCTTATGTAATGTCATCTGTCACATGTCAAAAAACAATTTTAGTGATGTGTAGGCTAATATTCGGTTCGATAATTAACGATTATTTTAGATACATAATACCGATTAACGATTATTTTTAGACACATATCATATAATCATGATATCTATCTTAGGTAGACCTACCTACCTTAGAGTGCATGGTAAATAATATATTATTCCCATTGTTGAAATTAGAGGAAACACAAGTACACGTGGGTGGGGTATAAAACGTAGGTGTCGATTTAGATGATAAGAATTTATTGAGGAAATCAAACCCTTGACGTATTGTCATCGGAATTGTGTATCAAGTATCGTCAAGATTCGCTGAAAACTATGACCTGTACGCGAGTCGTACATCCAATTCCGGACAGACGAAAGCAAAAGTTGCGAGTTGAAACCAGACTAGCAATGGATGAGTGCTTATTTGTGGAAATTCGATCTCACGATATCTTTTTTAATTTCAAACCATCGATTTTTCTTTTAAAACCCGATTTTTCAGGTAATTTTTGCCGAATATTTTTATTACGGTTGGCAAAACCGTATTTTGTGCCCACGCTATCTATACATATAATAAAACTGTAGAGATAAAAAAGTCTGTAATTGCAAGATATCAAAAAAATAATCACACAGGTTGGCTTAAAATTATCCGCTGATCACGTTAAGCCACTTTTTATACACTTTGTCTGTTTGTTTGTTTGTTTGTTTGTTATAACTCCTAAAATACTGAATGGATTTTCATGCGGTTTTCACTAATATGCTTAGAAATAGCCGGCGCTTAAAATAGGATATATTAAAATTGAAATATCGTTAATTTTTTTTATGGGAATTATTAAGATTTCATTACGAAACGAATCAGAGTTTTAAACAACATGGCCGATTGGTGATTTTTTTTGGCTACTTACGGTAAGTTACGATATGTCACAGATGAGAGCAAAAAACCATTGACTACACTCTGTGCCACACACACAGGTCTGTGGTGCTACATGTTTATCTGGAGGCACAGATTAAAGAAAAAAGTCTCTGTGAAGAATGTATATGACCAAAGAGTAATATTATTAGGTATGATACTATAAGGCATGATTTTTCAATCATCAGATAAAAGTTGTTCATTAGATAAAACAAAACACTAAAAATATAACCCAAATGAAGGGTGTCGCGAAATGCGATTTTAATCGAGAGGTAAGTAAGTGAATCGATTCTGAGTTTTAGGTTATCTGTGCTGGTAACATTCTATTGTATGAGAGAAAAAAGGCGGGAGTGGTGCCTTGCCTTGGTTTTATTTAGAAAAAGATAGCGAAGCGAGTATGAAGTAAAACGATATTAAGAAAATTTGGTGTAGCAATGAATAACCTCAACGAAACAATTACGAGAGGTAATTGTTAATAATCCTGGCTAGGCTGGGTAAGTGGTTCAAAAATTACTTTTTATATTCCAAACTTATAACACGATTCATTTAAAAACTTAGATAACATATAATAATAAGTATACTAAACTAAACTAGACCTAAAAACTAAGATTAGGATAAGGCACAGGGGAATTCTCATTCCTAATTTGTAAATTTTCCATAGAAACTATGCAGATAAACTACGTATTGAAACTGCCATAGATATACTTTGTGTTTCTATCGGTTGCAATGCAATCGAGTTCCGCGATCGCCTAGCTGTTTCTGGGTTTATAATACAATATATTGTTTGCTTAATATACCTACTCAGAATGTCGAAACATTGTCATATACTTTTAATTGTTAAATTTTTTCTCATGTCAGTGAAATTGTAATTTTCTTTATGAGAAATAAATAATCTTTAACCAGAAGATTACTTGTGATCAAAGAGTTCCCTTGTGATGATAGTTTAACTTTTGATGTGAGTCTTATTGAAAGGGAAATAAAGAGGAATTAGAAAGAGTTTTGCACGGTGGTAAGGGCGGGTCAAATGGGGAAGGCTGGTAGACCCTCCTTCGGGACCTTCGGGTCCTGAAGGTAAGGTGAGGAGAAGTAAGTTCGCATCTGATAATGACTTCACTCGTTGGTGAGAGGATCCTACCACTTAGCTGTGGCTCTTGGTGTTTTCATGGTATCAAAGGCGACTCTCACCTAATAAGTAAAAATAAGAACTGTTTCCTCTATTCCTTTCAATGATGCTCTGTAACATTTCATTTGTGGCGTACATTACACCTAACCTATAAAGGAACCTTAGGCAGGCATGATAGTGTGGAGACGTACTTGTCATGTCATGCCCAACTTCGCCACAAAGGGTTTCTTTATTTCAAAACTGTTACGGAACCCTAAAAATGAAATATTCTTTGCAAAAGCGATTCTGATTTGAGCTTTGTACACATGTTATTTCCTCACTCCCTCCACTATGTTGAAAGTGCAGTGAAATGAGACAACGTGGAAAATAGAGGACATATAAATGCCGACTCCTTTTACAGTGGTGTACTTAAGTATTTATAATTTCTAAATAGTATTAACAAAATTAATTATGTACGCGTCGTATAGGTAAATGCATTTTACACGTGTGCTAATACGTGCTCAGCTCCGAAAAGATTTAGTGGATTAGTTGTTTGGTACATAGAAAATGCATGATCTATTATTAGAGTACCTAAACGTAGAAATAACACAATTCAAGCGTGCGAAGCCGCGGGCAAAAGCTAGTCATATATAAAAATATATCACCTAGTTTTCTTAATATTGAGGAAAGCTACGATATGAGCTCAGACCACTCACCAATAATATTAACTTTAAGTGAGAACACTGTACAACGAGAGAACCATCCTACTTTGGTGAACCAGAAAACGGACTGGGAGAGTTTTAAGTTAGATTTAGATGCAATTATTGATCTGCAGGTGCCACTGAAAACTCCAGGTCAATTAGAGTTCGAAGTAAGAAAACTCATAACGGATATTCAGCATTGTGCTTGGTGTAATACACCTGAGTTCAAAACGATATTTAGAAGTAATTACTATCCTCAAGAAATTAGAAATCTTATAGCTGATAAAAGAAAACAGCGACAAAAATGGCACAGCACTAGAAGTCCAAAAGATAAAAGATTGTTTAATAATTTTACCAAACGAATTAAAAGAGAAATTCAAAACTTTAAGGATGAAAATATGAGCATATACCTTTTTTTTTTTTTTTTTTTTGAGGGGGGAAATGCCCTCGCACTTCCCTGCCACCACGGGGCAGGGGGTATGTGGGACTCGAACCCACTAAAACCCCCCCGTGATCCGTCCGCCGCCGGGATGGGGCGAGATAGGGTCGCGATAGCATTCACTATCCCGCCCCGACGGTAGGCCCTTTCGGGCCTCTGCGCCATTGGGTGGGCAACCTTACACCTCGGTTACCCACCAGACGTGTGGGGCCGTGTGGGTGTGGCGGAGAGTCCCCCGACTATCCGCCACCGACCCCACTACGGAGGATGGAGAAGGCGCGCAAAACGCCTCCTCCGTCCCCCGGTCCGTCTGCGCCGGAGCCGGTCAGAGTTGGGATCATCCTCCCTGACCCGCTCCGCGGCCTCCTTCTGCGTCATTACCGCCTCGCAGAAGGAGACCAAGGCCTGCCACGCTCTCGCGCTCGCGCTCGCTGCCGAGCATGGCGTTCACCACGCTCGGCAACGAGAGATCCCGGCCAACATATGAGCATATACCTAAGTCAACTAACGAGTGACCGTACAACAGAGTATTCATTATGGAAAACTACCAAAAACTTAAAAAAGCCAATGATGCCAATTCCACCTATAAAAATAAACAATGGACGTTGGGCCATAAATAACAAACAAAAAGCAAACAGATTTGCTGAACATCTGGAGCTGATTTTCCACCCTAGCGAAGAAAGTACAGATGATGTTATGCTGGTTGAAACTTCGCAAATTGAGGTAGACATAAGACTTGTAACCCCAAAAGAAGTCTACAACGAAATAAAACGTCTCCATCGAAAGAAATCTCCTGGTTACGACCTTATTACCGGAGAAGTGCTTCAAAAACTTCCACGGAAGGCCATAGTTAAACTAACAACTCTCATTAATGCTACATTCAGACTTCAATACGTACCTGATATGTGGAAAGTAGCAGAAGTCATAATGATACCAAAGCCTGGCAAACCACCCAATGAAGCAACATCATACAGACCAATATCTCTGCTGCCAATAATGTCAAAACTGTTTGAAAAGCTGCTTCTCAGACGGTTGAAACCTATAATAGAAAAACAAAGGCTAATTCCAGATTATCAATTCGGTTTTAGAGAAAAACATTCAACAGTAGACCAGGTTCACAGGATCACCAAAATCATTGAAGATGCATTAGAAAAGAAGAAAGTTTGTACTACTATCTTTCTGGACGTAGCACAAGCATTTGATAAAGTGTGGCATGAGGGTCTCATACATAAACTTAGAAATATGCTACCAAAACAATTTGCAGATATATTACAGTCTTACCTGACACAAAGAATGTTTAGAGTAAGACAAGAAGATGCATATTCAGAACTTAAGTCAATAAAAGCTGGAGTACCACAGGGGAGCGTACTAGGTCCAGTCCTGTACTTATTGTACACTTGTGATATTCCAGAATTAGAAAACAGTACCATTGCAACTTTTGCAGATGACACCGCTATCATGGCTACAGGAGTCAACCAAGAGGATGCCACGGAAAAAGTTCAGTTAGCCATTAATAAAATTTATGATTGGACAAAAAAATGGCGAATAAAGCTCAACGAAACCAAATCTGCTCACATCGATTTTACGAACAAAAAGCAAAATTATCATCCAGTGTTCATAAACAACAAAGCAATACCACACGAAAATACAGCCAAGTACTTAGGCATGACTCTAGACGCAAAGCTTCGCTGGAAAGCACATGTCAAAAAGAAACGCGACGAGCTAGAGCTCCGCTACAGAAAGATGCACTGGTTGCTTGGAAAGCATTCTTCGTTGTCAGTGCACAATAAAGTACTGTTATACTGGGTGGCGCAAAAGTAAAGACCCTATTTGGTTCAGCTATAACATTTTTTCTAAATTAGAAAACTAGATTTAGGTTTTTTTAAATGTATATTTGTGCCATTAAATTTCGTACCATTAGGATTTAAAGATGATGTCTTTTAAATGGTGACCTCCAGAGTTGATACACATTTGAGCCCTATTTATGACATTTTGCATAACTTGCCGTAACACTTCTCAGGGCATGTCAATAAGCAGAATACTCGGTTCTGGGGCACTGATAATCCGCGCATTATTCAAGAAACACCTCTACACCCACTAAAAGTTACTGTATGGTGTGGCATCTGTGTTGACAGAGTGATCGGACCCTATTTTTTCGAAGACGCTGGAGGCAATGCGATAACTGTCACTGGAGAACGCTACAGAACCATGTTACGTGAGTTTTTGATACCCAGTTTGGACGAATTGGGGCTGGAGCACATCTGGTTTCAACAAGACGGCGCTACGGCACACACAGCGCGCGACACTATGGACTTAGTGAGGGACGCTTTTCCAAGCCGAGTTATCTCTCGTTTTGGCGATTTGCCTTGGCCTGCAAGATCACCCGATCTGACCAGTCCAGACTTCTTTCTTTGGGGTTTTTTGAAATCTCGGGTGTATGTGAACAAGCCACAGACTCTCGCAGCTCTAAAAGAAAACATTCGTCAAGAAATAACGAACATATCGCAGGAAGTGTTACGGCAAGTTATGCAAAATGTCATAAATAGGGCTCAAATGTGTATCAACTCTGGAGGTCACCATTTAAAAGACATCATCTTTAAATCCTAATGGTACGAAATTTAATGGCACAAATATACATTTAAAAAAACCTAAATCTAGTTTTCTAATTTAGAAAAAATGTTATAGCTGAACCAAATAGGGTCTTTACTTTTGCGCCACCCAGTATAAGCAAGTCCTCATGCCATTATGGACTTATGGTATTCAGCTATGGGGCTGTACCACACAAAACAATATACAGATCATTCAACGCTTCCAAAACAAAGTTCTCCGGTGCGCTGTAAATGCGCCGTGGTACATTAGAAATGAGGATCTACATCGTGACAAGTAGACCTTGTCGTCAATGTTATAAAAAAGTTCGCCGAAGCTCATGAATGAAGGCTTCACCACCATGTGAACGTTGAGGCCATCCAGCTCCTCGACAACACGGACATAGTGAGAAGACTAAAAAGGATAAAACCTTTTGAGTTGGTTTAGTGATAGTAATAGTGAACCATAGTGTAGTGAGTGATGCTCAAAAAGAACACGCTAACATTGTGTCTTCCCCTTAATAGAGACATTAAGAATAGTGTTAATGGACACATTCTTAGAATTACTTAGCAGTTTAGGTTAAATTCATATTACTTATTAGCCATTTATAGGCTAGATTGTAATTTTAATGACGAACTTTTTAATGTTCTTCATTACTAAAAAAAAAAAAAAAAACTTCTGCAATATGGGCTGGAGATATGAAGACCCGCTGCTGATTGGAATCGTGGCTTCCGAATGCGAGAACGAACTGTGAGAGTCATGGCACGCATTGCACAGAACGAAACGGCGAGGCGATTCTTCACCAAACTTGGCATTTATTTATTTATTTATATTTATTTATTTATTTATAAATAGCACAGCCACATCACATATATTAACTTAAAACTACACATACAACATTAATACAAATAGGACTGATATATGCGACAAGAACGGCGTGCATAGCATTGGCTACATGTACTCATGACACAGAACAAAAAAATAATAATAAAAATTAAGAAAAATCAGAAATACAATTGAAATAATAAAATAAAATAAAATAAAAAGAATATTACAATTTGCATAAAGAACTGTGCGTTTGTGAATAAATGAATATTTTACGTTTAAATACTACGAGAGAGTTACTAAAAATGTCTAAGTCACTTATTTTTGTGTTATAGTCATTGTATTCGTTAGATATTCGTGAGGTGGGACTTTGGAGACCAAGATTAGTGCGTGAGGCTGGGGTATGGAAGATTCTTTGGATTGTGTGACGTGGATAGTTAAATGGGACTGATAGGGAAAAACGTTCAAGTAAATGGCTGCATAAGGTTTTACCGTTAATGATTTTATGGAAAAATGTCATGTCTATCATTTTACGACGGTCACGGAGTGTTATCATTTTAAATTTTTCTAGGCGCTGACTGTATGGACGTCTATGAGAAAATTATTGAGTATGAAATGCTAAGTGTCTTGTGAAGGAACGCTGGAGACTTTCTATGCGTTGCGAGTATTTAGTGTAGAAAGGACTCCAGACAGCAGATGCATATTCTAGCTGACTACGTACTAGTGCGTTATACAATATTACTTTGGTTCTTGGTTTAAATCCTGTACTATTACGTTTAAGAAAACCTAACATTTGTGCACCTTTTGTTACTATTTATAAGAACTATACCCAGCCTTCTCATATTTCAAGTTGCCATCTATGTGCGTGAGAACTTAAGCTCCTTTAAAAGGCGAAGCGAAGAGCACTGCTACGAGTATAGTACTCGGGGCGCAAACAGTCTAGCGTTCCGCGCACATTAGCGAAAACTGAAAAGCACTCCGTGTGAGATGGGACCTGATGTGTATAGCAAAATTCCTAAGTTAATCGTGAATGTTCCAAGCTTTCCGTCCTTTAAACATACATAAGCTAAAAGGGGGCGGATAAGTAAGGCGGGCATTTTATCCTTATGAAGAATTTATCAGTTTAAAATTAAATCTTACACTTTTTTTTATTTATATAATTACACAATTTAAATCCCATATTTCATTATTATCTGTTAAATTGATTATATCAATTTAATACCCTTAAACATTGACTGCAATAATTATCTAAATCTAAAGTAATAATTATTATATAATTATTACTTTAGATCACCATTAACAGCCTGAAGACGTCCACTGCTAAACATAGGCCTCCCCCAGAGAACGCCACTTTGAGTGGCTGCTCAACTTCTGCATCCATCGGCTCCCCGCGGCACTTTTGATTACTTTTGATGTGTAATGAATATTATGAATAAATATTCTCTATGTCTATGTTTACTATATAATTTAACCTGGTCAACTCGGATACTTGAAATGTCTTGAGCAAAAATGAGTCAGGGCAATTTAAGATTTAATTTATCTACCGTAAGTATTTTCCTATCTAATGTAGGTATACCTGATATATCATCATCATCATTAGCCTTATTTTTTTTTATTTTTTTTTACCTTCATTTTTTTTTAACGGGCAAATTGCCTTTATTACTCAAGCTAACTACTACAATAATAAAAACTAAACTAAACTAAACTAAGCTAAACTAAACTAAACTAAACTAGCTACACTACCTACTACAAAGAACACTTATGGACTGTATAATAGCCGCGATGGCCTATAGACAGTCCAAGTACTCCGAATGGTCTCATGCGTGACGATGGTAAAAGACCCGACGGAATGACTCTAGTTCCCTGGAAGATGGGGCGGCCTTTAGTGTGAGACGCTACTTGCGTCGATACTATGGCGCCGTCACACCTTCCCAAGACACACGTTAGGGCCGGCGCGGCGGCGCCGCGGCTAATTCTGCTGTGCAGCTAAAACGGCGCAAATATAGTAATCTCGGTAGCGGTTACATATTTGAGCCGTTTGGTGTTGAGACCCTGGGTCCGTGGGGACCGGGAGCTCATCGCGTTTTCCAAAGAGCGCCTGGTCGATGCGACGCGTGACCAAAATGCTGGCACTTATTTGGCCCAACGCATCAGCATTGCAATTCAAATTGGCCTTATTACGTCTACGTGAGATGAGACACCGTAAAGCGTGACATGTCTACTTTCAACATAGGACATACCAACTGGGAGAAACTGGCTGAAGATCGAGACCAGTGGAGAAAGACTGTGGTGGAAGGACTAATCAAACATGACCTGATATAGTACGTATAATAAATAATAAATAATAATAAATAATAAATATGTGTGGACATTTCACGCAGCGCCATCTAGCCCCAAACTAAGCATTATAGCTTGTACTATGGAAACCAGATAACTGATACAATACTTATATACTTTTGTTTTGTAAATACATACATAGAATACAATATGACACCCAGACACAGAACAAACACCTATGTTCATCACACATATCTTTGTCCCGGGTGGGAATCGAACCCACAGCCTACAGTTCAGAAGGCAGAGCTACTGCCAACTGAGCTATCAGGCCAGTCAAATAATATAATATATAGGTACTAAGGCCCTATTCAAACCAGCGCGTTATTCGTACCGCTGGGGGTAGCGGTATACCGCACGGGATTTCACCCGGGTATTTTGTATGAAGTTTTGCTCAAGTTTCGCTCTAGCCGCGGAACTTCAGTACAAAATACCTCAGGGAGTACTGCGCGGTATTTACCGCTACCCACAGCGGTAAAAATAACGCGTCGGTTTGAATAGAGCTTTAAGTTAATATAACACAGAGTATAACATAGAGATGGGTCAGTATGGATATGAATGGAGACGTCCAAAAACCTCCGAAACTAATAATGAGAATGAGATAAAAAAATAATGTCAATCTATCTATATCTAGACTGCTGTGATTGCTACCAAAATGTGCGGTTAACTAGGCCGACTAGGCTACAATCTAAACCTAAATCAATCCTCTATCCCTTACCCTCATATTGCTATTTCTCTCACGCGCTCCACGAACTCTGCAAAGACCATCACGGGTCTTGTATTTTCCAATTTCCCAAAATAAGCTGAACAGTTCCCTGAGGAATATTGAGTGATGTTAAACTATATCCACATATATGAAAGTTACCTTTAGATTATAAATTGCTTGGAGAATAGAACCTACTTTATCTGTATCTGTCTAAGTAAAGAATACGAGTCTTATTACGGGCGGATTATCAGTTATTTATTTATTATTTCCTATAGAGTTTAAATCAAAGCCTCCTCTAAACATGCTGTAATAAAACTCATTTCTTTGTAGAATCTGTGAACCTCAGATTAGAGAAAAAAAACAATTGACTGTGCACACACCATTCCACCATTCACCATTTGAATAACACAATAATAAGTGGCAATTATTAATAACTGATTAGAATAGTGTGGAAGAGATGTCTTCACTTCACTGCCCGATAGTCATACTCGCCGAAAGTAATTGCAAGTCTTCGTATATTCAAGTTAAAGTGAAATCACTGATTTAAATAATTTAATGACCTAATAGTAAATATATATTTAATATATTCAATTTATCTATTTTATTTATTTAACTTTTTCTTTAACAAAATCCACAGCTCTTACAAGGATCTTAATCAAGATCCTTTCAGTATTGTTGTAAAAAAATATCAGACAGCGTTACTTTCAGGTGTACATATATTATAGTAATGTAAGTAATGGTATAGATATCAGTATGGATTTACCCCTGTTGAATATTGGAAGGAAAGTGTAAAAAAGGCACTTTGGGGACAAAGTCGGGGAAAACTGGTGACACCTAACAACAGCAAATAAAATGATAGACCTGTCAACTCAACCTCGTTTTATTTGTATTTGCTGCCTTTATCCAATTTCTACCGCAGCAATTAAAGCTTTCCTTTGTCAAAATCAATTAACGTAGCTGTGACATTTTCTTTTGATTCATTTTGTCAAGTACCTCAGCTTCGTGTTCAGAAGTTAAAAAGACATCGCCCCATTCGGACCTTTCATCACACTTATTAATTCTCCGCTGCCGTGGAAAAGTCGCGTAGGTAACTGGCACGCTGAAAATTGCAGTACTGCTTACTGTACATCTAAGTTTAGCAAGTTCATACGTAGATTTGATTTCCACTACGTAGTACTAATTCTACTTTTACTAATTCTGTGTTACTGCTGTCAAAATAATGTAATTACTTATGAGGACAGCTCAATAAATAAATAAATACCAAGTTATCTCCCTATCAAGTCAGGTTGATATAGGTCATAGGTTCGAGTAAGCGGAGCCCCTCGCCGAAGTTTACCACTTCGTGGTGGCAAAGAGGTCCTGTGGAGAGCCCCCAGCGTGGGAAGTGGTCAGGCACCTGCGGAGGCAGGCGTGGGCCACCCTGTTGTGGTGGTGGACGGAGGACCTGGCTCCACCGGTGCCTGGGCAGAGGATGGTCCTCCAGGATTGGGTGCGGTGGCCATTCGGGTCGCTGACCTTACGTTTGGTGCAGGTGCTCTCCGGGCATGGATGTTTCGGAAAGTACCTGCACCAGATCGCGAGACGGGAGGCGACCCCGTCCTACCACGAATGTGGGGTGCCGGAGGATACGGCACCCTACACGCTGGAGGTGTGTGCTGCTTGGGATTCTAAGCGGCGTACACTTTCAGCGGTCGTTGGCCGGGACCTCTCGTTGCCGAGCGTGGTAAACGCCATGCTCGGTAGCGAGAGAGCGTGGCAGTCTCTTTCTGCGAGGTGGTGATGTCGCAGAAGGAGGCTGTGGAGCGGGTCAGGAGGACGATGCCAACTCTGACCCACTCCAGGGCAGATGGACCGAGGGAGTGCTCATTGAACACGGCCCCACACGTCTGGTGGGTAACTGAGGTGAAAGCTTACTCACTCACTGGTGCGGAGGCCCGAAAGGGCTTACCACCCGGGTGAGATAGTGAATGCTTGTGTGACCCTATCTCGCCCCATCCCGGCGGCGGACAGATCACGGGGGGGTTTTAGTAGGTTCACGTCCCACATTAAACCCCCCCCCCCATCACCCTCGTGGTGGCAGGGAAGTGCGAGGGCATTTCCCCCCCCTCAAAAAAAAAGTAATAGTAACTCGAGTTTTGCATTAACCAATGGTTATAGTCCTAGTGTCAAAGGGTAGTGTCTTACTTATAAACGCTGCTCCCGAAAACGAGACGGAACATTTTAAACACTGATTCAATTTAAGCAAAGTTTATAAGTAAGGCCCAAAATGTTTACGTTTCTTGGGTTAGCGCTAACGGTAGACAAAATAGTCTTTCCCCTGTTTTACTCCACTTGACAAGTAAGCAAGTATGAAGAAAGTGAGAAAATGACATAAAACGAGGAATACAATTCTGTCTACCGGCTGTGCTAACCCAGCTGAAGGCATCTGTCCTTATTGATAACTGTTGTATTAGGAACCAATAAACAATTTGTTTTAGCAATCCCACTTAGTGACAGCACATCCAGCTTTGGATCGGCTAGAACGGCGAGTCAAGTCTATAAGTGTACCCAGATACTATAAAAATACGTTTAGATGTTTTGATAGATTGTATTTTTCCAGAGTTTTCTTACCGTGATGATCGACTTTCCGGACATTTTAGTACAGTTATGGGCACATTCATCTTTCCCGTTCTACAAAAGATAATTGGGCAACAGAACAAAGGACTGTCATTAGAAAGATGAAAGAATCTGTGTCATAAATAGACATCAAGAACGAAGATGAACGAGAATTCCGACAGAGATTCTTACGAAACGATTTTTGGGGACAGTTATTATTGGAAAATTTAGGATGAAATATTACAAAAAATTATATCATAATTGGAATAATTGAGTTCGTTAATGAAAAGCAATGGAATATTTTACCCTTGAGTGGATGATATTAATTGCAGGACCGGAAATATGGTGAAAATATTTCTGAGAGCGCTTACGATGAATATCAAAGCAATGGAATAGAAATAGTCATACAATATTCAGGTTCAATCTCAGATTAGGTTAGTTATTTAGCCAAGAAGAAACAACTACACAGACAAGCACAGGTTAGTTATGGCATAATATTATAGTATGCCCGTGTGGAAAGTGAAGCAATTTTTCACACGTCAATGTAATTTCCCTTTTTATATGTACCTACATATATGTTATGGAAAAGGATTATGCATTTGGTGCAGTAAAAGGTTTCTTCATTACGTCGAAGAATAACAGGAAAGATTCAAATGCATGCACACTATTCGTGAAGAATATTATAAAGAGGAAAGATTTGTATTTTTGTGTGTATGTTTGTAATGAATAAACTCAAAAACTACTGTGCCGATTTCAAAAATTCTACACTACTATATACGTGCGAAGCCGGGGCGAGCCGCTAGTTGCTTATAAAATGAAAGTGTATAAAATGTAAAGATCATTAAACTTTGTATCTCAAACTTAAGCGTCTCTTATTTTATTGAGCAGGAAATTATAGAAGACAAACATTTAAAAGTGGAACAAACAATCTCGCTGTCGAAAAGCTTCGATTTAAATTTTCCCACATGTAACATACACCGCCACAAAGTTAAATGATTTACATCACCCTTCTTCGCCGATCTTCCGCACTCCGCACACATGATTACGACCCGCTACAAACTTTGGCGCAATTTCTAAAATTGGATGCTAGAAATCTCGAGCCCCAACATCGGATAAGGTCCGTAAAAACGAATTTATGCTCAAGAAAGTGCCTATTGTTGTAAATTTTCGCCCTCCCGGCCATCATCTGTTCACGGTTAATCGAACATCAAAATTCGGAAATGCGTAAAATCGTTGAATTTTATGACCTGCTTGCAACCTCCGTTTTTTAGTCATGATGAAAGGAAACCTCTGGGATTTTATGCTGATCCTTCGATTTGACACTTCGTTTGTATATAATCACTGGATTACGATCAAAAGGCTTTGTCGCGATACGTGAATTGAATTCTGCCGGCGTGATTGGCTAAATCGCGAGTTATTCAAATTTGATGTTCTGAAAGGTAAACATGGTAAAATTCTTCTTGAGACGCAGTTTCAATTTAGGGGTATTCCTATGTGAATAAATGAAGGCACGAATTTTATAAGTGATCTTTTAGCTTATATTTATAATGGTTTTTTCTAAGGCCTCCCGCAAAGAGCGCCACTTTAAGCGGCTGCTTGCATCCTGAATCCATTGGCTCCCCGCGGTTTTGACCAGATCGTCGGTCTAGTGATTGGTGCGACAGCCCACTGCAAAAATACCTACGTCATCGGGGACCCCAATAGGCTATCTTTAGATCGTTAACCGACACTTAAACATGTAAAAAAAAACAGATCTGCCGGTTCCGATCCTGCCGGGTCATGGAAATAATCCACCCGCACCAACTTCAAATGCCTTGAATACTAAGTTTCGCCAAGTTTAGACCTGGCAGACCTTTTAATCTATTATCAAGGGCATCTTGGCTATTATTGGGCGTAGATTTCATTGGGGTATTCGCTGAGGTAGGTAAAGGGTGTGAATGGCACATTCTTAGGGGTTTGCCAGGTACTTCCGGCAGGATGCGCAATGGCAGACCAATTCCTTTTTACATAATTAATCAATGGTTAACTGTTGCCGGAACTTTCATTCGGGTGCATTTCGATTAAAAAAAAATTCAATTATTTCCATGACCCGGCAAGATCGGAACTGGCAGCCTTGATTTTTTTTACATATTTAGATGTCGGTTAACGATCTAAAGATAGCGGTACCCGATGACGTAGGTATTTGTGCAGTGGGCTCTTGCACCAAATGGGGGAGGCGGCCAACACTGCGTTTATCTACGAAAATCAAATCAAATCAAATCAAATCAAAACGTTTATTCGCTAAAATACATACGAGCGTGTTGTACCTACATATCATTTTAACTTAATTAAAATAATTATAAAAGACGGTATAATATAAGACTAACAAATGTGTAATAGATGCCGGTTACACTGTACAGAAAAGTATTTGAGCCGCAAGCTCGTTTAAAACAGAATGAATCTTTTGTTAGCGCGAAATTTTGCTGCCAAGAATTTTGTATTATGTTGCTAAGACTCCCATTGTCTCGATCTGTACGAAGATTAATTTGGGAAGCTCAGTAAATTCGTACACACGGATGTAAAGTCTTACTGGAAGTGACTTCAATAGGCGCGGTGTTTGAACAAATATATGTTATTTTATATATAGGTATATGTAAAATACTTGCGGAATATAATATAACTCGGCGCGATCAAACCATTACCATTTATTCGTGAGACAGACTCAAGGAAAAACGATTACCCACATTGATATTTTAAAACATGAATATCGAAATACCTTAAATTACACCTCTACTCTTAAATAAGCATATATCTAACAAAAATATTGAATTGATAAAAGTAATAGGACACAATCAAAATTCTACGCATAGTTGCATTATAATAAGTAGGTAGGTATATAAATAGTTAGGTAGCGAACGAATCGCTTAAAACTAATAACAATTTAGGTAGGTACCTAAGCTAAGAGAGTAAACCTAGATTATCAGCTAACTACCTTTATATTTAAGTTCATGACAATTGCAACCTAATGACTGGTTTCCGTACTCTCTTGGAACGGTTCACAGGTGACTCTGGTTTAGCTTTGGGTTGATGTCGTATTGGCCGGGGCGACCCCGAGGATGGCAGAACGGGCGCTGGAGTGCTATAGACATCATCGTCGTGCTCACCACCCGAATGGGCTGAACCGGATCGAGGGGGAGTGACTTTAGGCGTATCATTTATTTTTGTAGTTTTTACACCCTGGTTCACCCTCCTCAGTTAAGGAAAAACGATTACCCACATTGATATTTTAAAACATGCTATCGAAATACCTTACAGTATATGGAGATGGTGAGAGAAACGACTGGTTCGGAGTTCAAGATCGTAATAATTTTATTTTCTACCATTCATATATTTATACATAAATTAATGCTACACCTAACTAACCTATACTATCGTGATCGCGCAAGACATGATTACACCCATCACGCTTCCACCTACACGGCTTAAATCTATCTGCCCACTCGCACACTATAAATATGCTCGCGCGCAGCCACTACAAATCAGTGCACGCGCAATGCGCGCTTTCGATGGACGCGCGTTGCACGTCGAGGCGAGCTGGCACGCGATGTTGATTGTGTCACTACATAACCCCCCTTCAAGCGAAGCGCACGCAGGGCTTCACAGTACGTCCATATCGCGTGACGTATGGCTTTTGTCCGGGGTTTGAAGCTGGTGTCGACGTCTGGTCGGTTGATGGCGTTGATGACGTCAGATTTATTCCGTTGTTCCCCGTACATGTCGTTGCGGCGTCTCTGTCTTCATTACTTAGGTGCGCTGGTTTCAGCCGATCTATGGAGACGTTCGACGTGCGTAGAGGTAGTTGCAGCTTAAAATATTTGCTGCTGCGCTCCAGTACTTCATATGGTCCGTCGTAAGGTGGCTTGAGCGGACTTCGCACGGTGTCGTTACGTACGAATACATGGGTGCACGTAGCTAGGTCCTTGTATATGAACGGATGTTTGTTCGTTGCTGCTCTTCTTTGCACAGGCGTTAGTGCTGCCATAGTCTCTGTGAGTCGGCGAACAAATTCTGCATCTTCAATCTTTGACTTTGTAGGTACAAAGAAATCTGACGGGACTCTTAACGTTGACCCATATGTCATCTGTGCTGGACTTAAGTTGGTATCTTCCCGTAGAGCCGTTCGTAGCCCGAGTAGTACTGTAGGAAGTTCGTCGCTCCATCTTGTGCACGCGCCCCTAGCCATAAGGGCGGCTTTTAGGGTTCGATGCCATCTTTCGACTTGTCCGTTGGCTTGAGGGTGATAGGCAGTGGTTCTAATATGCGTAACGCCGAGCTTCTTCATCAGCGCTTCGTATAGGCATGATTGAAATTGCATCCCCCTGTCCGATGTCACGCGAATCGGGGTTCCGAACCGAGATATCCACCCTTCGTAGATTGCTTTGGCGATCGTCTCAGCTGTTATGTCTCGGGTAGGTATAGCTTCAGGCCATTTGGTGGTGCGATCGATCATTGTGACGATGTATCGATATTCGTTTGATACAGGCAGTGGTCCCACTATATCCACGTGGATGTGCTCGAACCGCGTTGATTTTGGAAATTCACCCAGGGGACTAACGACGTGACGGTGAATTTTCGCGCGTTGACATCCGGTGCATGACTTCGTCCAAGCGCCAACATCTTTGTTTATTGACGGCCAGAAGTATTTTGAAGTCATTATTTTTCTTGTAGTCCTCACTCCTGGATGGCTTATTTCGTGTTGCGCTTTGAAAGCTTCGTAACGATAAGCCGCTGGCAGGTACGGTCGCAAGTTCCCCGTTGACGTCTCACAGGCGATTGGTTTAGTAACGCCTGGCAGATTTACGTTCGCAAATGTCAGGTTGCGATTTGCTCTTAATGTCTTCAAGTCTTCATCTTCTTCTTGGTCTTCAGATAGCTTTGAAAAATTGATACATGAAGCTATCTCGATGTCTTCGATGCGGGACATGGCGTCAGCTGCTTGATTTCTGTCGCCGACAATGTATCTGATACTCGAACAAAATTGACTGATGTAGTGTAGTTGTCTCTCTCGCCGCGGGGTGTCGCTACTAGTCGGTGGTCTAGTAAGAGCGTAGGACAGCGGTTTGTGGTCCGTGTAGATAATCATTTCGCTGCCTTCTATCAGCCGGCGCAGGTGCTTTACAGCTGTGTACATTGCTAGGAGCTCGCGATCGTACACGCAGTATCTTCTTTGTGTCTCGCTCATGGTTTTGGAGAAGAATGCAAGAGGTTTCCAAACATTGTCGACTTTTTGCTGTAGTACGGCGCCCAGGCTACAGTCCGATGCGTCAGTCATCAGGCACAGTGGAGCGTTTGGTAGCGGGTGCGTCAGAGTGGTGGCTTCGAGGATGCTTTGGCGGCATTTCTCGAAAGCTTTTTCCGCTTCGTTTGTCCACGCGATCGATGTCTTGTCATTCTTCTTACTATTGTGCAGGTACTTGTTGAGCTCATGTTGGTGTTCGGCTTGGCGTGGAAGGCAATCGCGGTAAAAGTTTACCATGCCGAGAAATCTTCTCAATTCTTGAACTGTCTGCGGCTTGGGGTAGTTGACAATTGCTCGCACGCGGTCTTCAGTGGGCTTGATTCCTTCGGCGGTTACTTCATATCCGAGAAACTGAATTTTTTCCTTCCCGAACTCGCATTTGGTGATATTCAGCGATATGCCATATTTGTTCAGGCGTTCGAGTACTTGCTCCAGATGCTTCTTGTGCGATTCTTCGTCTCTTGAATAGATGAGCACGTCGTCAACGAAACAGAATACGTTGTCATCGAGCCCTCGTAGCACTTCATGCATGAACCGCTGGAACGTTTGGCCAGAGTTACGAAGGCCAAACGTCATGCAATTGAATTCGAAGAGGCCAAACGGTGTTATGATGGCTGTCTTTGGAATATCTTCTTTTCGATTTGGTATCCAAAAATAGGCCATCTTGATGTCAAGCTTTGTAAATATCTTCTTGCCGTGCAGCTGGTATGTAAAATCTTGTATCCGCGGTATCGGGTAACGGTCTGGAACAGTCGCAGCGTTGAGTCTTCGGTAATCGCCACAGACACGTAGTGAGCCATCTTTCTTGTAGGTTAAATGCAACGGGCTAGCCCAGGAACTCTTAGAAGGCTGGCATATTCCCATCTCCATCATTTTCTCGAACTCTATTTTGGCAGCCTTGTATTTGTCCGGCGGAAGGGGACGCGGTCGTGCATAGAGAGGCGGTCCCGAAGTCTCGATGTGATGCATAACGCTGTGCTTGGCGGGAGTCTTCAATGACATAGGTCGGAGGACGTCTGGATACTTCATCAGCATATCATGGTAACTGTGGTCACGATTCACCATGAAAACAGTGGAATCATGGTTACGTATCTTGAAAGCGTTCACGTTGATGTCAGTTACTTCGTCGTGTAGCTTGCGGCGATGTAGGTCGACGAGTAGTTTGTGCTTCCGTAAAAAATCTGCGCCAAGGATCGACGTTTTCACATCGGCTACGACAAATGTCCATCGGAAGCTACGCCGTAGCCCTAGGTTGAGCTCCATAGTTCGCTCTCCGTAGGTGCGTATAGGCGTGTTGTTCGCGGCGTACAGCTGGTACTGTGATGTAGTAGGTTGGCTGTGCTTCTTATTTCTCGCCGCTAACACAGAGATGTCTGCGCCGGTATCCACTAGAAAGCGTTCTCGAGTATTGATATCGATAACGCATAGGCGGTGGCTTGCAGTGGAAACATCGACACCCGCCGCGGTCGATGTTTGCGTTAGTTTTCCAGCTTTCTTTTTGAGCACGGTGATTCACAGCGCCGGGCCTTGTCGCCGTATCGAAAATGATATCTGCATTGCCAGTCAGCATCTCCCGGTTTCCGTCTTGCATCAGCTGGGGTGCGGGAACGTGAACGAAAGCGCCCGCTTGAGCTGGAAGTGCTGGAACGCCGCCGAAATCTTCTCGTGTTGTTGATGGCACGCATCTCTGCTATCTCGAGTGATAGTTTCTGGATTTCTTTTGAAAGTACAGCGAAGTCATTTTCTTGCAACATTATTGGAGCGTGTTCTCTTCTTCCATTTTTTTCGCAGGTCACCACTATGGAGATGGTGAGAGAAACGACTGGTTCGGAGTTCAAGATCGTAATAATTTTATTTTCTACCATTCATATATTTATACATAAATTAATGCTACACCTAACTAACCTATACTATCGTGATCGCGCAAGACATGATTACACCCATCACGCTTCCACCTACACGGCTTAAATCTATCTGCCCACTCGCACACTATAAATATGCTCGCGCGCAGCCACTACAAATCAGTGCACGCGCAATGCGCGCTTTCGATGGACGCGCGTTGCACGTCGAGGCGAGCTGGCACGCGATGTTGATTGTGTCACTACAAGTATAATTATGAAACATACGGATGCGATCGCGCAGTAGGCCACGCCCGCGCAGATCTGTGGCGCAGCCTAATACATTTTCTTTGGCCACTGCCACAGATTAGAAATAAAAACATGTGACTATTTATGTACATTGGCTGAAAATAGGGAAAGATGGCGATTACTCCACCGACAAGAGTAAGCCTCTTAAATAAGAAGAAGAAGACTATTTATGTGACTGCTGCCCGCGGTGACCTGTCATTTACATAGGCCGTCTTAGATTGACGCTACACAGACCTTAAATTGTTTCTTCTTTTTTATCTGATGGTTTTTTTTTATAAAAATACTCTCTTCATTACATAGTATCTCCATCTCCATTTCACCATTGGACGACAAGACGTACAGCTACACGCCATCCATTTATGGCTGATATTCCTTCGATTCGCACAAAGCTGTTTTACTCGACATTTATAATCCAAGCAGCGAAGGAATGGAACACTTTACCAGCGTCTTTGTTTCCCGATAATTACAAGCTGGAGCTCTTCAAGTCGCGAGTGAATAGTTATCTTCTAGGCAAGCATGTACCATAGTAGACCGCATCGTCATTTTCCATCACGTGAGACTGTGATCAAGTGTGGGCTTATTTAGTCATAAAAAAAAGATTCTCTCCTGTTTTGCTTTTTATATAACCAATTTCAAGAATAAGCTAGAAGGTTCATTAACAGCATCCTGTTACTGTTTTTCTAACACCCCCTCTCGGTAGTCCGGCCAACGCGCACATTAAGAGTGGAAATAGTTAGTGACCTACTTCCATTTTATAAAATATAGACATTAAAACATTGCGTAAGCCAAATAAAAAAAACGTAGTCATTATTAAATACTTTCGTGATATCAATTTTTACCATGAAAACTCTTAATTTTCTATGTTAAAAAAGTATTCTATGTAAAAATAGCTTTGATCTTGGTAGTGCTAGCAATTTATGTGTAAAATTTCTGGTAATTGGTTCAGGCGTTTTGGTATGAAAGCCATGCCAAACTACTAGGTGGTAGTGGAAGCCATGCCAAACTACTAGGTGGTAGTGGTGGTGGTAGTGGTAGGTGTTTTACTACTTTTCTGCAAAGTTCGTCTAGGTAGGTTGTCACGTGGTAAATCTAGGCCTAGGGGGGTGAGGAGGAATAAATAAAGTACTCACTGTTGGATGCTAGTTGGTAAATTTTATTTTCTAATACATCGAAGTGCTCCTTAATTCTAGGTGTTAAGTATAGGCACCCTACCTAACTAGGCTCCTCAATACACCAACGTCACAGTTGCCTAAAGACCAGCTCAGTCGTAATCTCAGGTGTGGATCAGTGAGATTCAATAGTACGGACCTCTCTAACGGATTTTATATGAAAAGTAAAAAAAACATGGGCGCCACCCAACCAGATGGGTTGGGAAAAATAAGAAGAGTTACTTGGTATTCCTCGAAGCCGGTGGGAGAACACAGGGCGTCGTGCCACGATGGCACGATGCTCGCAGGGGAACGGGCTCAAACGCTGCGCTGAGCCGTTCCGGGGACGGACGGGCGAGTCCAACCCCACAAACAACGTCCGGGCTTGGCCTCGGCGCAAAATCAACGGGGATGGCCCCGGCAAAAAAAATCTTCCACCCCAACAATCAAACCCTTTTCAGGGTGTTAAAAACATCAACCGCAGAACACCAGGCAAACGCCGACAAACTGATGAGCGCCGGTGACCACGAGGCATCGACCATGCGGTCGGCAAATGGTCTTCAATGAAAGCTGCTTTAGCTGGAGGCGGCTGATATGCGGCGGAACTCCGCTTTTAAGAAAACAGACGACGGTCGTAAGAGAAAAAAAGATGTCAACCTCCAGCAGCCTGCTTTATAGTCGCGATTTCAGTGGTGCCAGGTGGTAAAAACGGGCTCTCCCCAGGACTGCGACGCGATCGACCGGGGTAATTGTGGCATCTATTCCTCGGGATCTCAGGGCACTCCACAGCCCAGGGTAGGTTCCGAGAAGGATGGGAAATGGTTTCCCTCTTCCGTTCCAGCCAGCGTCATTACGGGATAGATCGAGTTGGAACGTAGGCCTACAGCCTTCGTTCGTCCACAAACTTCCGCAAGATCCCAGGTTTCCTGTAGGCCGATCGCCTGCACGAACATGGCACAACGTAGAAGACGAGGAATAACACTTTTGCCAACAATAACACCACATAAATATGGGATTTTTCCCTTGACCTTAGGGGCCAAACGCGGCATGTCAACACCGACGTCTACCAAAGAGTATGCAATGTCGCGCTACCGACCACAGAATACACAGAAAATCGTCAAACAACTAGAGATGTGCAGTTATCGACTCGACCAAAGGAATCATGTCCGATATTAGCTCTAAAGAGGAATCCAGAATCTAAATTAGCGAGAAAAGAAAGGAAATTAATGAAAACTAAACTTTTGGAATATTATTATATGGTCATACACAAAAGAAAACTAAGTCGGCCCATACACGATCCACTTTCTTGATCAATCTTTGTGATTGATCAGTAATATTGAACGAGTGGGGTTAGTACTGCGCAATGTTTTTCGGTTCTCTGTGTGGAGAAAACATTGACGGAAATTGACTCGTCAATTTCTTATGCTCAATAAAATTGAACGTGTATGGCCGGCCTAAAAGAACCGGAGGCACAGATAACAACAAAAACTAAAGAATGTGCCACGTGATGCACAGACTAAAAAGAGGTTGACGCAGGCACCTGAAACACAGATAAAAGAAAATCCGCTGACTAATCGATGATGGAACACCAAAGTGAAAAGTAATCCGAGACACAGATTAAAAAAAAACTAAGCCCACTCTCAGTGAGGCGCGAGGTGACGCGACGCGACGCGTGTCGCAACACTAGTACCATAGCTGAATAGACTAGGCACTCAAAAAAAAATAACCTTCTGACACCTGTCAATGTGTCAGTCAGTAACAGCTGTCAGTGTTACTTAACTAAAATAAATCAATACTTGACACTGGCTAAATACACTATGTGTGGAGCCAAAATATAAGAAAAAAAAAAAAAAAAAAAACTAAAATAAAAAAAAAAGAGAAGAATGGATACAGCTCGTTACAAGGTACCACCGCTTTGCCAGTTATTCTGCCGCCAAGCAGTAGTGTGCAAGCACTACTGTGTTCCGGTTTGAAGGGCATTGTAGCTAGTGAAATTACTGGGCAAATGAGACTTAAGAACTGATCTCACAGTCTAGAAATCTTTTTTAGACTGTGATGACGTGCGCAGTGCGCGGTGTCACGCGAAACTTTAATTTAGAGTTCCCAGTGACACTGCAATCTGAAATGGGCGGCCGTGACGCTTAACACCAGGCGAACGACTAGCTCGTCACGTCATTCGTTTACATAAAAAAAATACCAAGAAATGAACAAACAGATGGCGTTTTACTTTTTATTATAATATTTATATTGTTGGGTTCGGTTTCAGATTTGGTAGTTAGTATTTTAATGGTTTCTCTTTTTATTAGGTTCATTAGAATGTTAAAAAAAAGGTATTCGCCAGATAAGTTATATATTAAAATAATATTTTAGTACTACACATAAATGAAGTGTCGAAAGTGCAAGTAAAATAATGAAGGTCAGGTAGATAAATGTTGGCGTTGATCCTTTTTATATAAAATTTCAAGCAAGCGAGCAGCCAGGCAAGCGGGTGCTCAAAGTGGCGCCCTATGGAATATGCCTATGTTCAGCAGTGGACGTCTTCGGCTGTTGATTATGATAATGATGAGCTACAAATTGTGAAGTACATGCAGTTGTGTTCATCGTTGGCAAGCACAGACCTAGAATTTTTTCGTTACTCTTTGGCAAGCCTAAGAATTTTATGATGTGATTTATAAATGTTATCGTCTACATCAAAAGCCTGAAGACGTCCACTGCTGAACATAGGTAACTCTTACAGAGCGCCACCTTGAGCGACTTCATGCTTTCCTTCTGCATCCATCGGTTCCCCGCGGTTCGCGGTCGCGTCTCGAGAACCATTCTTCTCCATGCGTTGTCAGTTCTACGAGCAAAGTGGCCTGTTCATTGCCATTACAACTTGCTAATTCTAAGAGCAAGTTATTAAATATGTCACTTCCAAATTAATCTTAATCCTTAAGCATACCTATCAATCTTGAACGTCAGTTGCACGTCTCGACGATTTTCAAACAATTATGCTTACTTAAGTACATGTTAAGTCTTCCGCAAGTATGAGAACTTGGATGTTCAAGAACGTCAACGACGTAATACCGGCTTTTGTGAACGTAATGTCAACCTAATTTTGGTGTAAAAGGAGTCATGTTTGAATGGTTTTATTAGATTTGCAGGATACCTTTAACTGTTAGCTAGAAGTGTCCCGCGGTTTCACCACCACTTTACCGGGTTCCCCGTGGAAATTCCTAATTTGCCGGGATAAAAAAAGGTCGCACGTCATCGACCCAATACGTTCCCACTGCTGTTTTTTTTATATAACATGGATGGACAAACTGACGGCCCGCCTAATGGGAAGCAGTTACCGTATATGCCAGTTTCCTCGCGATGTTTTTAAATTAGGTTAAAATGACATTTAACACTGGAATTCATAGTCAAGATGGGGGCTCCTCTAGGGGATGATTCAGGCGTTATGCGGCGAATTTTATCTTTACGCATTTCATAAACAAAAGTGGCCCCCAATTTGACATTGTCAGAGGCTGGATGCTGAATGTCCGAATTTCGTCAACCAAACGGTCCCCTTGCTTTGAAAACATGTTATTTTGTGAGTGTTGTGTGATCACAAGAGAAGAGTTGTGTCTGCAAGAGAACTAAAGTCATATATTATAGCTTTGAGAATTAGCAAGTTGAAGTGTCAGTGGGCAGGCCACATCACTCGTAGAACTAACAACCGATGAGGAAGAAAGGTTCTTGAGTGGCCACAAACCAGAAGACGCAGCATAGGCCGGCCTCCCACTAGGTGGACCGACGATCTGGTCAGAACCACGGGGAGCTGATGGATGCAGGAGGCAAGCAGCCGCTCAAAGTAGCGTTCTTTGGGGGAGGCCTATGTTCAGCAGTGGACGTCTTCGGGCTGATGATGACATCACAGTATAGTAATAAATCTCTATTTCGCTTTAACGTTTAACGATATGATGCAAGTGGGACTATTAAATTATTCTAACGATGGTTACCTCATGTACTGCGATACAAATCTGCACTCGCAACCAACGACGAATCGTTGGTTGCGAGTGCAAACTTGTATGCAGAAAGCCTCAAATAAAGCTAGCTTTAAATTGGCTTCTTACTCTAACAAGGTCGGAGAGAATAATTCGCCTATTGAATGTCACTGTTATTCTCTGCGTAATGGTGATGACGTAGTTTGTATGTAAAAGCTGTGCTTATTAAGTTTGATTAAAGTTGGATACAGCTTGAAAGCATTTCCACGTAATACGCTACGACGTCGAGTTAGATGGTATTAGGTAATTAATATGTCCAAAGTTTATAAAGATATGTGTTAAAGATAGTGGTACCTCATACCTAAGGTAAAGGCTTGGACATGTACAATAGTAGACATTAGGCTATAGACTTACCCAAAACTCTTCAGATTACATTTAGAATATTGAATGCGCTTAGATTACGTTCCATATGCTTTTTAAAAAACGGAACCCTTATAAGTAGCTTCTAACTCAATGCAATAAAAACACTGATATTTGGTCCAATTTTATTTTCTTTATGGGCAAAGCAGTTGCCCACTGCCTCACCTGATGCAGGAAAGTGATGACGCAGTCTACGATGGTGCATGCTTGCCTAAAAGATACATGTTCCTCTCGACTTGAAGACTCTGAGATCATAGTTAGCTGGAAACAAGGACGCCGGCAAGGTGTTCCACTCATTGGCTGTTCGCACTATAAAGTGCATACCAAAACGCTTAGTCCAATTTGTTCGTAGTTGGTGCATTATAAAAACCTATTAAGGTTTGACCTTAGATCCACAAAATGTGAATACATGGAGCCTGTTAAGTAAAAAAAATAACATGATCACAATCTAAAGACGCCCAATGCTGAACATAGAGCCTGCAAAGAGCGCTACTTTAAGCGGATGCTTGCCTCTTGCATCCAACGGCTTCTTGCAGCTTTGACCAGGCTCAGTGGGTGGTCCACTAGATGGACAGACAATGCGTCTTCCGTTTCTTGGTCACCACTCGAGTAACTTTCTATCCCACCCAACCCACCACGTGGCCTAAAAAATAAAAACCATGATACTAATACGCGGAAGTATCACAACACAATGCAGTTAGCTATTCATACAACTTGTGTGAAAAAAGATGTATCGTTTACCATTTTACTTTTGACATCACAACGAGCTTCTACTTTTTGCACGCGTTATAGACACACGGTATAGAAGTAATAAGATTTTTTATGTAAATACGTAATTCTACTTGCCAAGGTTTATCGCTGAAATCTTGGATGAGCCTTGGCGACATGCCAGTCGGGGTTTGAGCGGGTAAAACCTTAACCTCGTTAAATTGTGAAAGTTTTCGCCCATTGGAAATGATGGAAATATTTAAGTGAGTGTTGAAATTTATAGTGTTGCTGTAGGTTGTTGTTGTAAATTTATATTGTAAAAAGGGTTATTACAAAATGTATGCTAAAATACCAGCTTTTGTTAATAAATTTTTTTATCTGTCCTTAGACAGTCTGTAGATATTTTTTCATTTTGGTATGTAAACTTCGATGTAAATAATATGATTTTGGATGTATTTGATCTTTAAATTCCCAAAATTATTTATTATCCTTGTATTTTATAGATATTTTTCTTCTGTAAATCGTGTCAACATGATAATTTTACATCATAGGCGAGAAATACCACGAAACATCAAAACACCATTTTTAAATAATTTACAGAGTAGGGACTTAATAATTAAATACGTTGTTTTAACGCACGGTGATATTTTTCGTATAAATATATCATGTTTGGATCGTATTAGAAGCTTACCTATCGATAAAGTCTGAAAGTTCATTTAGCGTGCCCTATTTTCTAATTTTGGACTTAGCATTAACAAAAAATATTAATTGCTAACACTTGAAAATAAAAATTTGCATTAGATTGATTAGATAATTCGATCAACATTGATTAAAAGTGAGTGTGACTGTGAGGGCTCGCTAGCAGTATATAGCTTGCTAACGTTTGAAATTTTCTTAGAAAACCAATTTTTGCGTTTATTTTCAACCTTTTTCTCTACTTTTTTAAGGTTACTTAAATATTTTATAGAATATCTCAATTTCGATTCTGTTTACAGCACCGCATACATTCATGCATAATCTAAATCAGCTATTTCGTTGGCAAATGGATTGCTCGATAAATTTCACACTCTATCGTATTTTATTTAGGTCGTACACACATTATTTTCGGTATTCTGCACGTTTTATTCGAATTAAATAGTTCGGATAATTCATCCGTTGTGTCTATCAGGTTTATTAGCATTTATGAACGAAAATTATGGACACCTGATCATTATTTACATTTGTGAATCTGCATTTAAGCTTCTATACAATTTTATGATATAGGTACCTACTTACTTAACTAAATAAAGTCACCTTGCCTACTTTGCCTATTATGTATTGGCTAAGATTTCGATTGACTCAGGCGTGACCTCCCAGAAGCCAATATTATCCAGTGTCCTCCAATTGGTTGCTTTCGATCCTTTTTTGAGGGGGGAACTGCCCTCGCACTTCACTGCAGGGAGGGTATGTGGGACTCGAACCTCCTAAGCCGCATGACCCGTCCGCCGCTGGGATGGGGCGAGATAGGGTCGTGCTAGCATTCACTATCTCGCCCCGGCATTGCATTCGATCCTAATATAAGTGTATCGATAGTGTATCTAAACATTTTGTATCATTTAATAGAGGCATTGAAAACTGCTGATAATTTTAACTACTTATTTTAATGTTGTACTGTAATAAAAGAATATTTTCTTTACTGACATAGCCGTTGGATGCAAGAGTGAAGTAGCCGGCCAAAATGGCGCTCTATCTAGGGGAGGCTTACTGTTCCATAGTTCAGCAGTAGACATCTCCCAGCGGATGGTGATGATAATTAATATTTTCTTCACTCACCCCAAGTATTAAGTCATCTATGTCCCCACAGCTGGGTTAGCACGGACGATAGACAAAATTTTCTTTGAAGCAAGTATGAAGAAAACGACCTAAAACGGGGAAAGACAATTTTGTCTACCATCCGTGCTAACCCAGCAGGTGTTCAATTTTAAAGAATAGAATAATATAAATCATTTATTCAACACCGGTTAACCACAAACATCACCGCCACCATTTTAACTATAAAACCTCCTTAACCACTGAAATCGCGATGCGCGTTTTTGATGTCTGTGACGCAGATTTTTTTTGGTGGGAACTCGGGCCGCCACGTTCGGCACTTTGGGAATAATCGTTCCTGTGCCTCTGGTGTTTGTTTTTAAAGCATAAACTCTACGTTTCCGGTTACAGGAACGAACAACGCATCCGCATCCGCATCGTTTTATGTCCAATATAATAGTAAAATAATTAGCCAGGAGCGTGCAAAGTTGTCCCAGTCAAATAAATCTATGTTGTTCAGCGAAATATTTATTTCTACGAAATTAAACTTTGGTTGCGGGAAGATCGACGGTGGTTAAGTTAGCAACGCGTACATTTTTTTAATTTAAATTTTTAGGCACTTTGAGTCAACGTGTACTACAAACACGACTTTGTATATAAAACAATAATCTTACCAATTAAAGGCTCGGATGAATGTGAAGCGCTTGATTTTGGAAGCGTTCCAGCTTGGCAGCGTAGTCGGCAATTTGGATACCTCGCTATTCGAAATGCTCTTTTTTATCAAAACATCAGTGAGATTGAACTTTAGATCCAGTTTTATGCATTGCCAGCACTGTTGGAGGATTTTGGAATAGCTGGGTTAGGTACAATCGGATACAAGCGCTGGTGAACTTGTTTAAGTTTTTTAAATAGTTTTTTACATATGGGCTACAGCTTTACGGTTACTTAGATGGAATCTATGCAGCACAGTCACAGTTTATGCATCATCTAAGTGAAAATATGCATTACTTCAGCAACTTGATAATTTTTATTTATATGCGAGCTGATGGTAAACGTAATAAAAGCAACGCAAACTCGAAAAAAAAATTAACCGTGACAAAAATACCATCTTAGTTTGGTCAGGTTATAATGGCAGCTAATGTTGCCTGCCAACTTCACACCGGTATTGTTTGTTTGAAACATGTTTTACGCTTTTCTAATATAAACCACTATACCTACTTAAAAATTAGAGATCGGGTAGAGATTTCACTCAGTAGCTTTTATCTCTGACTGTACACTTGTACAGGTCTGTGCAGAAAATACAATTTTTGAAAACGCACCTGGTTCATTCGCTGTAGGTTTTTGGAATTGTACAGATGTATGCGTTAGCTCTAGCAATATCCTTAAGCGGATATTGAGGATCGTTTCTTTCGTGCCTTCTCTCGGAATATCGGTCCGGGGGAAAGGTTATTGATATTTTTGATTGGTGTGATTACAGCTCTACTCTGGGGGTTTATAAGGCTGCGGCTACGGCCAGAGTACGCTCTTGGGGTGAAAGCGATTTGACGTATGACAGTAATTTTATTATGTCTTGTGCAATTACACTTTGGTGTTCAATAAAGAACTTTTGTATTGTTGTATCTTATCGTGCTTCTTTCAACTTTTTAGAGGTATAAATATAAGAAAATAAAAAATATGTGTGGACATTTTAAACAGCGCTATCTAGCCCCAAACTACCAGATAACTAATAGAACACTTATGGTTTGTAAATACATACATAGAATACAATATAACACCCAGACACAGAACTAACACCATATTCATCGCACAAATGTTTGTCCAGTCAAGGCCAGCTATAGTGGCGTTGAAGTGACCGCGCGGGTGCAATTAATATAAATAAAGGAAATGTTATAGCATTTTTAAACAGGTATAACATTATAGGTCTAACATATAGTTCAAAAAGATTACAAAAATTATAAATACTGATAAAAAAATAAGCTCGAGAAAACGGAACATGCTACGCCTTACAGTGAAGTGGTAGGACAAGGGTAGTTGAATGTAAATCGAATATAAATCTATCTATCTATGTAACAAATTTCTTTTATTGAAATAAAATCGATTAAACTTAATACTTTCACTAACGTACAGTCCTACTTACCTTTATAAGTAAGACACAAGCAACCGCAAGCAAGCAAGTAACCACTCAAAGTGGCGCTCTTTGGGGGAGACCTATGTTCAGCAGTGGACGTCTTCAAGGTGATGATGATGATGATGAAATTAGTAATAATAGTGCACTTTACTTATTTTTTTTATTCTTCTTCTTCTTCTTCTCGTGTAGGCAAGTGGTCAGCCTGGTGTCAGAATTTTTAGGCCACCCAAAGGCTTCTGACTTGGCTTAACGACTATTGTCTACACACCACCCGACAACAGCCAACAGCCAACAACTGACAACAGCCGGGACCGACGGCTTAACGTGCCCTCCGAAGCACGGGAGCATTCAGTTATAGATAACACTTTTTGCTGTAGCGGTCACCCATCAGAGTAGTGACCGCAGCGAACGTTTCTTAACTTTACCGATCGGTTAGAAACGGCTAGTTGTGCTTCGCTACGAGCGCTACTTTGAATCACCTCTATTTATATTTTTTTAAATACCTCTCTCGTCTCAAATTGTATCTTTATCGTTGACATAATTTTATCAGCAGCTGATTGCGCGGTTTGGAGTTTAGTGAACCTTAGATAGCTCAAAATATTAAAAGTTAACCAACCGATTGCCGAAAAAAAATATAAAAATATACTTACATCAGTTAAATATGAAAAGAGTTTTCCCTGTACCTACATTCATTTTGCAGCGGGAAAGAGCTGGCTGGTAATAATACGAAGGCTCTGACAAAGAAATAACGAAATTAGCTGACGTAACCGTCGAGAATGAATAAGCCCACCGAAATGATACATAAATACGATCAGATAAGGAACTCCATATTTGAATTCGAATGCCGATCCCGGGACTTCGGGTTTCTAATCAGGATTCGGGGCTATAGCTGAGAACCTTAATTTCGTCTTCCATATTACAGACTAGGGGCGACCTGCGGTATCCCTCGCGTTTCACTCGTTCCCTAAAGGAATCTTTAATGATGATGATGATGATGATAATGTTGATGTTGATTTAATTTTAATTTATTGAATAAATTATTATTATTATTTACAGTTAATTTATTGGAGATCCGCAGGAGAACTAAAGTGACCGATATAGCTCTTAGAGTTAGTAAGTTGAAGTGGCAATGGGCAGGCCACATCGCTCGTAGAACTGACAACCGATGGGGAAGAAAAGTTCTCGAGTGGCGACCACGAACCGGAAGACGCAGCGTAGGCCGGCCCCCCACTCGGTGGACCGATGACCTGGTGAATGCCGCGGGGAGCCGATGGATGCAGGAGGCGAGCAGCCGCTCAAGGTGGTGTGCTCTGGGGGAGGCCTATGTTCAGCAGTGGACGCCTTCAGGCTGTTAATGATGATGATGATGAATTATTTTGAATTGAATTTAATGAAAGTGACAATTATTATCTATACTCAGTTTCTTTAATTTTTATTTACCCAATCATTTTACTGATGTCGTTATGGGTCTTTGTGTCTGATAAATAAACGATTTATTATTTATTATTATTTAATTTTCCGAGGTAAGAGAGTGCTTATGTTAGCTTTAGAATCATCGTTTTGATGTAAAAGCTACACAAACAAAATTTAAAAAAATTACTTAACTTATAACTGAATACAAGTTTTGTCACAATTAAAATAGCAGACGTCGTCGAACAACAGTTTTTTTTATGATACAACTTTTTTAAAGTTAAACAGGATCGTATGTTACGTGACAATATAAAAATGGCCTAACGATCTAAGAGAAAACTGTATTTGTTCTAGAAACGTGGACACCTTGGAAAAATGACCGGCAAAGTGGAAGGAAAGAGATCGCGTGGGCGCAGCCTGATGGGCTGGTCCGACCAACTTTGCGCTCCATACTGGACACCGCTCTATAAGAGGTCATACACGTTGCTGAGAATAGAAGGAGATGGCGTGATATCATAAACAAGGTGATAGAAGTGGAAGTCCTATGACTTGTGACGGACCTACAGGCATACCTACCGGCCGCACACGCACACCGGCGTATCCCCCGATAACACCGACACGACCGCGCGACCCCGCGCGCCGCCCACCGCGTTCAGCAGACCGCGACCGCAAAAAGATATAAAAGCCGTCCAGCGCGCGGTTAAGGCAGGCATTTGCTCGCGGCTCTCGCGGTGGATGGACGTGCACACCATACACCAGAGCCCCTAGCAAATCGCCTACTCCCGTGTTCCCTACTAACACGGTGAACGGTACCCTCTGCGCGTGGCCCCCATGCTGATGCCGCTTGGGTAACCGTTCTCCGCCCCCCGCCGTCCTCCCGTCCCCGTGTCTCAAAGCGCGTGGCCCCCATGCTGATGTCGCTCGAGACACGTCCCTAGCCGTGGATCCCTTATCCCGCCGCACCAAGGGCACACAGCGCGTGGCCCCCATGCTAATGCACTGGGCCCTTAGGTACCCCTGCATGCACTAACCCCCGCGCCGCGCACCGACGCGCACACTGGTTTCTCGCGTTCCGGACGTCGTCCCGCTCCAAGGGCAAAAGCGCGTGGCCCCCATGCTGACGTCGCTTTGCCCTCACTGAGCTGGACGCCCTCCGCGCCCGTCAGATCCCCGCCCGTGCGGAACGCTTCTCACAGGCCGCCGCGCTCCTGTTAGAGAACTCGCCGCGACCCGTATACCAGTTTAACGTCACGGACGTCGGCCCCCTGTTCCGAGGATCGATAGCGCGTGGCCACCATGCTTATGTCGCTTTCCCCTCACTGAACAGAGCGCCCTCCGATCTTCCCGACCGTTCACCTACGCGGAACGCTTCTCACAGGCCACCGCGCTCCTGTTAGAGAACTCGCCGCGACCCTCATCCCGTTTTCATATCACGGACGTAGGCCTTCTGTTCCGAGGATAGATAGCGCGTGGCCACCATGCTTATGTCGCTTTCCCCTCACTGAACAGGACGCCCTCCGTTCTTCCCGATAGTTCGTTCACGCGTTCGCTTCTCACAGGCCACCGCGCTCCTGTTCGAGAACTCGCCGCGACCCGTACCCCGACTTCGTATCACAGACGTCGGCCTCCTGTTCCGAGGATCGATAGCGCGTGGCCACCATGCTTATGTCGCTTTCCCCTCACTGAACAGAACGCCCTCCGTTCTTCCCGACCATTCGTTCACGCGTACACCGCTCGCAGGCCGTCGCGCTCCTGCTCGTGAGCCCACCGCGACCACGTCGTCCCGGGGTCCGTCACCCTTCCGTCTAAGCGTTAGATATAGACTTAGAATAAGTACCGTATAAGCTTTAGTACCGTCTAGATGCCCTAAGCACATATTATGATGCGATAAATATATACCCGTGTATTGTAACTGATAACCGCGTGTTTCCCTGGACTCACATCCCCCATAGGTTACCCCATCTTAGGTATTCCATCCCTTGCCACGACCATCGTAGCACAAGGACACGACTACCAACATAACGAGGCGTCTGGTCAGCTAGCCGCAAGACGCCACGTTACATTGGCGCCCAACGGAAAAACCCGCAACCGAAACCCCGTGGTTGGGTGGCCACGCTATATTGGCACCCAACGGAAAAACCCGCAACCGAAACCCCGTGGTTGGGTGGCCACGCTATATTGGCACCCAACGGAAAAACCCGCAACCGAAACCCCGTGGTTGAGTTGCCACGTTACATTGGCGCCCAACTTAAAAACCCGCGAACGTAACCCAGGGGATAGGGCTACTTACTACAGCGACGTATCCAGGCAAGAGCCAAAAGTTTACATCGCTTAGGAAGTGTCCTCAACTTAAAATTGTGTCCAGACGGAAACTATACCCGTAGAATAAAACTATAAACCGGTAAATACAAATGTCAGAGAAAACATCTTGGATTTACAACTTAAAGAAACCCGAATTAGAAGAGGAGTGTAAGAAGAGAAACCTCACGACGGAAAACAAGACCGTCAAAGATCTGCGCCAGATACTTGCCGAAGCAATAAGGGCAGAACCAGACCATACCAGTAATACAGCTCCGATGTTTTTGGGTAGCGGCAGCACCAGCGAATCAGAATCAGAATTCAAAGATACCATGGTACTACCAGATAGAGATACCAGGGACAAACCAGGCATGTCTAACTACCCAGAAAGAGATGAACGGGATATAGAAAGATGGAACTTGCACTTCAATACATACGACGATCCAGTGGAGTTCTTAGAAAGCCTAGACGATGTAATAGAGTCCAGCGGAACCGAAAAAGAAAAAGTACTCAAGATTTTACCAAGATTCCTAAGAGGGAAAGCCGTATTATGGTACCGTAATAATAAACATTTATTCAAGAATTGGGACGAGTTCATCAAATGTTTCAAACTCACGTTCCTAACCCACGATTACGACAACGAACTGCTAAAACGAATAATAACGAAGAAACAACATTTCCGACAGAAGTTCACAGACTACCTAATAGAAATTCAAACCTTGATACGCCGATATGGGAAAATGCAAGAAGACGAAGAACTAAAAATAATATACGAAAATATGTCCTCAAAATACAAATACTACATAAAGTACACCGAAATCTCCACCGTACACCAGTTAATACAACTTGCGAACAACTACGAAAATATATCGTCAGAACGACGCAACGAATTCGAGGAAGGATTCCATCGAAACCCACAATATACACCGGTAAATCAAAACCGCGAAGAAGCCCACAAGAAGTGGACCAACCAGACAACCAGAGACCGCGCCCGAACTGAAGAAACAGCAAAATATGTATACAAATACAACCCCAGGGAATGCTGTTGGAGCTGTGGCAAACCAGGACACTCAATGAAAGAGTGCCGGGGGAGAAAGGTGCTATTTTGCAGTGGTTGCGGTAAACTGGGTGTACAAAGTTCAAAGTGCTGTAAGAAAACAAAGAACCAAATAGAATCAGTAACAATAAACATGCACAGTCAAGAACAAAAAGGAGATAACCGACCATTCATAAAAATATCGGTGATGCACAAAGAGTATGATGCATTAATCGATACAGGTTCGACAAGGTCATACGTAAACCAAGACATATACAAAGAGTTTACAGACAGGAAATTGAAACCAAAAAAGGTATCAGAAACCGCAATACTCGCGAACGGAGCAAAAATAGAAATAAACGAAGCGTTGCCGTTGCAGATAGACATAGAAGGAGAAACGTTCAGTCACCAAATGCTTTACCACCCAGAAATAACCAAAGTGCTGATAGGAATGGATATAATGAAGAGAATAGGAATAAAGATAGAATGGAAAGCGAACCAGAGACCAAAAGAAACACAAGAAGAAAGACCAAGAAATACAAAACTCAACACCGATAAGGACCAGTCAGAAACGAACGCAAGAGACCCGACATTAACCGTTACACAGAAACAGAACCTGCAGAAACTTATAAGAGAAGAATACGAGAAATGCGACAATACCCCGAAAGGGAATACTTGGGTAAAACATAAAATCAGACTGATCCACCAACAACCAGTTAAACAAAAATACTACCCACGGAACCCCAGACTGCAAGAGATAATAAACGAGCATGTAGATGAAATGTTAAGAAACGGAATAATAGAAAAATCAAATAGTGCATACAGCTCACCAATAGTTCTAGCAAAAAAAGCAGACAACGGATACAGGTTCTGCATAGATTTTCGAAAAATAAACGAAATATCACACAGGGACGCGTACCCCTTGCCACAGATAGATAACACTTTAGAAAAACAGCAAAACGCAAGGTTCTTTTCAAAAATCGATTTAAAAAACGGTTACTGGAACGTGAAACTCGAGGAGGACAGCAAACCAATAACCGCTTTCACCGTACCGGGAAGAGGATTATTCCAGTTCACGGTCATGCCATTCGGTCTTCATTCAAGTGGTGCAACTTTCCAGAGATTATTGGACACTGTGATCGGACCAGAGATGGAGCCACATGCATACGTATATTTAGATGACATCATCGTGTGCAGTCCCACATTTGAGATGCACTTACAACACCTGAAGGAAATATTCAAAAGAATACGAGCAGCCAGACTGGAGATAAACAAAACAAAGAGCGAATACTGTAAAACAGAACTCGAGTACCTGGGACACAAAATAAACAAAGACGGAATAAAAATGAACGAAGGGAAAATTGAAGCAATCAAAAATCTAAAACCACCCGAAAACATCAAAGAAGTACGAAGATTCATAGGTATGACGTCATGGTACAGAAAATTCATACCAAACTACTCAGAATTAATGCACCCGCTAACAGCCCTGCTTAAAAAAGACACGAAATTCACGTGGGAAGAAGCACATCAAGAATCATTCACCGAAATCAAAGATATAATCGCACAAGATCAATTGCTTAAAAGAGCAGACTTCACGAAACCACTCATTTTACAAACAGACGCAAGCGACACAGGACTAGGCGCAGTACTAGTACAAAACCAAGAAAACAAGGACTACCCAATAATGTACGCCAGTAGAGCACTACAACCAGCAGAAAAAAAGTATACAACATCAGAAAAAGAATGCCTCGCTGTGATATGGGGAATAAGGAAAATGAGACCATTCCTGGAAGGATATCAGTTCACAGTGATAACCGATCACCAAGCACTGAAATGGTTGAACACGATAAAAGACCCGTCAGGGAGATTAGCAAGATGGGCGTTAGAACTACAACAATACGATTACAAAATAGAATATAGACCAGGCAGCCAAAATACAATAGCCGACCAGCTATCAAGAAACCCAATTTTCGCGTTACAAGAAAAAAAAGACTGGCATAAAAAGAAAATGGAGAAAATACAGACCCAAGAGAACCCAGATTATAAAATAGAAAACAACGAATTGTACCGAAAAATAAAACATCATGCATATGGACCGAGATTACAACCAGCATCAGATTGGAGACTATGTGTATCACAAGACGACATGGAGAACGTATTAAAAAACAACCATGATGTACCAACCACCGGTCACTTAGGAACGTCAAAAACCCTAAACAGGGCAGCACATAAGTACTACTGGCCGGGAATGTACAGAGATGTACGTGCATACGTGAGAAGATGCACAACTTGTCAAATACACAAAAACCAACGTCTTAAACCGCACCGGAAAGAAAAAGAAAAACCCGAAGTATAGAAAACCGCAAAACGCAGTTAAAAGTGTTTTTTGTTATATGAATAATTAGAATGTAATTTTTTGTTAGGTACCAGTAACTTAAAAGTAAAACCGCACGTGAATTATGTACTTGTTCTATTAATCATTAAGAAACAACAAGAGGTTGTCTTTAGGTAAATAAGTTACACCGAAATGTGGAAAGTTTAGTTAACGTTAAAATGTACATATTTATATTGTAATAATTATGTTAGAATTAGGCTACAGATTATCATGTTAAATGCACCAGAAAGGCACTTATATTGTAACCATATAACAGCAGGCACCAGAGTATATAATTATAAATAGACCCGATTCATACTCCAACCTGACAATATATGAAAGTACATAATAGTTATGATTTGGAATTAAAAATATGTACATAGAAATAACCAGAACTAATAAGTTAACCCGTATAAGTTCACCTGAACCTTGCCAGATATTATATACCATTTTATATACCGATACCGGTGATTTTTCCCAGGTAAAAATCTCCAAGACAGGAAGGAGGGTGTGACGGACCTACAGGCATACCTACCGGCCGCACACGCACACCGGCGTATCCCCCGATAACACCGACACGACCGCGCGACCCCGCGCGCCCCCGCCCACCGCGTTCAGCAGACCGCGACCGCAAAAAGATATAAAAGCCGTCCAGCGCGCGGTTAAGGCAGGCATTTGCTCGCGGCTCTCGCGGTGGATGGACGTGCACACCATACACCAGAGCCCCTAGCAAATCGCCTACTCCCGTGTTCCCTACTAACACGGTGAACGGTACCCTCTGCGCGTGGCCCCCATGCTGATGCCGCTTGGGTAACCGTTCTCCGCCCCCCGCCGTCCTCCCGTCCCCGTGTCTCAAAGCGCGTGGCCCCCATGCTGATGTCGCTCGAGACACGTCCCTAGCCGTGGATCCCTTATCCCGCCGCACCAAGGGCACACAGCGCGTGGCCCCCATGCTAATGCACTGGGCCCTTAGGTACCCCTGCATGCACTAACCCCCGCGCCGCGCACCGACGCGCACACTGGTTTCTCGCGTTCCGGACGTCGTCCCGCTCCAAGGGCAAAAGCGCGTGGCCCCCATGCTGACGTCGCTTTGCCCTCACTGAGCTGGACGCCCTCCGCGCCCGTCAGATCCCCGCCCGTGCGGAACGCTTCTCACAGGCCGCCGCGCTCCTGTTAGAGAACTCGCCGCGACCCGTATACCAGTTTAACGTCACGGACGTCGGCCCCCTGTTCCGAGGATCGATAGCGCGTGGCCACCATGCTTATGTCGCTTTCCCCTCACTGAACAGAGCGCCCTCCGATCTTCCCGACCGTTCACCTACGCGGAACGCTTCTCACAGGCCACCGCGCTCCTGTTAGAGAACTCGCCGCGACCCTCATCCCGTTTTCATATCACGGACGTAGGCCTTCTGTTCCGAGGATAGATAGCGCGTGGCCACCATGCTTATGTCGCTTTCCCCTCACTGAACAGGACGCCCTCCGTTCTTCCCGATAGTTCGTTCACGCGTTCGCTTCTCACAGGCCACCGCGCTCCTGTTCGAGAACTCGCCGCGACCCGTACCCCGACTTCGTATCACAGACGTCGGCCTCCTGTTCCGAGGATCGATAGCGCGTGGCCACCATGCTTATGTCGCTTTCCCCTCACTGAACAGAACGCCCTCCGTTCTTCCCGACCATTCGTTCACGCGTACCCCGCTCGCAGGCCGTCGCGCTCCTGCTCGTGAGCCCACCGCGACCACGTCGTCCCGGGGTCCGTCACCCTTCCGTCTAAGCGTTAGATATAGACTTAGAATAAGTACCGTATAAGCTTTAGTACCGTCTAGATGCCCTAAGCACATATTATGATGCGATAAATATATACCCGTGTATTGTAACTGATAACCGCGTGTTTCCCTGGACTCACATCCCCCATAGGTTACCCCATCTTAGGTATTCCATCCCTTGCCACGACCATCGTAGCACAAGGACACGACTACCAACATAACGAGGCGTCTGGTCAGCTAGCCGCAAGACGCCACGTTACAGACTTAAGTAAGGAAAACGACTTATGGACGAGGAGGCAAATGCAACCGTAGTAGATATTATACCGTTTGTAAAACCAAAACCAGTCAAAATCAAAATGTTGGCTATTTAAAAGCATTACTGTGTTCCAGTTTGAAAGGCATTGTAGCTAGTGAAGTTACTGGGCAAGTGAGGCTTAATGATATGATTGTGTGAAGTCTCAGGATGACGTGCGCAGTGCAGTGTCACGCAAAACTATATTAATTTAGAGTTCCGAGTGATACTGAAGTCTGTTTTGGGCGGCCGTGACGCTTATGATCAGGCAAACGACTAGCTCGTCACGTCATTTATTTACAAAAAAAATTGTTGCATGGCATAACAGCCGCGCCTCTCGGAGCAGTTACATCACACTAATATTATAAAGGCGAAAGTTTGTGCGTATGTGTGTATGTGTGTATGTTTGTTAGTCTTTCACGCTCTAACAGCTGGACGGATTTGGATGAAATTTGGTATGGATGTAGCTTATACCCTAGATTAAAACATAGGCATACTTTTTAACCCAAAACGGGAACGGTTCCTGTAGGAACGCGGGTGGAACCACGGGGCGCTGCTAGTATAAAATATTAGTAAAAGGTCAAAGAAATATATATATCCATTATATCGGGCCGTTCCAATTTCCCTCCACGTGGAGTGTTTGATTCAAGCGATATTTTTCAATTTTCCCCGCTTGGACCGAGTGCGTGGGTTTTATATACCATTTAGAGTTTATTTCGATTTCTTTTTCTGGTGTCTGATATGTTAATAGTATGGAAAAATATCTCGGAAAAATATAATGAAAAATATCTGTTGATCTCCGGAGCGTAAGCAATTTGTGTGCAAGCTATCGGTTCTGAATTAGTAGGAATAGTAATTACCACTCGTTATTCTGAAAAAGACGCACATGATTATTTTAACCAGATTTCCTTTTCGAAACAATAACTAATCCGCCTATTACGTCACGTAAACTGCAAATTACTAAGGCTGGGTTGCACCAGAACAGCGGTTAATGTAAAGGTTTATGTCAAATTTGACAATAACAGTAACGCTGACTTTAGCAGTCACTGCGAAATGCGTTGCACCAGCGTATTCACAAGCATAGTTAAAGTTAACAGGGTTACAAGTCAAATGAGACCTTATTTACCCCAGATGCATAGCTCGAAACGTTTTTAAATACGGCAATACTAAAAACGAATTCAATATGAGCTGACGAAGTACTATACTCTACTAAAACGAAGTACTATAGTAGTATACTCTTTGATGCGCTTTCATTTACCAAATTTTACCAGCCGCTCAAGGTGGCGCACTCTGGGGGAGGCCTATGTTCAGCAGTGGACGTCTTCAGGCTGATGATGATGACGATGAATATTTTATCATGACAATTCACCAGTCATGCATGACAGACAGTGACAGTGACAGAGACAGTTTTCCCGAAAATTAAGCAAGACGTCCCGGCATAGTTATTTTTTATTGGATAGGTTAGGTACCTACCTACCTAACCATTTCCTATTTAAAGATAGTGTTTAGATAGGCATTTATTAATTAAGGAACTTACTTCATTGTTGGGGCTTTTAACCAGGGTTCATGCTGTTTAGGTAACCGCAAAGCTACATTTTTTGAGACTCGAAACCTTGCTAGGAACCATGTTTCGTCTCATGTGAAAAAACGGTTGCGTCTAAACAAATATCGGGAAGGTCCGCCGATATTTCACTCCTGCCCGCCTAGCATGCGCACCGCGACAACATTTTCTCGACACTTTATCACGTGAGAGACCGTGACAAGACTATGGTAGCGCCTAAGTGTGTCTCACTCTAACAGTGACGACAAGTTTTCTCGCGTTGCGCATGCTAGGCCATCTGGACAGCTTTTAAACTTAAATCAAGCACAAGTGTGATCTTGTATGGAATACTGCGACCATCTCTAGAACGGTTCAGTTAAATACCAACTTCAGGCCTTGGACTCAATTGAAAGGCGGGCAAAAAGGCTCATAGGTGACGATACAATGGTGAGGGCTAGGCTCCTTCAGAGCTTAGAGCGTCGTCGTAAAACTTTACGACGATGCTCACGAAATATAACCCGTAGATCGCTGATAGGCAACTGCCTATCAGCGTTCTACAGGTTACATTTCGGTAAGTGTGCTGCGGAGCTACACAATCCAATTCCACCATCTCCTTTTCACCATGCATCGGACTACAAGACGTACAGCTACACGTCATCCGTTTATGGTTGATATTCTTTCGATTTGCACTAAGCGGTTTGACTCGACGTTTATAATCCGAGCAGCGAAGTATTGGAACATTTTACCACCGTCTTTGTTTCCCGATAAGTACAATCTGAAGCTCTTCAAGTCGCGAGTGATTATGTATCTTCTAGGCAAACATGTACCATCCTAGACCGCGTCGTCACTTTCCATCAAGTGAGATAGCGGTCAAATGCGGGCCAATTAAGTTAATTAAGTTAACCTGACGTTGACCAAGTTATCACTTTCGCCTTTAGCACTACTAGATTCTGCGATTATTTCCTGGAGCAGGGACATGATGTGAGTTTTGTATGCATCTGACAGACTTTTAACTTAAACTATAATACTAACTGGCCAAGCGTGTGCAGTTACGGTTAACAGTTAAAGTTATGACGTCATTCACCAATTGTCAGATGGTGCAACGAATTTTTTGCCTAACTGGTACTTTAACTGAAATGTCGATGTTTGTCATTGCTAAAGTAAGACGGTGCAACTCACCCTAAATGTATTTCGTTACCGTACAATCGGTGAAACGATTTTACCGGAACGAAGAAAATTCCCCTCATTCCTCTGGGCAATTTAGCCGACAGCGATCACGCCGTGTCACGAACGTTTGCCTCCTGGTCTATAATTAAACTCCTGGACTACATAACAGTATATCAGTAAGGATGGTGTTGCTTTATTCGTTTATTAAAGGATTAGTAGTCGCAAATTTTTATATATGAATAAATATAAAAAAATTCTAAATTGTATTTTAATTGTGCAGCAGTGATTATTTTAGAATTAGCAGGTTGAAATGGCAATGGGGAGGCCACATCGCTCGTAGAACTGACAACCGATGGGAAGAAAGGTTCTCGAGTGGCGACCACGAACCGGAAAACGCAGCGTAGGCCGCCCCCCCACTCGGTGGACCGACGATCTGGTGAAAGCCGCGGGGAGCCGATGGATGCAAGAGGCGAGCAGCCGCTCAAAATGGCGCTCTCTGGGGGAAGCCTATGTTCAGCAGTGGACGTCTTCATGCTGTTGATGATGATGATGATGTACCTGTAGGGACGCTACGAGACAACAGCTGACAAAACGAAGTGTAGAGACAGACACGAACTAAACACAGAAACGGCAAGCTAATCTATCTTAGTTCTTTACCTACCTCATAAAGAAAAAAAATAAGTTGACTCGTGCTTACAGAAGTTTACTGGTTTTCTGAAACGTGACGCTATGCAATGCAAAGCGAGGATTATATTAATTTTTATTGAAATGAGTAACAAATATAAGCAGATTACCCATCTGCAACACCGAGGGCATTGCCAATGCGTTGCCTACAAGGGTAAGAACTACACGGGGTATTGACTCACGAGTCCATACTGTTTATATATAAGTAAACATATCCAGAGGCGATCCACAAGTTTTAATTGAAAACAAATAAGTACTTAGGTACTTATTCACGTCTATTAAAATAATCTTAAACAGCCGGTCCATGAAAATAGCTTTCATCATCATCAACAGCCTAAATACGTCCTCCCCCACAAAGCACCACTTTGAGCGGCTGCACCTTCATTGTTTCGTAAAAATATAATCTAAGAGTTTTTAAGGCTAGAGTGAACCGGTATCTTCTAGCTAAGCATGAGTCATCGTCGACCTCGTCGTCATTTACCATCAGGTAAGAACGTGGTCAGATATTAGCCTTCCTATGTTTTTTTTTTAAATAAGGTTCTCCAAATGTACGCCACTGAGCCTAGTCTTCTCTTCTCATTTAACTGCTGTCAACGGCAAGTCGTTGCTCCAACTATTATAGTCGGAGGGCGTCCTACACAACGCTTGCCAGTATACCTAGTCGTGAATAGAATAGAATAGAAGAATGCTTTATTGCACACCAAAACATACACAAAGATACATGACAATATGAACTATTTGACAAAAGGTAGTACAATGGGCGGTCTTATCGCTTAAAGCGATCTCTTCCAGACAACCTTTGGATGGACAGAAACAGATTATGAATTAGACAGGTTGGCGATGTACAGTAAATACAAAATTAGATATGAATACTAAATCCTAAAACTACTAAAACTCATATAATACGACATGCATACATAAACATACACACTACATTAATAATATAATATTATAATTATTATGTTAATTATTATAATATAATAATATTATACATACATACTATCACAGATATAGGTACCTACATATACGTATCTACATATATATATAACTAAAGTTGTAAACATAAGTACTTATAATTAAAAATAATACTAGCTCAGATTGGATAAGTAATGTGTCCTCACCATAGTCTTGAAAACTGACAATGACGTCGTGATTTCTACTTAATAACTTAATACTTAATAACTAAATAATTAGTAGTTCATCTGGCTACCTACAAAATCTGTCGCCAAGTACTACTTTCTTTCGGCAGCCTCACTTTTGTACGTGTAACAAGACACCACACCTTCTACTTACCGTAAATATCATACAAAATTATTATAAGTAACCACCACAGAGCCGGAAAAAAATTACCCTCGCACCCCGATAATAGAGACGCCTTTCCCAACATTTTCCATACAATTCAAATGCGTTACGATTTAAACGAAACCGTTATGGTTTACTTGCGCAGAACCAGTGTGAAGATGACATAATGTATCCAGCCTTGTCATTAGTGTTTGCGCTCGGCGCCTATTGCTCGTCACGAATATTGTTATTACTTTAGACTTTATCGGGGCGCAAGTGTAATTTGTATAATTTGGTCTAATCTATGTAATATTATTATAGATAAAAAAAATGAAATAAAACGTTATATGGGCAGATTCTGGTTTAGGCAGATTGTTGTTGCTTGTAATCGGCCTTCTTTATTATGTTTATATACGTGCTGCAAGTTTTCTGAAAATCGTAATATAAATAAAATAAAAACTCTTTTAAGGGCAGATTTTTTCTTACACCTAAATAGGCCCGCATTTGACCGCAATCTCACCTGATAGGAAGTGACGATGCGATCTACGATAGTACATGCTTGCCTAGAAGCCCTAGAAGATATCTATTCACTCGCTACTTGAAGAGCTCCAGATTGTACTTATCGGTAAAAAAGACGCTGGTAAAGTGTCCCATTCCTTGACTACTCGGATTATAAATGTCGAGTCAAACCGCTTCGTGAAACGGCTAGAGTAATATCAACAACAAGACAAACGTCTTCATCCGCTTGGATTAGACAACGCTCCGCTGGGGGATCAATTTCAATTTTTATTCTACTCAGATAAATTGCCCTGTTTAAACCCCTAGCAGATCCATTTCGACTTTTTCTTCACATAGATTTCCTGCTTAAAGTAAGATTCTCTGGGGGATTTATTTTGATTGAAACATGGTAACATCACAATATTATTATTTACATTAGTGATATTAGTAACATCGGTAGTGCAAATATATTTCAAAACAAACTAGTCATTCTTGAGCATGATTTAAAAGTGCTAAGTACCAGGAGATCCAAAAGACTGGGAGTAGGTTAGGGTTAAAAAACACAGACAGCACGTGTAGAAATATTTATTACAACAGAATCGAAGACTATACACAACCTAATAATCGTTATTTTATAATACACATGAAATTTAACAAAGATACAACTTTGTACAATGCTGATAACTATACAAACATTTATGATATAATTATTTAGAACAATTATCATAATAATAAATGATTCGTTTATTTTGGAGGCTATATCAATCAAACACAGTAAACATTACTGAAAAATCAAATACGCCTAGCTACTATGGAATAATTGGTTCAAGGGCTCTACACACATTATGTAGGTAGTTACATGTTATAAGCTATTCACCATCGCAGGGGCAGATAGCCATAAACGTGACTAGGACTACCATGGTCACTACATGGGGGACGTCCGTAGAGACAGACGGTAAACATCCAAAATAACCGAGTATAAACATAAAATCTTTCATTAAATGGTACCTACAATATAATTTCCTCCTCAGATCAGTCTACGAAAATAACTTTATTGTACTTATTCATGATAATTTTATGATAGTTAAACTTAACCAACACTTAAAGTGCCTTAACATTTTTAAGTAAGGCCCTAAATAAGTAAAGATAATAAATTCAAAATCCAGGTACAAAAGGAAAAGGCAAATGTACCTACATAACATGCATACTGTGAATGAAACTGACTACCCGCAAGTGGGGTCCTAATACAAGTTGGCATTTACACTAGGTACATTTCAAAGCTTGAAAATAGGAACACTTATCTATGTACAATTATGTATTTACTGGTTTATTGATTTAACGAACCTGGCAGAATAGAAACTAGCCTACATTAAACAGTCAAAATTGTAATAAATCAACAATCTTACTTCTATCTTACTTAGTTTTACTAGGTGGTAGGACTTTTCTGCAAAGTTCGTCTAGGTAGGTACCACCGCTTTGCCAGTTATTCTGCCGCCAAGCAGTAGTGTGCAAGCACTACTGTGTTCCGGTTTGAAGGGCATTGTAGCTAGTGAAATTACTGGGCAAATGAGACTTTATGATCTGATCACTCAGTCTAGTAATTTGATTATTAGACTGGGTGATGTCTCAGGATGACGTGCGCAGTGCAGTGTCGCGCGAAACTATTGTTTTAAAGTTCCGGGTGACACTGCAACTGTTATGGGCGGCCGTGTCACTTAACATCAGGTGAACGACTAGCTCGTCACGTCATTCAATCACATAAAAAAAAAAAAAAAAAAAAATCAAGTAAGTAAAAGTTAATTTCAGGGGAGTGATAATGATAACAGAGTGAGATTTCCCTATTTCTTTAACACTTTTACTAACCATAAATAAACCTATGTTTATAATACATAAACACTATGCACAATAGGGAAACGAAATGATACTAGACAGGAAAATACAATACCATAAAAACATTTACACGAGCTCCGAAATACATCTTTTATAAACTTTAAATATTAAACTTACCTAATATTTGAATATTCTTGAAGCACAAAATAAATGTAACCGTTTACAAAAAAGTGTAGTAATAAATCATGTCTCCGAAACGTAAAAAAGCATTAAGCCAGCCATCTCCACGTAAAACTTATTTTGATTGACTTTTCAAAGGCCGCACTGAAACTTTAGATACTCATTTATTATTAACTTATATCTACCAAGTTACAGTATAAACGAGCCGAAAGAAATAACAATTCCAGGTTCCTATTTGTGTTTTTGTTTCGAAGTGTTTCTCTCGTAACAACTTCTTACTCTACCTTTAACAACGCAATTTGATGCCGTTCTTTGTTACGTTACGTATTTCCCATATAATGCTACTTTACATTTTTGCCCTAATATTATTTGCGCGAACTTTATGACTCTGTAATAACGGCGTGTTTATTATAGCAGGTGTTTTTATCAGGTGGTTCACCCTTGGAATGGTGATTATATTCTGCTGTTAAAATTGACTCAGTGTACTTGAGTGGTATGTGGTTACCATGCACCATTCCACTTGTCTAGTTGTACCTACCGATGATGTGGACCCTCCTTTTTGGGGAAGTTAGGTCGCGAAAGCATATTTTGCAAGGTTTTGGTGAAGTAAACTGTTAAATTTTGTACAAATATGGACCGTAGGTACCGATTAATAAAGCAGATAGCTTTTAATAAAAGCTTTGAGTTTCCTATAATCTTTAAGAGCTTCAGCTTTCAAGAAAACTCTTTAAATGATATCTACCTAACGTTTAAGGAATCTCAAGAGATTCTTGTTTTATTTGTCGGCATTAATCCTAAAATAATCTAGCGTTAACTTAGAGTAGGTCCCGATAGACCCGATAACATTTGTTTTTTCAAGAATTTAGACGCCCCCATAAAAACAAATGCATTTTATTGTTTCGAACTAATATCGTTCAGATATACATGTACGCAACAAACTTGACTTAGATATGAGTTAAAAGTTTGTACAATATTAGAATTTACAAAGAATAGGTACTTGTAGAACATATTGTAATTGTTAAAACGATTTTACTTATTTCGTACAAATTGCAACGCTTTTATAGTAAAAGTTTACATTCTACAATACAACACGGCTTAAATTACAATAGCAAAACAAACAAGACTTCACTCAAATTTAATTATGACTAGAGTAATAGTAAAATCTACACCGAGAACACGATTAATAATCTCAATAATCTGTACACGGATTAAACTAATTAACGGCTAATATCACAAAGATGTTTGTTTTAATTTCGTTTACGTTTTTAAAACAACAGCAACAGTACGACTAGAAATAAACTAGGAGCAATTTTAGTGACTTTAGAGAATGCTTTTAACCTTATCTCGTTTTGTACTGGGTGTCCGTAAGACTCCTCTATAGTTTCCATCAGTTCCTTAGGACATGGGAGCATTTCGAGGGGGATATCTGTTAATTTTTTCGCTGTATTCGTTTTGTATTTGAGTCGTTCGTTGTACTCGTCTTTGTCATAATACTCGTAGTTGTCGTCAGCTAATATATTTTCGTTGGGAGTTTCAATGCGTACGTCGTCGGGTTCCTCCATTCGCCTTTCGAGGGTTGTGTCGACGACACATGATACTTTTTCAAGGGCCTGCTTCAAGGCGAAGTCTCTTGTCTCGTTGCGTAGGGTGTATATCCAGGAGAGGCGGCAGTCGCACTCGAGAGGGTTACCTGTGAACAAAAGCTAAATTTATACTTCATTTTATAAACTTACCGCAACACAGTATGTCTCATCGAGTAGCTCAGTTATACAAAATTTGATTTTTAATAGTCGTGCAGTACCTACATAGTAATAAAAGTATTCAGTGCTATGTTGGAGAAAGAGTACTGATATTTGTTTACAAAAAAATATGGTCTATTTATTTACCTACTAAAAATTAAATTAAAAGCTATATACATGATATTGTTTCATTTAAAACTGACATACTTTTGCATTTGAAATGTTAACTGAGATAGAAAAGATTTTGCGGCTCGTGTCGTTTATCTACGTTATTCGACATTATAACTTTGACACCGGGCAGACAATCTTCCATAGCAATAAAGGCGATAATGGAGATGATAATAAATATATTTTGCTTCTTCAACGCAAACAAAGTAGCAGGGTAATGCCGTAAAATCTAAATGCAACCTTAACCCAAGCCAATTATAATCCTGAACTTGAGAGCGTTACGTCTTATAAACTCGCTGATACTGTAAAACAATACAATTTCGTGCCTGTTAAAGCCATTATTACTTTCTCAACCAGCGCGGGTGTTGGCTTATTAAGCTGATTTTGTGGAAGATAAAATTTAGGGACCATAACAAGTTATAAAGTGTTATGTTACAACTTGAAAACATTATCACGAAATCATTAATTCAAAGGTGCTGTTAGCCTAGTAATTGGGATCGTATGTGGCTGTAGAGATAGCAACACTAATGATGTCGAATACACGTTGTATATTGTATATACCTGATATTTTCGACACTATTGTGAGAATGGATATATATTGCAAAGTCAAGATAACTTGGACGAAGAGTAGTTGTGAGATAGGCTGACCGATACGTGTATGATGATTATATTGACGCAGATAAAAATGGTGCGAATGGAAAGTACTCTTAGTGACTACGAAATAGAGTATTTATTGGTGAAAATCGCCCTGAAATGCCTACAAATCTTAAAATTTTTCCTGGAAAGACAGGCGGACGTGCCCACTGCGGCCACCATTTTTCTTCCATCGCGCAGCTCCCAACTATCTGTCGGGGGCAGGTTGCCTTCTCAGCTACTTCAGATAATTCCAGCGCAAGCCGAATGCAAATATAACACTTGTGAGCACAAAGACTTTACCATTATCCACACGTTTTAGACTTAAATAAAACTATGTACTTATTTCGTGGTGAGAAAAATTTTTGAAGATGTTGGCTATCTCGGAACATGGTATTTCATGCTTTATAGTGCTTAGTATCTCAATATATACGCATGAAATAGATAAATAGTAACAAAAGTTATTAGAGCATTATGTGCACGTCTCTATATAAGGGTGGTTCTCATTGTTGTCTTCGCTAGAGCACATAGTATAATATTAAACTACACCAATAGCCAGAGGAAGCTCAGTCAGTTAGAGACTCAGTCTGTAGGCCTTGCCATGCCATATATATATATATATATATATTCATATTTCGTGTACATTATTATTGAATTTCGATAGCCAAATATTATATTGAAGAAGCTTCATGCTCAATGTACCTTGCGACTACATTTCTCTAAAATGAATAAAGGTTGAATTTTACTTATTGACATTTAAAAAGTTATCCCATTACTGGCACTGCAAAACCTATCAATTTAAAATACGTTTTATTAAATTTTATGAATGAATTATTAATCTGAAAACAGCCATCATTGGTTTCAAGGAAATTTTTCACCGCTGGAATACAATATATTCGACGCGAACTTATTTGGTATAATAAATCAGTATTGTAAAGCAAGAAAACGATGTCACCGCGTCAGTAGCCAGTAGGCCAGAGCAAGTACCTACTATTATATTTTCTGTGGTAATATTGTAAAAATAATGACCAGTGATCGTTAGATAGTCGATTTACCTATATAGCTAATATTTAGCATATAGCTAATAGCTAATATTAATATAAAGTGTAATGTCCAAGTGGAAAACAATGATGTGGAAGGTGTGCAAAACAATGATGTACTGGTACCCAAGAGACAGGAAAAGAAAACGGGGCAGACCATTTAAAAGGTGGGCCGATGACGTTAGAGTGGTGGCTACTGGCACCTGGACAACGACAGTAGGCGACAGAATTATCGAAGCAGTTGAAGGAGACCTTTGTCAAAGAAAGACAAACAGACGAAGCTGTTGAGGCAAATTAATTAATTATCACGCAGCGTATGTATCTTATATCTAAATTACACAGTTTGTATTGTTATATTCTACTTTGTCTGAAATAAAGGTTATATTATCATAATGTCCAAGTAAAAATAAACCGTATCATTTCGATTTTGCCAGAAAAGATTTAACTACGAATATCTGAAGACAATTATTATTCTCTCAGACAATGATATCAAGACACTTATTGACTAAAATATGGATATAATACTTATTTAGCAGCTGTTGATACACATTGTTACACAAATTATCTGTTTATTTCTATTTAGTCATGTAATAATAAGGCAATAATGGAACTATTGCGTACTTTACCAACTAATAAATATTAATTAGTTGTAATTGGCCCCTGATATAAATGGGGGTACGAAGCTCATTAACACAAGTTCGGCAATTACATTGACATAATTGCTTTTTGGTTCTGCATAGTTTACAAGTTCTTTGTAATAATTATACCTACAGGGATGCTAAGCAGTGAAATTGTGGACTTATGTTACGTCTACGTGGCTCAATTGCGCCAATCATTAGAAATAAAGAAAGACAATAATTGGACCAATTATCATCAACAGCCTGAAGACATCCACTGCTGAACATAAGCCTCCCACAGAGAGCGCCATTTTGAGCGACTGCTCGCCTCTTGCATCCGTCGGCTTTCCGATGTTAGCACCAGTTCGTTGGTCTACCTAGTGGGGGGCCGGTTTACGCTGCGGCTTCCAGTTCGTGGTAGCCACTCGAGATCCTTTCTGCCCCATCAGTTGTCAATTCTACGAGCGATGTTTCCATATCCATTGCCATTTCAACTTGCTAATTCAAAGAGCTACAACCACCAACGGAACCAACGTACCAATAACGGAGTTGAATTTTTGGAAATCCGCAGAATACCAGTCAACGGTCACTCACTGTGATAATTTACCATGAAATAGTACGTATACGTATAGTATACGTGTAGTAAGTATACGTATACTTTTCTACATCTCTTTTGTATAATAATTTACAATTACAAAAATGTTAAATAAATACAACATTTTCGTTCCAAGTCCGTAATTTAATACCGCCCTGGCCACCAGTTCGATTATCAAATTCCGCTTCGAAATAGTCAATAAATTCTACTTTCTATTCTCAATAGAATGTCCAGAATCCGTAATAAGTGTGTTTACCGATATCTAGCCGGGCGAAGCGAGCTGGGTTTAATCCTTCTACTTCCACTTAGTTAAGAAACGCTCCAGGTTAGATCTCTCTCTAATTCTCTAAATTGAATCGTGAAAATGATTCTAAACTTGTTTCACTTCTTTGTAGGCTATGTTTCCGAAATTGACGCCCCCGCAATTAAAGATATCACAAAGTTGTAAGGAACTGAAGACGTAAATTGGATCGTTGTTTACATCTTCGCAAATAGAAGCTCCTATTTATTAACTTGCTAACCGAAATGGACGCAAAAGTAAATATTTATTACAAGAGATTGTCGGCGGTGTTTACGAACAATTAATACTCATATCGCATTAAATTATGACTAATAATGCACTTAGTTTTAACCCACTGCAAACTAACCCAGGTTCAGAACAATGAAATAACACAATACCCTTCGTATTAAGTATAAACATTACCCATCTAATATACGAAGTCATAGCCTTTTCCGGGAAAGTTGATGTATGGCCATGTTTAGTCGCAGTAGAAATGTAAAGAAAAACAAAAGAAAACTCCCATTTGTAGCGTAAATATTAGCCTCCGCGGGGTATAATCAAAACTGTGTATTGGAGTACAGGTAATAAACAAACAGGTACGAATAAAAAGCTGTTTTCTCGATGGGTGCCGGGAAATTTATCGGGATCTTCCGAAATATATTGCTGCAATTCTGGCACCCGTTGAGAGTGATTTACTGCCTCAATGTCTATGAAACGTAAGGAATAAAAGGATTATAATATACTGAGCTTCGCAAATATTGTTACACCTATTATGGTAGCGTAGTGATTTGTGAGGGACGAAAATATCATGAGGGCTAAGCACACGTTGTTAGTGACAGTTTTGTGGGCCTATACAATGTCGAGGAGTAAATGTACTAAAGTCTGTATTGTGTACGTTCTTTAGGGATATATGTTTAGGCTAGGTCTCAACCTTTCTGACGGCTAATAGAGGTCAGACGATCTTACGTAGAGCCCTATATACTTTATGCCCTATCATCTATAACAACAAGACAGGATTATATATGAGATTTTTAGGGTTTATTTATTCTGTGCTTTACGGTTACAGTATAGTACCTGCATGGATAGTTTTTTTTGGGTAGAAACTTAAATTTAATTCAGGCAGTTTTCCCCGAAAACTCATACCTTTTTGCAATAAAAAATATCAACTATTGGTCATGTAAGCAATCTGTGTGCAGAATTTCATCTAGATTGATTAAGCTGCTTGGATGTTAATATAGCCACAAAAACAAACGTGTAGGGATTCTTACATAGGTACCATGCCAAATGGTGGTGGTGGTGGTGGTGGAGGTGGTGGTGGTGGTGGTGTGGTGGTGGTGGTGGTGGTGGTGGTGGTGGTGTGGTGTGCATGTGGTGGTGGTGGTGCCATGTGCATGTGGTGTTGTGGTGGTGTCATGGTGTTGCATAGGTGCCATGTGTGGTGGTGGTGGTGGTGGTGGTGGTGTGGTGTGCATGTGGTGGTGGTGGTGCCATGTGCATGTGGTGTTGTGGTGGTGTCATGGTGTTGCATAGGTGCCATGTGTGGTGGTGGTGGTGGTGGTGGTGCGTGGTGGCTTGTGCCATGCTATTTTTTTAATACACAAATTAATAATATTCCTCAAAAAAAAACAGTCGTAAAAACAAAAATTAAAAATCTCAACAAATGACGACAACGTTACAAGCATTTTAAAATATAGGAATAGAAAGAGACAGTTCAAACTTGCAGTGACGTTAGTACGTTCTCTTTAATAGTACCTCATTACTAAGCCGTGGTAGCTTTACATACAATCTCTTTATCTTTGTGTGTATTTGGTGTGCATTAAAGTATTCTTATATTCTATTCTATGTCCCGAACTCAGAACGGCTTTATATCTCAACAACTTTTTTGACTGCTTTTGCTTATATTTGAAATACTTGTTTAGAATCGAGTGCCCGATGTTTCTGCCAAATATTATCAAAATTGGCTGATAGATGGCGCAACAGCAAACTTTCCCCCAAAATACCCCACCAATCCAAAATCGCCGATGACAAAAAAAACCCTGGACCTGTAGAACCTATATCTCAAGTTTCATCAAGATTCGTTGAAAAATGCGACCTGTATGTACGTACATCCGGACAGACGAAAGCAATAATCGTGGGTTGAAGTAGAAACTTTCACTTGCTCAATAAGATACATACGTTTGCATCACATAAACCAAGTCTTAAGCCAAGCTCTCCATGCCAAACTGCCAGCTAATAACAGTCAAAGTAATTGAAGTCGCAAAAGCCTTAACCGCCATTGATTAACTTATCCCATTAAATATAACCACGAGTCCAAGTCCTGGAGGTCACACAGTCACATGAAACTTTAATAAGGCTCTTATAGAGAAATGTATAATAACTGTACAGTAAATTGGCTAATCCGCAAAGCTCTGCCCCGTTTATTGGTTTTCTCGATAGAGCTCCTTCTGGATTATAAAAATAGTATAAAAATATGATAATCTAACACTTACTACTATAAATTACTAGCTACTGTCTGCAATTTTGTATGCGTGATCTAAATTTTATAGCAACGTAACAATAGTATAATTTTTAATGCCATGGAAAAATGACTATGACTGGGTGACTATTCAACGCGCAGCGTTAGTCACCACACTTATAATGGGAAGACATATTCCTAATTTATAATCAGTAATAAAACAGGTTTTTTTAACTATATAACCTCATATAAGTTATCAATCTTATGGGAAAAATATATTCCTGATTCATAAACAGTAATAAATTAGTATTTTTTCTTCCCACTATTATAGATAACCAGTTATCAAAATTGGTATTCTAACGGGAATAAACGGGCTGGATAATAAGATAAAATATGATGCACCAGCTTTTTCACTTAGATAATCGAGAACTGACCACTCTCTATCAGTAGGTATGTTCACTGTTCAACCAATCACCCAGTAATAATCGGATACATTTATCCCGGACAATTTTGTGTAGTTATATGTGTGGGATAGCTTAGATAAATTATTATCTATGATCGCAGCAGTTTCACCTGCCTACACCATCATCTATAGTATAATCATTATAGTGACTAAAACAAAACATACGAAACTTTCCAACTACTTTATTAGTAGAGAAATATATATGAGATTGGGATAGTGGTGGAAGGATTAGCTAATTTGACTCCGTCGGTCCGTATAGATCTAAATTGGCGGTCGCTACTTTCAGTTTGTTGTTTCCCGTTGCGGAAATAGATCACAGGAAGCAATGTAATATGTTGGGACATTCATGGTAAAATTTACTTCTGTAAAATTACGAACACAAAATTTAAATGCAACTTTTTTCCTAATACTAGTTGCATCGCTTAGGAGTTATCACTTTATCAGTGTCCTCTTGTTTTAACCATGATACTAACCAACCATAAAAGTTAGCTTAGATGTAATATAACCCTCAGAAGTTGTATAATGTCACACACACATCACTCATCAACAGCCGGAAGATGTACCACTGCTGCACATAGGTCTCCCCATAAAACACCACTTTGGACGTTTATCATGGGTTTGCCACAATCACCACACTTGGCAGGCGAGGCATCTTGGTGATCGCAGAAACTTTTAAAGTACTGAGGAGAATTCTGCTGCTCACATCAACAGTCGGCAGACGTCCACTGTTGAACACAGGCCTCCCCCATAAAAAGTCACTTTGGACGCTTATCGTTTAGGGGGGTTTGCCATATCACCACGCTACGCAGGCGACTTGGGGATCGCTGAAGATTTTAATGTAAGTATCGAGCAGAATGCTGCTTCCCATTCTCTGGTATCCCCTGGATATTGTAAAATGTATTTTTTTAAAAATTTACCTACTGAATATTTCGTAATGAGAAATAAATGATTTGGTTTTTACCTATGATTACGTATATGTCAGGTAATCAACGATTTTTACGTATTTATAGATTTTATTCTCAACAAAACACAGAAAACTCACATTGCAATATACGGGTAGGTTATGAGCACGTCTTCTAATCCCAATATTACATGGATGTCAACATAATATCCTAAACTTCGTCGTATTTCTACAAACAATCTGCCTACGAAACGTATCCGACCCGCAGCGAATTAAATTGATACTTCCACCTCACATAGTACGGATAAAATACGGTTTCATGGTGCTAAGCCGCAGAGATCTTACCGCGAGTTATGTAAGCCAGGTGTTTTAGAGATTGTAAAGTTCATATTTCTGTCGGTTGCCGTTTAGCTTTGCCGTTTTATCACTCTGTAAAGAACATGGCTTTTAAATGAGTGTGACCTTGGGTACATATAGCAGGCGTATGTCTTCATAGGTTGGATTTACGATCTTGCTCTATTGCTAGACTGCTCAAGGTGGCGCTCTGGGGGGAAGCTTATGTTCAGCAGTGAATGTTTTTAGGTGATGATAAAGAAAGAAAGAAAATACATTTATTCAAGACATCACACAACAATACATTTTACAAGAAGGTACTTATACAAGACAAATCACACAAAAAAGAAGAAAGACCGCAAAATATAATGTTGCGTGATGATGATTGCTTATCCTACAATACTAACCTAAACACAACTAGATTACTTTGTAACTGAGATCAACGTTAAATAGACACTGTACAAAAATAATTTTCATTTAATACCTGCATGTTCTCGAATTATAAACGTATGAAAAATGAATTTTGTATTTATTCGATGTCTTTCATGATCTTTAAAGAGCAATGTTATTGAGTTCCAGCTTTAAAAAAAACCTCTCACTGGAGTATTATAGAGTTACACTTAGGTACATCAGTACGGCACTTATTTATTGCATTCTCCGGGCAACATTAAAATTTATGCGCTCCGTCGTGGTCCCATTTCTACGTCCAGAATATATGCCATCCGTCCCTTTTGTCACATAACTCCATGATACATCCCGATTTGCTTTTGGTTTTATTTGGTTTACTAACTGGCGTTAAATGGAAAAATATAAGTGCCAACCATAGATAGGTTTAGACAGATACTTACAGACTTTCCATAGTAAAAATGATTTAGTGCATGCAACTCTCTTATATAAAGTATTATTGCAATAACACCTACGTCTGGTAATATATGGATTAAATCAATTGGCCACTATGGGGCGATTCTTGATGCCCAATTTGATACCAAAGCTGAAGATAATGATGACACATTAATGTTAAAACGAGCAAAATAACGTTTTCGATTTACATGTATGGCTGTAAAACGTTACGTATTCGTAGTCCATTTTACTATAATGCATAGAAATCACAGAGCACGGATTGAAAAACGAATCATTTAAAATATGTAAAAGCCTTTTCAACTAGAAGCTCAGACATGAAAAGCATAACCACGTAAATTGTTATCCCAAAATGTGTGATTATAAAAACATCGATATTGTCAGAATTGCTGATAAAAGGATCGTTAATTTTCTTTCGGAATTAGAATTCTAACAAGGTTTAAAATGCCGATAAAGGTAAAAGAGTTCTGAGCTGTTAAAGTGTCTTTTAGCACTACCTACTCTGCACCTAATAGCCCGGTTGCTTTTAACTATATGTTTTGAATGTAAATGAGGCCAAATTGTATATCCCTAACCTAAGTCACTCGTTAACGACGTCAAAAATTCTTTTATGTTCTTCCCTCGATAAGAGCTCTTAGTTCTAAGTCATGAAAGACTTCGTTTGGGTTGATAATGAATCGCTTACAATGCTTTATACGGAAAGGAAAACACTCGTCAACACTGGAGAAAAGCCTCGTTATAAGTATACCTATGTCATATTTATTCATTGAGGTTGTATAAGATATCTTTTATGAACGATGAGGTCAACTTGTGGTAATAATTACAGCCATATCTAACGTCAGTATTAGTCAATCGATTTTTAAACACGTTGACACTAGCTGACTGGCCCCGGCTTTACACAGGCTAATTAAGTTTACGTCTTAGATACTCCCCCTAATCCCTTTCACTGTCATTTGTTTTTTCTATTCCCGTTTTCTTCTTTCCCCCGCCACTTTCCTTCTTCCTTCTCCCTTACTTACGTCTTAGCATCTGCCCTTGCCTTCTACAAAACAAATAATATATATTTTTGCCTATGTACAAACTTTATCTTAGTTACAGTTTTACTATAAGCATAGATTATTTAATTTACTTCAGTGGAAGCTTTTTTGATACAAATAAGCTGAGTCACCTTTTTATGTTGCATTGCATTAATCAGGCCCGTTCTACCTTGCTCCATTTTAACATGATTATCAACGTGTTCCGGAAATTCCCTATCATTACCCTGTTTATGTGGCCCCTTGTAAATCGAATCACGTAATTGCGTTGCGACGATGTGTTAACGGAGTCGAATTTCGTCGTTTGAAATCGAATTCAAATTGTTTCGTGTTATAGACTTTTCTATAACACAAAACATCAGTATATTAATGCGTTTTAGGAAATCGGTTGTAAAGATATTAAAGTCCTTGCAATTTTAGCAATCAGCGGGGATAATACGTGCCTTATAAATGTGGTTTACAATTTAAAAATCAATTCATGAGAAATGGTTGTAAGACTGACGAAACTGATACTATACATTTATTTACTATTCGTTTTCATAAGTATGACAGCAAAATATATTTTTTAAGAATGCCTGAGTAGCTATATAGGTTTTCAATGTATCCACTTTCTGATACACTTTCATTGTATCTGTGGTAACTGTTCATAATATAAGATTGACCTCATACATAATAAAAGCTCATAAGTAATAGGAAAAAACTTTTAACTCACCCTCCAAATAAACTGCAGCGGAGGTAGATTTATCATTCTCGACAAATGGTCGGATCGTTTCGTAAGATATCGTCGACAGCAGATTGTCTCTTAAATCCAAAACTACTAAGCCGGTAATATGCTCTAAAATATCTTCGTAAAATGTCGCCAGCTTATTGCCAGAAAGAGTCAACTTTTTGAGCTGTGCCAGACCTCCAAATGCTCTCTCTGACACAAATTCTATTGCATTGTTATCCAACATCAGGTCTTTTAACTCCCATAAATCTGTAAACGCCAAGTTTCCAATCATCGTCAACTTATTATTCCTCAAATTCAATTTCGAAAGGTTCTCCAGGCCTTCCAACATTTCTCTCGTCACAACTGATATGTAATTATAATCCAGCCTCAACTCTATCAAATTATTCAAATGTTTGAAACAACCTTCGTGTATTAGACTCAGGTTGTTATTCGACAAATGTAAAACATGCAGATTTGGTAAATTGAAAAACACGTCCCTCTTCAACTCCGATATTTGATTATCGTCTACACTTAAATTTGAGAGCATCATCATTTGCGAAAACGAATGTTTATCCAAGTTCGTAATTTTATTCGATTTTAATATTATCTGCCTTATGGTAGAAGAATTTGTGAATGCGTAAGGTGTAATCCGTTTTATGGTTCCAAATTGAATTGTTAGATGTTTCAGTTTGTCTAATCTCACAATTGCTTTGGCTGGTATGAATGAGAGAGCATCATCTGATCTCACATTGAAAGTCAGATGTTCCATTTCAGATTGTGATGAAAAATTGGGCCAAATGGGATCATCTTCAGTGATTCCGCCACTGAAAACCCAGCAGTCAGCTCTTGTTGCTATTTTAGGTTTGTTGCTGTCACAGTAGCAATGCACTTTAGATCTTCGATCTTCAATGTCACAAACGTTGATAAACGTTGGGGTGTAGTCATGTCGGATATGTTTCGTCGGTACAGCTTCATATTTGCTTTCAGTAACTGTGAGTTTAACAGTCATCAGAGACGCGATGATGATAAGGTATTTGGAGATCTGTTCCATACTCGAAACGCCGTTATCTGCCTGTAACAACAGATAAAAATGTTATCCTCACTGAAAACACATTTTATTTTAAGCTTAACTTTCTAAGAGCAATTCTTAAAGAAATAAATCGTTTTATAGCATTAAGCTAAAAGAGATATAAACTATCGAAGATAGAAGATAATGGCGCAGTGTCTAGGAGGAAAATGTTATTTTGAGAGTCGTCATATTTTTGCTTTTATTGCTTAACTTCCAACGCTCCTTTTTCGACTATCTATCATAGAATTTTTTAAAGATAATATAGAAGAATCTTTAATACTGTAGTCGTTAAGCTTGCGTAGTTTTAGAATAATATGTTTGAAGGACACCTTGTTCCCTCCCAAGGGCCGCCAAGCAGTTGATGTATAACGCTCATAAATATCCCATAATGCGGTATTCACACCACCCTAAGTCACGACATGTGTAAAAATATCGTTTAATTAAAACTTTTAACCTAATTAAAAAGCTGATTTATTATTTCGCTGTTTCGGCATCTAACTGACGGCTTTAGGGATTGAAAAACTACAAGGCAACATTTCAAAGTTTGCATGTAGATTAAAACTTGATCTCCATAGTCTATAGTTAAAACTGTTTTTTTTTAATTGACAAAATATTTCATCATTATCAAACGTGAAGTTTAAAAGGTTAAAATGTTTGCGACTAAGTTACATAAGTATTTAATTCTTGGCAAAAATCTTAAATCTTTGAACGTGTGTACCAAATTTCATCAAGATTCGTTGAAAAATGCTACCTCGCCGGTACATCCGGACAGACGACCGCAAAAAAGGCGAGTTGAGACTTTTGTTCACTTCGTTCGCTTGATCAATAATGCATAGAAGCGCAATGAGGGCTACGTGAAGATCTTTACGACAAGAATTTAGTTGAGACCGTGGAACAGTACGCGTAATCGTAATAAATTTTCTAGGAGACCCAAGAGCTTTCTGTACTGACATGGATCGATTCAAACCGAATGTGTGCCAGTTTGTAAGCCAAAGTCGTTTGTACGTACCCTACAATAATCTTATTCTCGTTGAATTAGCTTCCCTCTATTTTTATCACGTCTTAATTACTCTACATATTTTCATAAATAGCAGCCGGGACCGCTAAATAACAGGAATGCCTCCATCCCAATAACCCCAGGGTTATCTCCAATCTTCTCTGACCCTCCGGTACCCAAATTATTCATTATACAAGGCTCTTTGTGTCAGGTTGTCCCACAAATGCCACAGAGGACGGCCTAACCGTCACGGAGAGTTTATAGAATATTTTACGTAAAATAAAATTTTATTACCTACTGCTTTTCTGGGCAAATAGGTAGTATAAAGTTTAGTCCCAAAATCAAATGACGCAGCATTTTATCGAACGAACGGTTTCCTAACGGAAGAAGGGAAATATGGACACGTAGTTTTTATAGTATTTACACGTGGTTTCAGCGCTAATAACGTGAATTCTAAATAAATGTTATTTATTTATTTAAGTAATACTTTCTTGGCCGTCTATATGGGAGTCAATTATTTTATAAACTGTAATTATTACACTTGCACTTAATTTATGAATGTATTGCAATAACTTCGTTACATAAGAGATTATGCAACCTCAAAATGCTTAAAAAGGCTTAGCATCATCTTGTGCCCTGTCAACAGTATTGCAACAATGACTTTGAAATTAATATATGGTAAAGTTCAGGACTAATGCTAAGTATAGTGAAAACAAGAATTAATAAACTTTTCTCTATAGATAAAAATTACAAATTACAAACCGTACAAATAAACCGCGATTATTCAATGAATACTTCTAATATGGTCATGAGCGAAACTTTGTGTAGTAGTTGAACTAAATATAATGGAGGGGTTGTGTATAGTGAGGTATATTGGTATGTAGCTTGAGGTATATATATAAGATGGTATAGTTCTTTTTCTTTTAGTTCTTAACGATCTATATATCTCATATAAGTGAATTGTATTTTTTCGAGAAATAAAAATTTTAAACCACAACCACCTTTTTTCCGCTGTACCTACAGTAAAATCCTCGTCTATTTGCATGATGTTAAGCTAATATTGGCTATACTATGATTATACTATGATATATATGGCTATATCATAATAAGTAATTGTTGATTGACATTTTATTACCTACCAATATAATATATTGAATCGTGACCTATATAATAATAATTACTCCGATTTCTATAGTCAGGGCAATTTCGGAAAATGGGTTTCGTACCTACTTTTATCGCAAACCATTTCAGCAAACCCCATTTCTACATCGCCATAATTATCCTCAAAAAGCCTATTTGAATGAACCCATATAGTTCGTAAAGAATATTCACAGAAAAATCACCATTAAACAAGTGTAAATGGAACAAAGTATAGGAAATTTACTAAAATTATGTAAAAAAAATACATTAAGAAAGTATGTTTAGCAGAAGCGTTTTTTGTTTGTGTACGGAATTATTTCTGCGAATTTGTGAATAAAGTCATGTCGCGTCTTATAAATATTTTCACAAAGGGTTTATCGAGAAAGGAGAATCTAAAGATTGGCAGGTAAGGTATTTTATTCAAAAAATTCATGAAAAGACTTATGGGAACGAAAAAAATATTAAGTAGCTTGGTTTTTAAATAGTATCGTATACAATATTCGATCTAAATTATAAGTACATACTATGCCTTCAAGCCGCATGCAGTTAAGTAATTAAATAAAACCTATTCGATACGACTATAATAAGGCCGATGACACTTTTTCTGTACCACTGGCCCCGGTGAGCGCCGTATGAGGCTACTGGGGAGGATGGCACTTGTTCCCATCGACCCCGGTAGCGGGGCAGTGCTACCGGGGTGGATGGGACCAAGTCTATGTTTTACTCACAATAAAGTTTCTATGTGACTTGAAACAAGCAAGTACCTATATGATAAATGTGCAAAAAGTTATAAGTAGGTAGGCACTCTTTAATATTTTTCTAATCTTGATTCGTGTAGATTATAATGATTTGTGATAGCTGACTAATAATAATTTATTCAATAAAATAATATTACTAAAACTAAATTAAATCTAATTAAATCTGACTTAGGTACATAAAATACAATAGAACAAACAACTAATAAAATACCAAGCTTACAAATACTCAAAACATAATTTTGTTGTTGCAAATTATTTTTGCCCGGGTGGCTCGGAGTCCTTAGAGATGAAGTAAGCAAAGAAATAAAATGAATTTATATTTCTATTATACAATCAATGAACCTAAAATAACATTCAAGACCTTTCAAGACATTGTCTGGAATATTACTTAGTTCTGCGTTGAAAGTTTTTTGTATTGTTTGAATTGGAACGAGGTCCCAATTTAAGCTATCATCTCCATTGCTTTGTTGATATTAACAAGTATTTATTTAAGTAAGTAAAAACCTTTTTTTCTCTAAACATAGCCTATATTTTCGCGCAATTAAAGAACCCTGTGGGAGTGGTCAACGGTCTTGATGTCGACCTGTCGTATTGGACGTTACGGTCGGCATACCCATGTCAACCGAATCTGTGTACATGAGTGAAGTATTTGGAATAGCTATTCAGCAAAATCTTTACGTAGGTACACTCAAAGAAAATGTAGTCAAAACGTTTTCTGAAACGTACGTAAATGGCAAAGTACATGTGCGGAACATTTTGTCATTTTACGGGTCTTTTTAACCTTCAATGATGTTGTTATTTTATATTTAATGGATAGTTTCAAAGAGTAGGTATTTTGCAAGATTAGGCCTTACCTACCTAATTCAAAAATATTACACTACAGTTCTACTCGGTTTTCTATGGATAGCTAAAAATTCTAATTACAAATTTAAAAACATGGGTGATGCGTTTTGTAGTCATTACCTCATTGGATTAATTAAGTGTTTATCTCATGATATTTGATTTGTTTTCATCTGCATGGACAGCGTTTAAAATACGTAATGCGACGAATTACGACTGAGTATGCAGCAATTTTCAACATCAGTATCAAAACAATTCATTGGTTTATTTGCGTCAAATTGGCGAGGTAATATGGATGTCACACGAACTGAATGATTGCCAGCCCCACGTAGGTACCTGCGCGATGAAGCGTGCTTTGCGTTGCTCAAAATACCAATAAACGAAGGCTGCTTGAACTGCAAACGTGTACTGTGAAGAGTTGAACAGATAGAGAAGTTCGCAAATCTTCAGCCATCGCTCACCCCTGCTGCTTTTATATATCTGACAGAGCATGAACCCACACTGCTGCATAGACATCTCCAAGCTGTAAGAGATAGGGATGGAAGCTCTCTGTCATGCATCGTTCTCACCAGACTTTGCTCTCGCTCTCCCGCAATCTTCTACTTTTTCCATAGTTGAAATAAGTTCATGACTAGAATAATTTAATACCCGAGAGGTAGTAAGAAATCACTTTGAAAAGTTTGTTACCTCCAGACTAGCTCACATCTTTAAGAAATTGATAAAATGCTAGGTACTATGTTGGCAAAAATGCATGGATAGCATTGATAAAAAAAGTATTTAAAAAAGGACATTTTGTACAAAACGCCAATTTCATAGGTAATGATAATGACTGTTAGCTAAAAATACTAGCAACAAGGAAACTCAATGTTTTATTAAAGTTAAACAAAACCAGAGGCGTTATTCGAATTACAAAAACAATCACAAAACAATTAACCTCTCCCGTTTCACAAATAATAACAAATTGAATACAATAATTCACTGACAGTTCCTCGCAATACTGACTGCAAACACAAACACTTTGCCAATCAAATTAAAAGTTGTCCCTGACTTTGTATTGGCCAATATTTCAAACATTATTGGTCCAACTTCGGATCTAAGTACTCTAGAATCCAAATGTGTACAAATCACATTTTGAATGCATGATCGTGAACGAAAATTTGGTCCAATATACGTTTGTCGTTTTGTAGTAAGCGACATGCCGACATGCATTTGATAGGTCTTAGGGTGGGTTTTTTGATTTATAGTTAAGGCAACCAATGGCTAAAAACTCTAACAAATTTTGACCATTGGTTAGAATTTGTTAGCATTTTTAGCCATTGGTTACCTTAACCACCGATCAAAAAACTCACCCTTAGTTATAGTAAATGAAGGGCTCTGGTTAGAGTTTCTCTGAAGGACCAAATCAGAAATGGAGTGATGCGAGAGAGAACTAAGGTAACCGATATAGCTCATAAAATTAGAAACCAGTGGACTGGTCACAAAACTGCAAAACCGACGACCACACTCAACCAACGTTATCGTTTAATGGTTGCATTCCCCAGTGGCTGCGAAGGCGTCGGTTCAAATCGCGCTTGATGTTAAACTTTTGTCACACTTTGAAATCCATTCCATGATAAGAAAATCACAGACAATTAATTAAAATCACTATTACGTACCTACTCAAAAGGTCTAATTCTTTGTTTTTACAATTTGATATACGTTCAAGACATTTTTGCTTCTAAGTCCAATAAAAGTAAATATAAAAAAAGTAAAAGTAAAAAGAGTAACGTAGTAAAAGTAGTTTTTAGGCCAGCATGCTCCATCGTCGACCGTGTCGTCACTTACCATCAGGTGAGACCGTGGTCAAATGTGAGCCTATCTATAAAGATATTATAGTTCTTAAAATTTTAAGAACTATAATATCTTTATAGATATACCTGAAGTGTGGTTTACACTTAAAAAATCAATACATGATATTTTTTATTTTTTTTCATATATTTTGGCTCCACACATAGTGTATTTAGCCAGTGTCAAGTATTGTAGTTTTTCATCGTATTATGAAATATTTCATGTAAAGTCAAGTCTTAGTCACAGTCAGTCAGGGTAGTCATAGTCCAGTCTAAGTCAGGTAGTCATAATCCAGTCTAAGTCATGTCCTAGTAAAGTAGTGGCAACTTTACTAGAGGCTTCTATGGAATTTTGGAAGCAACACGAAAAACCACGTTTCACATTATATCACTTGCCAACACTTATACTCGTAATTCAGCACTTAATGCGTAAAATGTCACTAATTTTAAACATTAACACTAGAAAAAGCATAAGTTTTGTGAAATAATACAATGCAACGACGTGAACTTTTTCACGTTCCCGCCAAAATTCAAAATCTATGATATATGTGAGCCTATCGTTGATAAAAAAAAATAATAATAATAAAACTTGACTTGGCTCACGAGGTAACCGCCATGTGCAATGTTGACTCAACGAGCATTGTCCCGATAGTCGTTTCGGCGAACGGCCTTATAGCGAAGAGCCTCGACCAACACCTCGAGAGGCTCTCGCTAGACGGTTGGATCAAGGGTCAGATTCAGAAGGCAGTACTCCTTGACACGGCACGTATTGTCAGGAGGTTCCTCACTCTGCAGCCCTAACCACCGGTAGCTTGGGTCCTGCCCCGCTGCCGGCGGCACTCTAGGTTTAGGTTTTTTATAATATTTTTGTAAATTCCTTTTTATAGAGATATTGTAAAAAACTTAGGCTTAAGAATTGTAAATAAATGAGTGAATAAAACCTGACTTATTAATTAAGGGTGTCTATTTAGATATGTCATAAGGCATAAATACTTTTTGGACTAAAACCATTGCGGTATAGACAACCAGCGTTTACAGCGTTATCAAGAATTCAAGACGGGTAATTGAAATAATACGTAAGCTAATATAACAATGGGTAGTTAACATCTATTAGCCATTACCCTTGTTACAGGTTTGTTAGGGTTTAGACATGATTTAGACGTTCAATTTACTGATAAATATTAATCTGTGTCATCGCTTACAATAATGAAAATCGTACAAAAACCTTACCATGTAGGTATAACTACAAAAACGAGAAACGAATATAAGGTAATAAAAAAAATAAGGAAAACATTTTATCTCAATTAACGTTATTACCGAATATTATTTGAAACAATAAAGTAAATAATAAAACTAGGCTTTTTATTAAGTGTTTGTCTTTAAGGACTTGTCTGGCTTTAAATAGCGGACTTTTTAGGCTACATACATACTAAATAAATATTCATAGGCGTCCTAAGTGGCGTTTTATGGGGGAGGCCTATGTTCAGTAGTGGATGTATTTCGGGCTGATGATAATAAATATTTGTGGACATTTCACACAGCAATCTAAGCAAAGCTTGTACCACAGACTATATTATAAGGAACCTTGCAGACAGAGAGCTCTTACGTTCGTACCCTCCGTAGGTTAGCTAGAACGGTCGCGATTTTCCATAGTGTCCACTCTTCCAGTGTACATAGCCTTCTCGATCCTCTTATCCCGGCAACGGCCCAAGCCGAGGCTCGCACCCCAGGGGTGCCCTTGTGCTAGTTGCCTCCCACTTTTGACGGCTGGGCGCCTTAAGCACCTGCCTTCCCGCCTGATGGCGCTGCAAAGGTCGGTAGAGACCAACAGAATTAGCCCGTTTAAAAAAAAAGGAGCGCTTACGCTTTCGCACATTCCGCGTTCCTATTAGTACATACTTAGGTTGTAATTACATAGGAACGCGGAACGCGTGACCACTCTCTGTCTGCAAGGTCCCTAACAGTACCTACTACGTACTTATACTATGGGAACCAAATAACTGATATAATACTTATAGTAAAGTACTTTTTGCTAAGGATACTACAAAAAACGAGAAACTAATAAATGATAATAAAAATAAAATAAGGAAAACATCACCTAAATTAAAAGGAAAGATCAGAAATAAAAGTTTATCCCTATGAAATTTCTCTTGGGGCTGAAAAACCGTAAAATGCTCATAAAACTAACAAAACTAGCGTTTTCTTGATACGTTACTGCGATACTTAAAGTCTGGCTTGGCGCAAATAAAAAACGACACCATTAAATACCACGTGTTTTTTACTATTGCCGTACTAAACATTTTTTTTTTTTTATTTTTAAGATGGAATGTTTCACTAGCGCGGCAAATTCAAATTTTCTTGCCTTCTTTTGCCAATGAAGATTTTTGCTTTCATCTGACGTACTTGCGTACAGGGCGCATTTTTCAACGAATCCTGACTCAACTTGGCATATAGTTCAAGGAATTTTGTTGTTGGCGATTTTGTGATTAGTAGGGTAATTCTCCCAAAAAAAGGGGAAGTTTGCAGCCTATTTTGATAATATTTGGCCAGGAGCATTGGGTACTCAATTCTTTTTTTTTTTTGAACGGGCTAATGCTGTTGGTCTCTACCGACCTTTACAGCGTCACCGGGCGGATTACAGCGTCACCGGGCGGATTACAGCGTCACCGGGTGGATTACAGCGTCACCGGGCGGTTTACAGCGTCACCGGGCGGTTTACAGCGTCACCGGGCGGTTTACAGCGTCACCGAGCGGAGGGTACTCAATTCTTAACAAGTATTTAAAATATGAGCATAATCGGTCAAGGGGTTGTCGAGATATAAGGCCATGAGATCTGAGTTCGGGACGTACTAAGTACTTACAACATCATGCCGCGTGCCTGCAAAAATTTTTGAGTTCGCGAGGTCTACAGTTCTCAGTACTACTAGTTTTCTTCTTCTTATTCTTATTCTGAGTGGGAACGATAAAGGCCTGCACTGACGTCCCACTTGGGGTGTATTGTGCATTTCTCCCTGCCAGCTCAGTTACTCTAGCCAACCTAACTCCTTGAAATATCGGAGCACAACCTTGGGTCGCTGACATAACTGTTCCAGTGATGATGATGGTGGTGATAATGGCAAAGCAGTCAATACGGATGAGCCCAAGCATGCCGATGATGATGAGCGATTCTTGTGATAGATGGGTTTCGATATCTCAGCTCGTAGATCCATTTTAATTCTTGCATCTTCCGTGCTCCATGGTTTCTTGCTCCTGCATGCAACCACGACACAGAGGACTGTCCGTGTCCCCGATTTTGTGCAGATGGTAGTTCAGGTCGCAGTGCCCCGTCAAGATATTAACATAAGGTGGAGCTCCTGCCTAGTTAACTTTAACTACTAGTTTTATAATTAACCCATAATTCTTCATTCTCTGACAGAAGGCCCATGTTCTTTTTTAAGGTGCAGAAGTTGTCCCAGTGCTCAAGGTATAGTACAATACTTCATTACCTCTGGTTTTGCTGTTTTAACCAATACCAGGGAGAGAGAGAGAGAGAGAGAGAATACCGATTGCATTAAGTAATCTTTGCTAGCTTGAATTTTTTTATTTACTTTTACGTTGGTTCTTTATTAAGGCAACACACGTAGCCTGTTTGCAGAACACAGGTGCACATTCCGTGTGCACTGTTGGAGTAAATCCCTTATTTGCTCGCATAAATAGGAAGAGTTTTGAATTTGAAGTTTTCAATAAATTCTAGGAATTACAAGAACGTGTGAAATCAAGTAATATGATGTCCATGTCAATGTCATCTTTTTTCCACGCTAGTTTGGAGAAACGAAACGTGCTTTCGGTGTATTTCATTGGCAAATATCTATTTCAGAATGCGTAGCTTGTAGTGAATTAGGTATGATGATAGGTCTACATGCAAGTCATAGCACAGGTGCCCGGAAATTATACACATTCACCGTGAGAACTATTTTTTCCAAAATAGAATTTTATCTTTCGTTGGTCTTATGAAAGCCAAAACAAAAATATAAATTAACTTTTTCTATATTAGTATAAGGATATCATAAGGCAGCACCATGATGGGGATGAGGTACCTTATAAGAATCTTTAAAAGAGTACTCAAATTGGAATAATCCAGAAATATTTTTATGCTCTTTCTATCTTTTATTCTCATTTCTATCCAAAACGATGCAATTACTTACACATTACTTAAAAGCTCATTTGTTTAACAAAACTTTCAGTCGCAGAAAAAAAATCGTCGAACTGTGCGCAGCTGGCGGCAAATCGCGAAATAATTCACTTTCATACTTAGATGGTGATTCATTCAGCAATGATTTATTTAGTCGCAAACTTCAACCAGTGCGACAAGTTTTCAAGAGCGATGACATAATACAAATACCAAAAAAATATTCTACGACCTACGTAAAGAACCCTAGTACATTCATGACATGTAAGCCGTTTAATTGGTGCCATATATGGCACCGTACGAGGATGGTGCGGCCAGTGCTCTATATGAATGTGAAGAGCTTCTGAAAATTATTTAGAATGTCAATTTGCGCCGTGAAATCGTACCACACAACCGAAACGCAGCATAAGAGTTCTGATGTGACATTCCACTGGTAAGCTATTTTCTTCCTTAAATCATCTAAAATACCATAAATAGTGAAAACAAATTACTTACTCATGATTGCGTCTGTGTGCGTGACGAGGCAAGTAAGCACAGCACACATAGCGAATATGTAGCGTGCGTTTTAAGAAGGCGTTGTTTGGAAACTTACCTTCTATAGGTACTTATTCTACGTCTACGATCCAATTCGAATTTCGCTTGTACGGCTCGAAGAGAAAGTCATTTCACAGGAGCCTAAATAGAGTGACTATAACTCTCAGCCCAATGTCGTTTCTATATTGCGACATCCACCTACGACCTAATTTCGTAAATGGCGCACCACCGCTGCCGAACCAAACCTGCTAGTTGATTTATAGCAAAACTTTCAGCCATCTCAGCGTTTTGTTTATATTTGAACGAGAGCTCGTTATATTGGATGGCACTTGCGACTTGTTTAATCCTATTTTTTTGCAGATTATGTAACTTTGAGACTCTAATAATTGCTTGAGAGATCCCAGATTAGAACAGGGCTAATTGTGATGGATTAGTCTTGCTGATTGTACATTTATGTCACACGCAGATCCGGTCGATATCTGCATGTTTTTCATCACATTTTATATGCATTAAGAATTAACAGAAAAGGCATTTCTTTTTAAAGTAACTAATATTATACCAAAAGTACGTAAGTAAGTTTACAAAATAGTACAATTGTGAGAATTTCGTATGAGTAAAACTAACGCAGGTACTTAATATCGTATACGTTTTGCAAAGATCGATTTGACTACACATACATCTCCACAACTCATCCCTACTATTTATCCCCTTATCATTGGTTTGTCAGCTCCTACCACCACTTGCTTACACTTACTTAGCTATGTCTTAAAATTGAGAAGGAACTCACTTAGGCCCGATTTCACCAAACTAGAATAAATTTTATTCCAGGTATAACTCTCCGAGAACAACCGAGTTACGCGAATATAGCCCTTATACCACCAATATTGTGAAGGAATAAGGGTACTTATTCCTTGGATACAATCAAAATGACGTCTTTTTGTGTAATTTCATTCGTCAATTAACTGTATCTAAGAGTAACGTATAGCCGTATACTTGGAATAAACGTTGGTGAAATCGGGCCTTAGTTGTTAAAGAGCACAAAAACTAATTTAAAGTAACAATAGTCCAAAGGTTCAACATGACCGCGGGTGATACATTTGGGCAGAAACATCGAAGATTGTCCAGTTATCAATAGCAGGTAGCAGCTGCTAGACTCAGCTTAGTAACCGTTCAACAGAAAGCAGAGGCAATAGCAAGATTAATCAATTCAGAAATACATTTACAGATTAATCAATTCAGAAATACATTTACAATCAAGCGTATCTTGTATTTTTTACAATTAAGAGACGAGACGAGCCGTAAGCAATTCCATGGCTAGCTTTATTTAAATTGCCAGCAAAGAGTACCTACATAAATTCTTTACGGAGGATTGCCACTCCACTTGGTGGAATAATCTTTTTAATTGGTTTTTTATTGTGACTTGTTCCCATCTTGTTATAATCTGATTTATGCTACTAATGTACCGTATGCACATATAAGGCAGTGCCTTAACATCAAGATGTTGGACTGCGATGCATATTCCTCGTTTATGTTGCTACTGGATAGTGGAGTCCGGACCCTGAGACACAAGTTTATTCTTAGTTCAGGGACGGATTCTACTCCTGGTGGTGCAGTCTCAGGTGAACGTGCATCGCAGGACCCTTTTAGACATATTGGAGTTTATTTTATCTTTTTTGGTTTAATGTGTAGGGATTTATAAGGGCCCACCTATTTGTTGTAATTAATATAAAATGCAGGCGGTTCTAATGACAACTCTTTGTTTGTAACAATGTTTTTATGAAACAAATATATTTGATTTGATTTGATATTTGACTTCACCGAAGCTGAATACTGAATTATTGCCTATTTGCAAATATCGATTTGGCTACACATACTTAGGTATAAGTCCTCTCACTCGTCAAAACGTTGAAAAATAGATGGCTGCTTGACGTTTGAGTGAAATCAGTATAATGATTAGATACCAACTATTGTAAATGTCTTAAAAATATATAACACTATCCTCATTCGTAAACAAATTCTAAAAATTTTAAAAGAATTCGACCGAGACGTTTTATTGTAGTAATAGAGTGCAAATATACTTTTCAACGTATTATTATAACGTCAACGTATCAACGTATTATAAAACTGTCGATCACAATTAGGTTGTAGGAGCTGATGGATGCAGGAACGAGCAGTCACTCAAAGTAGCGCTCTCTGGGGGAGGCCTATGTTCCGCAGTGGACGTCTTCAGGCTGTTGATGATGATGATGATGATGAATCGTATTCAGTTAGATCCCTAAATTTAGGGTGAAGTAGGTTATAGGTAAGCAAGTACTATCTCTTTGTCGTACAAGGGATAGTAAGATAAGTAAGTACCTAATTCAATCTTTTGCTTTTCCAATTCGAAAATACAAATACAATCTAAGTCAGCTTGGCCACCGCTTAGATTTCTCAGCACGGGCAAGCTATCTGTTCAGTTTAAATAAGGAGCCGCGCAAATGTCCCCTAGAGGCTGGCTGCACAGTGTGCAATACTAGTCCGGGCAAATTGAGCGGCGAACCTGCTTACTGTAATCAAATTCTTTGGTTTACTTTCAGTTAGCGCATTCAAATCTGGAATAAGTAGAAGAGGCTAACAAAGTATGGGTTTATTCCAAAGGAACGTGTTATATACGACACCTTAGATGAGTATGCGTAAGCATGTTATAGTCTAAGTACGACACCCATTTATCCATTTTTTTATTATTTTTTTTTCCCATTTTTTTTTAATTTTTTATTTTTATTTTTTATTTATTTTTTTTTATTTTTTTTATTTTTTTTGTCTATTTATTGTTAATCTATTGGTATTCGAACGTCAACATTTGACTGGTGCTGATACTACAACACAGACCTAGAAAATGTTCGTTAGTTAAACAAAGTATACTTAATTTTTGGCACTATGGTGACATACCTAATTATCGTTTATAAAAAAAAAAGAAATTATTGTAATAATCTTATTTTCGTACTAAAAAATACTTGCTGTTATTATATCATCTATATAAATTTTTTCCAGTTATTTTGATTTAAAATCCAAACTACTAAAGCGATTTTGATGAAATTTGTGTGGGACCAATCTCACATCGATTCCCAACCCATCGAAAAAATTTTGATTCGAAATCTACACTCTCTTCTCCTTCATCTATATTCAGGACAAAGGAGACGGAGAGTGTTATAGATTTCGAAATGGGGTGCTGAAAGTATGCCCTTATAGAACTAACAAAATGAAGTTTCAAATCGGTGACGATGGTAAATGACGGAGACCGGTAAGAAACACTATTAGTTGATTATTTGGTAGTTACAATAGCGTTTCACTGTAGGAACCTCTACTAATGTAAGAGTAAGACTGAAAATGTCCGTGCCTGAATAACTTTGCATAGAGGGTACCTATAAGCAATGAATTAGTGATACCACTATTGCAGTTATCCATATGCTACGTTTATCGCATCCTATCAGGTGGGGTGGGCCGTACCACATATTACTGAATATGTTACTATGTAGCTTATTTGCTTCCTAAAAAACTTTGGATACGTTACGTTAGGTGTGGTCTATCGATTAACGACTATTCATATAATTTAAAACATTTGTTTGACCCAAAAATATTTCTAAAGTCCAAACAAAACTAAAAGAATAACAATAAACTAAGTACAAACTGTAGAGACTCCATCAATTATAATACAAATTGGACCGATACCACCGATACTTCATTACTTGGCATGCATTAAATGCGGCCATATTGTAAACGTGACCGATTTATTAACGCCGCGGTCGTTTCGAATAGTGCTGACTGTTTATTGATATTAAATATTTATAAGATATATCGATGTTAAAATGTTTTGATGTTAATTACGCTGTTACTTGATAAATATTTTATGAGTAGATAATAATTCGATGTGTACCTTATGTTTGTTACTATTTATTTCATTTAACTTCAACAAAGAGGTCGCACGCACAATCCAACTCGGCTGGGCAGCGTTCGGTAAACTTCGACCTATATTTTCGTCCAAAATACCGCAGAGCCTGAAAACAAAGGTTTTCGATCAGTGTGTGTTGCCAGTGAACTTATGGAACTGAGACGTGGTGTCTTACTGTTGGCCTCATTAGTAACTCAAAGTCGACGAGCTATAGAGAGAGCTATGCTCGGTGTTTCCTTGCGAGATAAGCTCCATAATGAGAAGAACCGAAGCCACAGGAGAACAAAAGTGACCGATATAGCTCTTGGAGTTGGCAAGTTAAAATGGCAATGGGCAGGCCACAACGCTCGTAGAGCTGACAATTGATAGCAAAGAAAGGTTTTCGAGAGGCTATCACGAACCGGAAGATGCAGTGTAAGCCGGCCCTACTAGGTGGGCTGACGATCTGGTGACAACCGCGGGGAACCGATGGACGCAGGAGGCGAGCAGCCACTCATACTGGCGCGCTGTGGGGGAGATCTATGTTCAGTGATGGACTTCTTCAGCCAAGATTGTTTGATGAAATCATCACTATCAAGTCGATGATGATGATGATTTCATGAAACAATTGGAGATATCATTTTCTACAATCATATTAGCTTTGCTTTGTGTAGACTGGAATAGCAATGCTACTTATATATATATATATATATATATATATGAATAGATAATAGCAAGTACTACGTGTAGGCGAGTCATTCCACAAAGACATATTATACATAAATAAACAGCTAATCTCACAACCTCACAATAAACCTCTAATCAGCTTGCATAGAGCGCTACTGCAAGCCCGTTTTTAGTTGCCTCTCTTTCTATCGTATGCTTCTTCACCTCTATACCTTTTAATACACGCGTGAAATGAAGATTTCTCAAGGAGGAAGCGAAATTTTTTCATAACGTAAATTGAGAGTGGAATTTTTATACACTACCCATGTTTCATGTCATATCTATTTATAAGTAACTATACTGGTACTTTTTACGGTATTTAGGTATCAAAAACAATAATAATTGAGGCTAAAAGTTTTGTATTTAAACCCGAACCGTTTTTGGAATACGAATTCACTTGAATCCACGCAATTTAACTTGCGAAACAACTTCTAAAAACTGTTTAAGTTCTAAACTTGATTCGGAAGTTATCAAGGAAATAATTCGCAATAATTCTTAGCGAGTACAAATTATAATTATTCAAAGCAGACGACGTACATTCACGTTGAAGTATTCCTTTGTGAACAGTTGCTAGGTTCCGTTACCTTACAAAAGCTAATTAAACTGGTTTGCAAGTATTAACGAATTAATTTCGAGTTTGAAACTTGATTCATCGATTATTTACACATCGATATTTTGCCAGCACTATTATTGCTAGGGGCATGACAAACAGTGCAATGTTAGAGAACATTCAAAAGCAGCCTATTCTGAAGTCATTGAGCTAGATTATAGTAATTATATATTTAAAGTAGTATGCAGGTTGTGTAAAGTCTAAAGCAAACCTGCGTAGTAAACTATGATATATGATAGTCTAATATTAGCTACCATATATATCGCAGCCGCCTACCGCTAGCTCGATTCATCGATTATTTACATATCGATATTTCGCCAGCATTATAATTGCTGGAGGCATGACAAACAGTGCAATGTTAGAGAACTTTCAAAAGCAGCCTATTCTGAAGTTATTGAGCTGGATTAGGCTGCTTTTGAAAGTTCTCTAACATTGCACTGTTTGTCATGCCCCCAGCAATTATAATGCTGGCAAAATATCGATATGTAAATAATCGATGAATCGAGATGCGGTAGACGGCTGCGATATTTATATCATAAATATAGCCGCCTACCGCCCCGTTTTGTTACACTTACACGAAAGCTTTACGACATTTTCAAACTCCATCGATCCAGTGTTTTATCATGAATCATTTCTTTTAAGAATGCTGGTTTATCTCCAATAGCTTTCTCGTTATTTAAAACTTACCCTACTGCTACTGTTTCGAAGATATAGTGAGCAGGTACAAGCGACGCGCGCTCGGCTGTACCTACCCTCCAGAATGAAATCTAGTTAGTAGTACGGGCATGTGACGTCAGAGGCTCGAACTTAGTTCCCTGAGACATATTACTAAAGGATATTGAACGGGTATGAAAATATAGAGTAGTATGTAGCGCTGTGCGGATATTAGATCTTGATCAGCAATTTTCTTTAGAGCCCGCCCGCTTTTTTCCTTAGATTAATTTATTTAGTTCTTGAAAATGTGACAGAATTCGAACATATTAATAAAATAAATTCGTTCTGTTTTCAATTATTGAAAAGAGAACGAATTTATATTAGGTATGATTTATTTATTGGGGACTTTTTGATTTCTGTCTCATATTACGTATTCCTTCATCAGTTAGGTGGCGAGTTTCCAATTCCTTTAAATAGTTACAATGAGCTTTTGATTCCCTGTTTCTAAAAATATGCGAGATAATATTACAAAAATTGTATAAAAATAATATAACATATTATAAATTGACAGCTTCTGTAGTGTGGTGGATGAGCAGGTTGTTTCATAGCCCGGAGGCGGCAGGTTCGATTCCCGTGAGCGCGTTTAGCTCGTTTTTATAGATAATGGTACGAAACCCTTCGTGCGCGAGTCCGACTCGCAGTTGGCCGTTTATTTTTTAAATGTTGGAGCGAGAGTCGCCATTGTTCAGTAAACAAATTATAAGTAAGTTTCATTATAACAAACGTTAAATACTCAACTAAGCTACTTAAATAATATTAGGCAGTAAATATATATAAGTATATTTTGAGCCGTGTAGGAGAGAAAGGAAACTAAGTTTTAATAACAACAACTTATCCATCAACGAAGGTTTTGATTTAGACGTAGGAGTAATGGATTAAAGGCATCACTTACCTACGTTAGTTATTTTCATGCTACAATATTTATAAAAGCTTTTAAAGGTTTTTGTTAATTACCTACGTCTAACTTGTACTGATCACGGGAGGGAACCGTTCAACAATAGGCTATTGTCCAGCTACTAAACATTAACAACATAATCTTATTTTCGTAAAGTAGGTTAAAAATGAATGCAATAATTGAAAAAAATAGTAAAATTGGTAAATAAATCACGAAGTAAAAAGCTTTTAAAGTTTCCGGTGGGGGCTTCGCCTGTCCCTTTCTCGCAAAAGATTCCCCACATCAGTTACTACGTATATGAAAACGCACGTTGTGAAGTCACATACCAATGAGACTGTATGTAAAGCTACCACAGCTTAGTAATTTCATATGAAGGAGCAAGCACGTCGCTGCATGTTTGAGCTGTCTCTTTTTATTCCTGTACTTTAAAATGCTTGTAGTTTTGTCATTTTTTGAGATATTTAATTCTTATTTTCATGACTGTTATGCAATAAAAAAATAGCTATAGGTAGCGTATTAGATGAGAAAGATGGATAGACTATTATAACTGAGGCACAAGTCTCTGCATTGTATGAGAACAAATGTGCAAGACATGTGCCAAGATCCAAAATTTTTATGGCATTGTCCATACATAAGAAATATAAAATTAAATATTTGAAACAGATTCATCTCTGTTTCAAATATTTAATTTTACAAACAACACAATTTCAACTCTATCCTGCACTGTATACAAACTACGTTTGTCTAAATTTCTATTTCCTAAACAAAATACAACAAAGAAGCTTCATAAGCGCAAAACAGGTGCGTTCTAAACTACTATAAACTTCACCTTCATACCTCCAAGAAAATAATGCTCAGTAAACTTCCTCTAAGCGGGGTTTAAAAAGCGAAAACAAGGCCGTATTAAGCAGGGCTGAGGTTATAGCCACGGGGTCCGCTGAGCTCTCGACTCATTTATTTTTTTTTAATTTAGCAAGCTTGCTACGACTTTGAGCGCTATATCTACGCGGAAAATAAACGATATAAAAGAAAAGCTCGGTGAGCAAGCGTCACTAAATATAGTTAAGATTTCTTCTTTAAACGAGGTTGTTTTTATGCAAACCGTTCGTAGGCAGTCTCGGTTCACAAATCTTGTTTTTTCGTTAGTCAGTGTCAAAGATTATAAAGCCCGTTGATAGCTTGTGAACATAATTTCTCGTGCAAACACGACTCACCTGCGCGGGCAGGGGGCGAGGTAACAAAACGAGACGAAGTCATACGAAATAACAAAGAACAGAGCAGGATGGAACAAAAGACATCTACGGGTTCCCGTGATTTATTACAAATTCATAGTAGGTATTTATTAGAAATTAGTGGTTGAAATACACCACTAATTTTCGTATGAGGGGAAGTTGTATCATTGGTCAGTGTCGTATATTTAAGACAGTTTTTAATAGACTATGATATCCTTTGAAAAAAGGGCTAAAGGATAAATTATATTCTATGTCTGTGGGTAAAACGACTTCAATTACCTTCGTTGCATACTGAGAACTTGGATAACATATTTTCCCAGTTATTTTGATTTAAATTATTAACAGATTTTGTTTAACTTATATGGGACAAATCTGAACCGTTTATTCCCGTTAGAATAGCAAGTTTGGTAACTGGTTATCAAGTGGAACAAAAATTCTTGTTACATATCTTTTTTCCCATTAGAATACCAAGTATGATAACTGGTTATCTAATAAAAGAAAACTTGTTACCTTATTGGCCATGAGGCTGCCGAGACCGTCTCGTCGGTCACTATAACAATAGATTTTCTATTATTTGGGGTAATTTGGCAGTTAAAGGATTATGATGTAGGCACCTCCTTCATCCATTACGTTCCAAATATAAAAAGAATATCTTTTATTTGGTTTATAAATGACAGTTCTGAGGTAACAATCATAAACTAACCGGCCAAGTGCGAGTCGGACTCGTGCATGAAGGGTTCCGTACCATTACCTATCCCTGCCATCTAGTGTTGAGTAGCAGTACTATTTAAAGCAGATCCATCTATGTTATCTCACGTTCCCATGAACGTGAGATAACATAGACCCCATACCATTATGGGAGCCCCATTAAATATTTATTTGATCCTGTTTTTTAGTACTTTGTTGTTATAGCGGCAAGACATACATAATTTATGAAAATTTCAACTGTCTAAATATCACGGTTCATGAGATACACCCTGGTGACTGACGGACAGACAGACAGTGGAGCCTTAGTAGTAGGGTCCGTTTTACCTTTTGGGTACGGAACCCTAAAAACAACAGTATTTGTAAGCTACTCCTTTTTTGAAATCAGCTGAAAAGCGTTTTTGTGTAATTTCAAAAGGGCATAAATAATACACCCTGTGACACTAAGAAATATTACGTAGTGGAAACATTGTTCAGGAATGCGGGTTGGGTAAATAAAAGTTAACCTCACTCACGTTAAGCTCAAGCTGCAATTTTGACACTTTATCTCTGAGGCTACTCCGCATATGGCTCGCTCCAGGCTACAAAGTTGTATGGTCTAAGTTATCAGCTTACAAATGTTTATGTTGAAAACCGAGGGGAGCTGATGGATGCAGGAGGCAAGCAACCGCTCAAAATGGCGCTCTGTGGGGGAGGCCTATGTTCAGCAGTGGACATCTTCAAGCTACAAGCTGTTGATGATGAAATATTTATGTTATACTAAAACCAAAGCTAACCACTTGCCTATGAAGAAGGAAATATCATATATCATTGATTCATTAACAAATTTAATTTTTGTATATAATATAAATGTTGGTGAAAATAAGAGAGAAGGTATTAGTATGGATCACCAATAGTCGAAAAAAACATTCGTACATGATTACAGAATACTGTCGAGCACTTTTTAGTTGATAGTAGTAATTAATAGATACCTATACACCAACATTACAATCAGCATTATTTTTTATTTTTACGTAATCAAATAACGTGACAAGCTAGTCGTTCGCCTGGTGTTAAGCATCACGGCCGCCCATAAAAGATTGCAGTGTAACTCAGAACTCTAAATTAAAGTTTCGCGTGACACTGCGCACTGCGCACGTCATCTTGAGACATTACACAGTCTAAAAAAGATATCTAGACTGTGAGGTTAGTGAATTAAAATGAAAAAGAGGCAGGGAGCGATAGGATAGTACCTAAACATCAAAACGCAGTTCATATTGTGATTTATAAACATAGCAGGCTGCCATTTGCAATCCCAAGCTCAGCAGATGCCCCGCACAGAACTTAATTGAACGTAGTAAAGAAATACGCTCTTTTGTTTTATGCTATTAGAGTCCATAAAAAAATCAGGTCACGGCACTAATAAAACGTTTTATCCCTTTTCTTGTTCCAAGTTGTGCAGTAAGGTATAGATATACCTAAATGGAATTTAAGAAAAAGGAAGGAAGGATCTAAATTTCCTTTAAAAATTTAAAAATGTAAATGAAAAATTATTATTAATATTGTATTAATGAAAAATACATTTATTTTTATTTGGATAAGGTATATATATGTCTGTATTGTGTCTCATCATCATCATCAGCTGGAAAACGTCTGTAGCCGAGCATTGACCTCCCGAATAACTCGCCACTTTGACCGGCTACCTTGCCTATTGCATCCATCGGCTCCCCATGGTTTTTTACTGATCGTCAGTCCACCCAGCCGGACTGGCATATGCTGCGTCTTCCGGTTCATGGTCACCACACGAAAACCTTCCTTTCCCATCGGTTGTTCGTTCTGTAATAGTATAGTAGGGATAGGTAGTATTTTATATCAGCTTTACCTATAAATTAAAATTAATTTTTGTTAAAAAACATATATATAAAGACTGACAACCATTACCATAACAAATTGTATAAAGGAATATGAGAAGATCTGTGTGACACGCAATTCTTAACAAAATTCATCAAAACCCTAAAAGGCCATAAATGTGTTAAGAATGGTTGGTCAGTGTGGCACTGCAGAAGGCCCATTTAACAAGTTATCTCTAGAGGCAGCGTTGGCTAGAAGCTAGACCGACTTTGGACTGCAGAAATGTGTATGTGTGGAATAAGTCACAAGTTACAAGCGATCGTTTTAGTTACTACATTGTCATTAGTGTTTATTTATAACCGCAGAATAGATACTTAGTACTTGTTATAACGTAGGTTACTACTTAATAAGTAACACTCCGAGGTAAAGTTAATTCATGGGTTAATATGAAAATAATTTTCTTCTTAAAGGTGATTTGATACTTTTAGTCAAAATATACTCTTAAAAAGCTTCAAAACCATTCATAGTGAAAGTAGTTATGATTGTCCTTCATCTTGATATATTATGGCATACGCAAAAAATTTGTGCTTACTGCGCGACGAATCGACATAATAGATAATAGTATATAGTAATAGAAGGATATATAATATAAATAAATGGACTGGTACTGGATATATTAAGAGAATGCGATAAATTACTTATTTTTGCAGCTGTTTCCCATATCATTGGTGTAGTGTTAAGGATTCGAACCGCCACCGGTGGTGAGTTCACAGGTTACGAAAGGTTCCCGGTCACTCGCTAGTTATTGCTTTTAGTTCACAGTTCTTCTTTCTAATTATTATAAGCTCTTAGAAATCTTTCATCGCTGCCTCTCACATGTCGTAGCCCATTGTCCATCACTTCCATGCAGGCGGTTTCATTATTCCAACAGACGTTCGACTAAACACGTTATACTGCCCGTCAACGGAACTGGAAGGATAGTTCCTCCTTTCTACGATGTGTTATATGGACATACCCTGGAGTTATAGATCTAGTGCCTTTCTACAATGTATTATATGGACACAGGTTGGAGTTAAATAGTTATGATGGTTACCAATGGTGGTTACAATACAATACAATAATACTTTATTGAACACCAATAAATAAAAATGCACATAAAAATTTACATAACAATGGCATAACAACGGGCGGCCTTATCGCATTAAGCGATTTCTTCCAGGCTACCTTAGGATGGACAGGAATTGAAGATACAAAAATTACGGTTGGTGCTGTTGCAGTTACAACTTACATACTAAGAACAACAATAAGACAACAAAGTATAATTACTTAAGAAAATAAAAACAATACATTTATAATATATGCTAAATACTAATACCATACACTTAAAACCATAAATATAATAATCTAACATAGCATGATACATAGATTATGTATATATGAATATATATCTACATAATATGAAATACCTAATATAAATATAAATACATACTATAACATAAAGATAAATAAATAATTGATAGTTCTAGTGACACATTCTAGACAAAGTACTTAACTACGATTGTTCCAATAGGTAGTGTTTCCTCACCATGTCTTTAAAGATGGCGATAGACTTGGCGTGACGAATATTTACGGGTAGCTCATTCCATAAACGGACAGCTTGCACAGTGAAAGTGTGGTCATACCCAACTGAAGCATGAACTGGCATTTGCAATTGCAGTGTTGGTGGAACGAAGGGAGCGAGCGTGGCTAAGGTGGAGAAATACGAATCGTTCTTTGAGATAGTGTGGAGTTGAGGGGAAAAACAGTACACTATATAGTAGAGAGAGAATATGAGCATCCCGGCGACGGCGGATCGGTGGTTACTGGGATTGCACGAAAACAATATGATCCCTAAACACTTTGGACGTCAATTTTTTTTAAATCCGCATATTATACATTTTTTTGTTAGTAGTAGTAGTTTTTATATAGTTCGGGGAAAAAGTGTTTTCGTTTTTGTTGTACCTACTGTTTGTACCGCACTAGATTTATAGATTTAAAAAAAAAAATAAAGCAATACAACACATGACGATCTGGTTTAAACCACGAGGAGCCGATGGATGCAGGAGGCGAGCAGTCACTCAAAGTGACGCTGTTTGGAGGAGGCCTATGTTCAGCAGTGTACGTTTTCAGGCTGATGATGACCTTTTTTCTTTATACGGTCCACTCCTTACTAACATACGATACTGAGCTCTGGGGGGGAGCCGCAGACCGTGAACGAGTACTCATACTTCAAAAGCGAGCTGTTCGGGCGATCGTTAAGGTTAAGTGGGATGTGTCCGCTAGGCCATATTTTGTTGAACTAGGTATACTCACCGTCCCAGCTATGCTAGTGTACCAAATATGCATGTTTGTGCGTTCGAACCCGCACCGATTCAAAACAATAGGCGCGACTCACCGCTATGAAACTAGATACAAGCACCACCTTAAAACACCTACTCACACTCTCACGAAATCTGAAAGGTCTGTAGGTAGTCTGTGTATGTAGGTGGACCAAAATTCTATAACCACTTACCCGAGGAGATAAAAAATGCAGCCTCCACAAACATATTTAAGAGCATGTTAAAAATGTTGTTAACAAGTAAAGCGTATTATTCGGTGTCCGAGTTTATGCTGGATAAATTTTAACGTTAACGTTAAATTAAAATTAATCGTAATATATTGCAAAATATACAAATTATTACACATACATTTTATGTAATATTAAATAATTTTAATTATAATTAATTAGACCTACGCAATGACTTGTAAATTATTATTTATCAATAAAGAATCTGTATCTGTATCTGTATCTATATCATCCTCTTTAAAAATAAATCCAAAATGTTTTATAACTCGGTACGAATAAATGTAAGGAAACAAATTCGTAAACAGAACAACATTTTTAAAATCCAATAAAAGAGATAGCAGTACAGAGCGCCGCCTACTTAGGCATAAAAATTAAAATTATGAAATAACAACGGAAAACATTACGAGGGTTTCGTTTACAGAAACAGTTAAAATGTATTTACGGCCCGAAACCCACTGAAAAAAGTTCAAGATTTTTTGATAAGCTAAATTTGTTTTAGGGTGTTCTATACATAATTATTAATCATAAGAAAAAACTGTCAAATCTTTGAGGTTGAGTAATCGTGTGGTATATTTCTAAAGATAGATTTTCCAAATGACAAGTTATAAGTAGTATAATACAACTTACTCCTGCGTGAAATTAAACAGATTTACATTTTTGTAGATGACAGAATTGGAATCCCGAATTTTTCTTTTTTTTGTCTGCATAGTTCGGAAAGTGAATTTTACGTTTATTCGAAACCGAAAAAAATTCGTTAAAAACTGTATAATCTTTATAACTCAATGATTTACCTAAGTGGGTTTTGAAATTGAAATGGCTACAGGCAACCCCTGTACAATAAAATTTTATATTTGTACCAAAACAAAAAGTTGGAGAACAAATCCCCCGTTTACTTCGCCTACTACCTAACTTGAGCACCGAATTTCAAGACCAGAGTTCCAAGGAGACGGAAGCTGTGTTCCTCGCGATATTCATATTCAAACTAGGTACGAGAGGTGCGGTGCTCGCGAATTTCGTTTTGTTTACGAGTTCTATAATATTACGTTACTTGGACGCTTAATTAAAATAAGGGATGGTGCTGCGAGCTAAACAACGCTTGTTATACGATTCTTGACAGCTGCGACGACATGGCGACGCGAGCGGCAAATTGACGTTTAATACTTTTTAGGAATTCCGGCCTAAAATATTGGACTAATTTTGTGAAGTGATAAAGTTTTGAATTAAAAGCGGTGCTAGCTGCAACTTGTCGTGATACGAGTGTTAGTTTGTTTAGTTATGGTAAGATTGAGGGCTAGGTATGTACTTATATCGCTTCCACAAAGTTGTTGGAGCTGTTCAAGTCGCGAGTGAATAGGTATCTTCTAGGCAAGCATGCACCATCGTAGACCGCGTCGTCACTTTCCATCAGGTGAGATTGCGGATAAATGCGGGCTATTCAGTTATACAAAAAAGGTGTTTTTCATCTAGATGATTGACTCAATAGGTAGATACCTATATTAATAAAAGGCTTCATCCTGAGTGACTGACTGCCAGAAAATGTAGAGAAAACGTATTTATAGGGTGTCTTCCTTTGATCGTGAATATTCCTGTAGCATTCCCCTTCCCCTGTATTACTTTTTACCCTACGATTATTAGAGACCTGCAGAAAAATGCGGGTAAGTTGTTGATGAAACCTCAAGGATCCCATATCTATTTCATTATTTTAATAGTCCCAGTACATAAGGGTGGGTTTTTAATCCTTAGTTAAGTTAAGGCAACCAATGGTTAAAAAGTTTAACAAAATTTAAACAATGGTCAAAACTTGTTAGAAATTTTAAACCTTAACTACCAAGGTAAGGTCGTTTATTCCCAGAAGTTCCGTGATAGTAGGTAACCAATGGTTAAAATCCCTAATTTTTTTTTATTGTTTATAGGCAAAGCATTTGACCACTGTCTCACCTGGTGGAAAGTGATGACGCAGTCTACGATGGTGCATGCTTGCCTAGAAGATACCTGTTCACTCTCGACTTGAAGACTCCCAGATCATAGTTAGCTGGAAACAAGGACGCTGATCTTTGATCCGTAGTTAAGGTAACCAATGGTCAATATCCCTAACAAATTCTAACCAATGCTATAAAAATGTGTTAGGGATTTTAATCTACCTTTTACCATAACTTACTTAGGTTACCTTAAGTCCTTCGTTACTTTCCCGGACGTCCGGTCATGTGGCGAACACTTTCCAATTCATTTTCAGCTGTTTCCACACCAAAAATTCTGCCACAAACAAGTTACGTGATAAAAAATTAACAAGTTTCAACCGTCGGCCGTGAAGCATCACTTTTTCATTTCCGTTTTTTCGGATGCAGCGCACCGCAAAACAACAAGGTCAAACTGTATGTGGCATTTTAAATTAGTAATTTTTTTATTGTTATGAATTTTTCACCAATTCATCGGTTAACGGTTAATTTAAAAGGTGTTTTGTAAAGGCGTTGTCTGGTATATGAAATTTTGCACTCGGATTGCTTACATTACAGAAATCACAAAATATTTTTTTATTCCGAGATGGTCCTGGTCAAAACCACGGGGATCCGTGAGATGCAAGAGGCAAGCACCGCTCAAAGTAGGACTCTATGCGAGGCATATGTTCAGCAGCGGGCGGATGTCTTCAGACTGATGATGATGATGATGATGATTATGATGCAGAGTTCGTTTGGTAAAACTAATAAATTACAAGTGAAATCGCAGGGCTTCCCTAGTTGCATACAAGAAATTCTAAAATGAATTTCTGTATGAGAGAGCAAAGTTCAGTTGGTTCTCAGATTTAAAACGAGGGTTAAATATGATATTTACTTATGAATGCCATGTTAACTTTGATAATAAATCTTCGGCCTAAACAAATAGATTTAACATCTCCATTTTATTGTTATGCCTTGTATAATAATTGCGATGAAAAGGCAGAGGCAGAGGCAGAATACATTGTAAGGACTGACACAAAGAGATGGACGACACGAGTCCTTGAATGAATACGAACGAAAGATGCAAACATTCAAGATTGGATCACGAACATGCCTAGACAATGCATGATTAATAATATCAAAAGGTTGATTTCTTTCTATTTATGCACCTATGTTGGAGCACAGATAATATAATACTGGAGTAATGACTCCAGCATAGGTACATAAACAGAAAGAAATCAAGATTTTTATGTTTGTTTTAAAATAAAAGTGTACGCCACAGATTAAAAATACTACGCAGTACACGTAAAGTTTGACAGTTTGTTCCCCGAGGAAATTTCTCGTCGAGGACAGTTTCGTGAACTGTTCTTTCTTTTTCGAGAAGATTTATATTCGAAGAACTCACTTCAAACGGTATAACAATTTTTGTAAGTGCCAACCTAACTCCCAGACTTATCAGATTCGCCTCCGGATACTAAGCTTTCAGTTCAATAAGTTTACTTAAAGATCCCAGTGGTGTCGCCAGCAACTTGCCTACTAATTTTTTTCATCAGAATCTCAATTTTTCTAGGTTAAAAGTATCATTTGATCCCGGTACAAAGCAACAACAACAATAAAAAACCAGTGAACATTACTAAAATCAGTTTATCCATTTTGAAAAGCACAAACAAACAAACGTGGTGTCGTGTTGTCGGTATTCCAGATGTCCATAGCTAGCGGTGCCGACATACCATCAGATTGACCACCTGCTTGTTTTCCACACATTTCATAAAAACATACATAAACAGACAACGTAAGCTTAATAGGGAATATCCAGGGAATGGGCAGCAGCATTCTCTTCGGTACATTAAAATCTTCTGCGATCACCAAGCCGCCTATCAAACGTGGTGATTGTGGCACATATGATAAGGCATAATATGTATGATAAGCGTCCAAAGTGGCGTTTGACGGAAGAAGCCAGTGTTCAGCAGTAGACATCTTCCGGCTGATGATGATGATGAAATATAACAGTAATTTTTATCTCTGACAGGGTAGCCTTAACCACCTTTCTTCTAATGTTAAGTGACAACATGCTCTGAGGTGGCGTCACGTTACGCCTGGATTAAAAACTGGCTCTCAAAACTCCCACTCTACCGCAACAAACTTCCCCCCTTTTCGAAGGATACCTGCTCATAGTAAAAAATCATCATATCATCATCATTGCCAGCCTGAAGACGTCCACTGCTGAACATAGACTTCCCCCAAAGAGCGCCATTTTGAGCGGCAGCTCGCCTCCTGCATCCATCGGCTCCCCGCGGCTTTCACCAGATCGTCGGTCTACTGAGAGGAGGGCCGGTCTATGCTGCGTCTTTCGGTTCGTGATCGCCACTCGAGAACCTTTCTTCCCCATCGGTTGTCAGTTCTATGTGCGATGTGGCCTGTCCAACAACAAATAATTCTTGGAAAAAATTGTAGGACCTGTATAACAAATAAGTCAAGTTAAGATGAACAGTACGACCTCTACGCAAATATCCCTATATCCCAAGTCCCGGCAGATGAAAGCAAATTTCGCGAGTTGAAGCAGAGATTTTGCTCGCTTTGTTCGTTCGTGTTGTCGCCTGGCAACTCCAGCTTCATTTTTTGATGTAGAAAACTGCAGGCGACGCTAGCGCCTCCTCAATACAGACGCGAGTTTTAACTTATTAAGTTGTTTTGTTGATTCGTGTTTTTGAACGTACTTTTGAAGTATTGGTGTCTGAACGAGTTAATTCAACCAATGAGAGGCCTGCTGAGCTGCCATTGGTGACAATATCAGTGTCCGGTAAAAAATGGCGGCTCAGGAAGACTTTTGCTGGTTTTCATTTTATTTCGGCAGTTGAGTTTGATTCGGCATTCGTGCAACATCGCTTAGTGTTGTTAGGATATTTTACCGCACAAGTTTATAGCGTGTAGTATAGTTTGTACAGCAGCAGTATCTTATTTATATTTAAAACGTGTGAAATATAGACTGTGGATTTTATTTACCTACATCGTTACCTTGTTTTATTTAAGGGCTGCCTACATTCGGGCAATTAAAGTTCTTGGACTAACACTGGATCATTTTATGCTAGTCGATGCTAGTTTAACACTAAACAAACACTAAAGCCAAATTTCGCGTTAGTGCTAACGCAAAATATCCGGTTAGTGCTTCAATTCCAGCTACTATTATCGTATATAATGTACGTACTTCCCATAAATAATATAGCCACTATGAAACCAACTTTAGCAGATTTGCTACACTAATTATTGCGTATACGTTTAGTGGTTTGGTTCTGTGTCTGAATTTAGCATTTTGCATTTAGCGTGGAACCTTATAGTGTGGTATGATATGTAGCGTTTGGAGTTAATTGAATTTGAATTACCTGTTGAGTCGGTATGCTATTTCACTTTTAGAACTGTTGCTTGCCTAGATTTCTATTTTATGTTATGCAATATACTATTGGTAACGGTAATTAAACATTAAAAAATACACATGAACATTAAAATTATATTTTTTAAATTGGTGTAGTGGCTGCGCAGATTGGCTCATAACCCGGAGATGGCGCGTTCGATCTCCGTGACAGGACAAATATTTGTGCACAAAAAAAAGCGCAAATACTTGTTTTGTGTCTGGGTGTTGTGGGACCACGGTCCTCATAGTTCCTGCAAGTTATTTATTTATTATTTTATATTTATTTAACACGTTAAATTATAAGTAAAATTATGATTATGCTTAAAGATTAAGTATTCATGTTCGCTTTCAAGATTTTTTGAGGGATCGCGCCATTTTGAGGGAAATTATAGCAAGTTTAGTCTGTACCAGCGATAGATGCAGTTATATAAATAATAAAATAATGAATAAAATAAAAAGCCTTTTATTTCTTGAATTTCTTAAGTAGGTACATACCTAACTCTAATAATACATTTGTTCTCTAACATTATTTATATTTACATTATATTCATATTTGTTGTTACTGTTCGATTTCATTAATGCATACTTACAAATCATATTATTATTTATAACCGTTTTATGAACAGTAAACCTATGCAGTTACTGGGAAATTGATATAGATCCTTGTTCGCTTGGGTAGAACCGCAAGTGCAGCTATGAAGCGCGTTGAAGCTATCTCAGTCGTACCTACTTTATAAATATAGGTATACCAGAAATATTGTAATGTAACCGATATTCGTCTCACACCACTGTTCGGCTAAAAGATAAACGCTGTTCAGTTCACATTGTATTATTTTTTGTAAATATTCAGATGAACACCGACGCCATTTTTCGAGTTGTATTCGTAAGACGCTAAATGCTGTTATAAAGTATTTTCTTCAATCATGCAGCCAAAAAACTTCGCTTTTGTATTCCAGTAACAATCTAAGATTAATTTATGTCGTATTCACACCCGTAGTTGCGATAATTACATTTATTGTTCGATTAATTGGTTTTGCAATGTTGACAGCAGCAGTGTTGCCACCTCTCCCCACTTTTCCACTCTCCCCCCAGATGCAGTTATATACTGTTCAAAAATTTTTGGTCGGCTACATCAGTGTACGTACTTTAAATATTGGCTAGTGTAATTTAGTTTCGTGTTACTTTCATGATAATACTACCTATTTTCTAGGAAGATAATTAAAGCTCGTTAGAATAAAATAAAACTGTTGACGTATGCTTATTAAGTTATAAACAACATTTCATTATTCTCGGTGCTTTTTAAACCACTATTATAACAAAGTGACATAAAATGCAATGTAGTTCCAACGACAAATATGATGCTGAAGTGTGGCTTGACTTTATGAGACTTTGTTAGTACGAGAGCGTACTACGAAAATAAAATATGTTGCAATTTTGTTGCGCATTTTGCAAGTTTCGCCTCTATTTTACATGTTGGCATTTCGACGGGTAAAATATGAGCTAAACGCTGTTTCTTTGATGCGAAACAAAGTAATTCTGAGCATGCTCAGCTGACTGCGTTTTTCATTTTAGTCTATTTTGGTGAAAATAGTTTTATTATTTCAAGCTTATTTTGAAGTTATTTGAAAAATTTAATTCCTATTTTTTTTTTCTTGAGCGGTTAAGTTTTTATTTGATATTCTCTTTAGATAATAAAAACGAAGCGTAAGTAACAGCCTCTACGCCCTATAAGTCCTATACTTACATAGATTATATAGATGCATAGATTACAGACCCTAACTATGATTCCCTGTATATATATATACAGGAACTACGAGGACCATAATCTTATAGCAACTATTCAAAGAATAAACATAGCAAGTAAGTACTTGTGTGTTTCTGTACTGAGACACTTATCATGTCAGGAGAATTGAACCTGCACATCTTCGGGGTACGAACCGAAGGCCTGGCGTCTTTTTGTTCACTCATTTATTTAAAGTGCCCTGCTCAGCTTCTAAGCTTAATCGTCTAGCACTTCAGCGTAATGGTTCAACAAGCAAAATCCAATAAACCAAAAAGACGTGCGTAATATACCGTTGTGGGGCTAGCGGTCTTTAAACTAACGAAAGTCCTTCAGGCCCAAAGTAACTAGCCAACCTTTTAAACTTTCACCATATTAACCGTTACGAACTTTAACCGCAACAACTTGGCTCAATCAGCACCGCCTAGAGCATTTCAAACACATTTCACCAGAGTTTACGATATTTGACATTTGCCAAACATCCCGGCTCGAGTGTACATAAACTCCAAGTGGCTACTAGTGCTCAATTAACTTGAAAACTGGAATTAATCCGTTAAATTTATTGTTTGTTCGCTGCTCGTAAAGTTCAAGCTCGTAGTTTATTGTAGCAGATTGTTGGTTCCGCAACTGTATGAACTGTTTCATTTATAATAATTGGCCGACAAGGAAGGGTCATGTCAAGTGACGAGAAGTTTTAGTTTACTTGATGTTTCTTCATCTCGGGTCTAGGAAGGCGCAAAGTTAACAGTGATCCCGTAACTTTGATAGTAATGGAACAGGCACTATGCACGTAAACAGCCTATTGAAACTGTCAAATCATTACACATTTCAGTTTCAATTCTGGGCTTTCAACAAACATGAAATAATAATAAAAAACATGTTTATAATATTAATACAGTTCTTTGATCGTCAGCGTTGAATAAAATCGTACGACAAAAAAAGGCTTAGGCAGATTTCGTTGCTCTATAATTTGTTTTTGAAATTTCAAATAAAATAACAATAGGCTTTCCATTGCCTTTCACTATAAAGTGAAGGCTAAAATGGTATTTAAAGGCTCAAGAGCCTAAGCTTTACTTTTCTGTCTAACTTTATGAAGCAGCTTAAAACTAACACTCATAAAAGACTTGTTGTAAATCAATTTGAGTACCTCTTCTACGTAAGTTTATTCTCTAGTACCGCTGGTATACGGTGTGAGTGAGGCAAGAGCGCACGGCGCATATGTAACATCGGCCACACGCGGCGGCAGTGCGTCAAGTGGCGTCAGTGAAGCGTCAAAATCTGCCATTCGGTACCTATCACTGCCCGTGGTCGTAGACGGCCGCGTCGTGATCCCTACAGGCAGCGATGGGTACCGAATAGTTTCGCGTCGTTGACGCTGCCGCGCCGGTAGGGCCGAAGCTTTAAGCTTCAGCCCCACCAGTGGCACGTCATTTGTGCCAGCGTCGGCCTTTCGGTACCTATCGCCGGCCGTGTCCGTGGACGGCCGCGCAGCGCTCACCGCGGGGAGTGATGAGTACCGCATAAAGTATGTTTCACATCCCCTGAGAAACTCGTGCATTGCTCTCCTGGTATTATGTTAACCTCAAAAAAAAACGAGAGTATCGCTTTCCATTCAATTATGCATCACTTCACTGTCGTTTACGCATCTACCGCATTTCATGGTACAAAGAAGAGTGCGAGACAATGTCAATCAGCGGCAAACCGGTTTTGACATGTTTCAGTGCACGAGTTTCTCAGGGTATTTGTAAATAGCGACCCACCAAAAAATAGGTTGAGAGTCGTTGCAGTCCGCTCAAAGGTCAATGTACGAGTTGCTCAGGGGATTTGAAACACACTATAGTTTCGCATTGTTGACGTTGCCACTTTACAGACGCGCAGGCGTGGCTGAAGCTTTATATTTGTCGGTAGGAAGATAAAAGGTTAAGACTCCGTAGTAAGTCGAGTAAAGAAACCAGTTTGGTTAATATTTGATTTCCTTTGAAGTTCTCATTTGCATATTACGTGGTTTGTAGGTAAAGAGACCCTTTGCTGGTGCCTTTCACATCTCGTTTCCCGCTTCATTAATAGTTAATGTGCCTTCGATGTGGGGAAAAATGTCACAAACTAAATTGAAGATGGTATTCAAATAAGGATTTTGATAGGTAATGTACCTAATTAAGATTACATATTTAAATACTTTTGGGGAGCCGATGGATGCAGAAGGCGAGCAGCCGCTCAAGGTGGCGCTCTCTGGGGGAGGCTTATATTCGTGGACGTCTTCAGGATATTGATAATGATGTTTTAAATACTTCGTAAATAAATTAGGGGAGTATTATAAAACTAATAAACAAGAAAAAATTATGTAACAACACAATTTTTGCGTACTTCAATTTAAATAATTATATTACTTGCTAAATACGTACTTCCATAAAAACGCTGGAAAACTTCCCCAAACTTCCCATCCGGGCCATCTCTCTTACAAGTTTAGCAAATTCCTCGGTTATTTTATACGTGGTCTCGACCCCAACCCAGTATTTTCTTTATCATAGCTGCCAGAGGCAACGAGCCTACTTTCAGAATAATATCCTCGCGTTATTTTGACAGTAGTGTAATATAGCACAACCTTTCAATTCTGATGTTTTGGAGAACTTGGGAGAGCTATTCCAGAGTTAATTATATCAAAAATATTTTGTTGGGTTAGTTACTCATAACATATAAATGTATGAGTTAGATAAAGTAGAAAGAAACGTATATATAGTTGGAATATGTGGGATAATACCTATAATATAGATTTTCGAGGAAAAAAAAAACCTTATGAAATAGATGAAGTAGAAAGATAGGTATATATGGAATAGATGGGATATTATAATATAGATTTAGAAAATATTTATGTTAAAAGTATATATGTAGCCAGATTCTACGCACAGATCACATAGATATCATCATCATCATCATCAACAGCCTGAAGACGTCCACTGCTGAACATAGGCCTCCCCCAGAGCACGCCACCTTGAGCGGCTGCTCGCCTCCTGCATCCATCGGCTCCCCGCGGCCTTCACCAGGTCGTCGGTCCACCGAGTGGGGGGCCGGCCCACGCTGCGTCTTCCGGTTCGTGGTCGCCACTCGAGAACCTTTCTTCCCCATCGGTTGTCAGTTCTACGAGCGATGTGGCCTGCCCATTGCCACTTCAACTTACTAACTCTAAGAGCTATATCGGTCACTTTAGTTCTCCTGCGGATTTCCTCGTTCCGGAGCTTATCTCGCAGGGAAACACCGAGCATAGCTCGCTCCATAGCTCGCTGCGCGACTTTGAGCTTACTAATGAGGCCAACAGTAAGAGACCATGTCTCAGTTCCATAAGTCATCACTGGCAACACACACTGATTGAAAACTTTCGTTTTCAGGCTCTGCGGTATTTTGGACGAAAAGATAGGACGAAGCTTCCCGAACGCTGCCCAGCCGAGTTGGATTCTTCGCGCCACCTCTTTGTCGAAGTTGGACCTACCTAATTGGACAATCTGTCCTAGGTAGACATACTTGTCGACAACTTCGAGAGTATCGTTCCCAACAATTACCGGTATAGGTGGAACATGAGCATTAGACATGATCTTTGTCTTGTCCATATTCATCTTAAGACCAACCTGCTGGGAGACTCTACTGAGGTCGTTGAGCATGGTGCTAAGGTCCTCGAGCGATTCCGCCATTATGACTATATCATCGGCAAAACGAAGGTTAGTGATGTACTCGCCATTTATGTTGATGCCAGATCTTTTCCACTCCAAGAGCTTGAAAACATCCTCCAATGCGTTTGTGAACAGTTTCGGAGAAATAACGTCTCCCTGTCTCACGCCTCTTTGCAATGGAATTTGTTCCGTACTCTGGTCCTGTAGTCGGACTGACATAGTGGCCTTACTGTACAAACACTTCAAAACTTCGATATACCTATAGTCAATTTGGCATCGCTGCAAGGACTGCAGCACCGCCCAAGTCTCGATTGAATCGAAGGCTTTCTCATAGTCCACAAACGCTAGGCATAACGGCCGATTATACTCTTCGGTCTTCTGTATAATCTGGCGCAGCGTATGGATGTGGTCTATGGTGCTAAAGCCTTTTCGGAAACCGGCTTGTTCGGGAGGCTGGAATTCATCAAACCTGCGTGCGAGACGATTCGTAATGACTCTCGAAAACAGCTTATACACATGACTCAAGAGCGAGATGGGCCTATAGTTCTTCAATAAGGTGTTATCGCCTTTTTTAAGAAGAGCACCACCACGCTCTTGTGCCATGCCTCTGGCGTTATACCTTCAAGGATGACAGAATTAAATAACTTCTGGAGGACTAAAAGTACCGGTCTACCACCCGCTCTCAGAAGTTCGGTCGTAATTCCATCTTCACCTGGTGCCTTGTTGTTTTTAAGCTGTTTGAGGGCCATTCTAATCTCGTACAGGCTGACGTCCGGGATATCTTCGGTATAGTGTCGGACTAACTTGGCTCTGATGTCCTGAGCTGTGTTAGTAGCGGGCTTACGTGTCGAGGTGTATAACTGTCCATAGAAGTTCTCGATCTCTCTCAGAATCTCAGGCTTGGATGAAATGACGCTACCATTTTCGGTCTTCAGTTTTGTCATTTGGTGTTGCCCAATAGACGAATCCTTTGCGAACACTTTAGAGCCTTGGTTCCGCTCAATTGCGGCCTCAATACGTGAAGTACTAAGAGCACGCAAGTCGTGTCGCAAGGAACTCCAGATTCGTCTATTGAGTTCACCGTAGGCTGACATATCAACTGAAGACTGCAGCTTCATTTCGCTCCGGTCGGCCATTAGCTCAAGAGTTTTTTCTGAGAGCTTTTGAGTCTTCTTTCGGCGTTGGGTCTTAAAGAATTTCGATCCAACAGCTTGGACAGTTTCCACCAACCCGTCGTTTAGCTCGTCCACTGTGTTACAGTCGGCTAGGCACTGGAAGCGATTTTGGAGTTCCAGCTGAAAGCCTTCGGGGTTTTGGATTTGGACAGGATTTGGACGGAGCGTAGACTTCACCAGACGTGACCTTTCGAGCTTAACATTGATATTCAATGTGCCTCTAACAATACGGTGATCGCTACCGGTTTTCACCTTGCTGATCACAGAGACATCATCGAATATGTGCTTCTTGGTCGTCATGATGAAGTCTATCTCATTTTTAGTGGAACCGTCGGGACTTATCCACGTCCACTTCCTGGATGGCCGCTTCTCGTAGAAGGAGTTTATCATAAAGAGTCCCTCCTTCTCCATGAAGTCAGCCAGCCTCTGTCCTCGAGGGTTCCGCTGCCCGTATCCAAATGGCCCCACTCTCAGCTCATCGCTATTCCTTGTGCCCAACTTCGCATTGAAGTCTCCCATCACAACGGTGAAGTATGTTTCGGAAGTATGCATGGCTTCGGATATGTCCTCATACATAGCTTCTACTTCATCGTCTGAGTGTGCCGATGTCGGCGCGTATACCTGTATAACCTTCAACGAATACCGTTTGGTTATTCGGAGTACCAGGTACGCTACCCTGGCCGACACACTGTCGACTTTGACCACGTTGTTGACGAGAGACTTGCGGACGAGAAACCCGACACCCCCTTGGGAGAGTTGGTCTCCCTCCCGGTAGAAGAATAAGTTACCGGAATTTAGGATTATCGTGTCCTGTCCCTGTCTTCGGACTTCTGACAATCCCATTACATCCCAGCGTAACTTACCCATCTCCGCCTCTAGCTCGACCATCCTTTCGTCAGCCTTCAGTGTGCGCACGTTATGTGTTGCCAGGGCCAGGGGTCGTCGTTGGGGTTGGTAGCCGGGCGTCTGCCGGGGATTCTTCGCACCCCTTGCCCTGCCGTTACCGTGGCCGCTACCGTAGCCACGGGATAGCAGAGCTGCCGGGGACTGGGGGCCGTTTTTATTTGTGCTTGTCATTAGGGGGGGGGGGGTTTGCCATAATCACCACGCTTGGCAGGCGGCTTGGTGATCGCAGTAGGTGAAGATTGATTGCCACCAAGACCGAGGGGAACGCTGCGACCCATTCCCTGGATATTCCCTTAGCCGCCTTCTACGGCACCCACGGGAAGAGATGGGGTGGTCCTATTCGTAACCGGGACCACACGGGACGGCACATAGATATACTCTACGTTTAAAGTATAAATGCCCTTACTAATTATTAAACACGGCAACAGTGAAATAGCTACTTAGCGTTTTTTCTTGTTTAATCTTATTATACCTACAGACCGTTCACCGTAAGATGCCCCCTGATGTATTTATATTATTTAAAAATATCATTTATCATTCATTATCATTTATTTCTTAATAACAGAGTTATAGGTCGACATTTTACAATTTAAAAGTAATAAAATTCACACACATTTTTATAAAACATCATAGGTAGACCTAATTAAAAATAGTACCAGTCAACATTTTTAAGAATAAATTATACTTGAAGTATAATTAGCGATTAATAATTCATCATAATAAAATTCGATATAAATTAATAAAAATATAAAATACAAATTAAAAATGTCAATTTTAAAAGAAGTTATGTCAATTTATCATCTAAGTATTCGTCAACAGAATAATACGCCTTATTTACAAGAAATTCTTTTAATTTGCTAATAAATAGGTCGTACGACTCAATTTCTTTAATGGTTTTGTTTATTTTATTGTATATTTTTGGCCCTATGTTCCAAATCGACTGTGATGACTTTTTTAACCTTTTAAATGCTATTATTAAATTGTTTTTATTGCGAGTATTTCGATTATGAACATCTTTAATTGATTTAAAGTTGTTCAAATTAGATTTCATAAACTTACTTACTTCCAATACATACAATGAAGGCATTGTAAGAATACCCTGGTCTATAAAAAGTTGCCGAGCAGGTGTGTCCCAAGGCACACGACACATTATTCGTAATACCCGCTTTTGGAGAACGAAAACCCGATGACGGTCCGCTGCCTGGCCCCAGAGGTCGAGGCCGTAGCAGAGTAAAGACTGGAAGTATGCAAAGTACGCACTTCTGACTGCCGTTGGACTAAGCATTTTGACCAGTCGTGAGATGGCAAAACACAAAATATGCAAGTATTATCGTAAATAACTATAACTAGTAACCGGCTAGTACTCACGGCGGCGGCTCTGCGTCAGCGCAGAGCCGCCGCCGTGGCCGCGCATACTCCATGAAGATGGGCATCTTTATTGCCTAAACACCGGTCGAGTTTGTTCGACTAAAATTATGTGAGTGCTAGCCGTTTACAAGTTGTAGTTATGAATACTACTCACGTTAGTTTCTATGATATTATTATTATCGTAAATGTAAAGTAATATGTAAGCATGATCTAAACTTATATGTACCCATCACAGATTAATATGTTTTACTTGCATATTTTTAAATAATATAAGTACATCAGGGGACAACTTACGGTGAACGGTCTATGTTTCATACTTGACAGAGAATAAAAAAATATATACTCTTTGTTACCTTTGTGATCTCCGGCCATTTATGAAACTATTTGGAAAATCCTTTTTTTATTTCAAGGGTTAATTACCTATACATAATACTTTCAGATTGGTCCCATAAAAATTTCATCAAAATCGCATCAGTGATTTGGGTTTTAAATCAATATAGCTAAGCATTTTTCTTTATGAAATAAGTCGATTGAAATCGTAAAGGGTATTATTAATTGAATAATCAAGAGAAAACTTATTAAGTAAAATACTCGATAATCTAAACTTTCCCGAAGAACAAACCTCACCTTTAAACGTCAACGTTAAACATCTATCCAAACAGCTCGTGCTCCGAGGAAGGTTCGAATGTTTACTCTCAGTTGATTTATTACATTGCAGTAAGAACCAGGAATTAGACACAATTGCCAAGATTAATGGGCCCACAACAAATTTTATGCTTTAGATCTTCGCGGCAACCCGTAACTACATCCTCTGGGTACAATTGTACCGAATGCAATCCAATTAAGCTGGTTCGTTAGTTCCAATTTTCTTAAATCCTATGTTCAAGTACAAAAGAGTACGTAAAGGCACAGATACATAGTACTACGTAGTATAGTTTTACCTTTAAGTAATTTACCTATTTTGTGGACGCCCAAGGAATGGAACAACTTACAAGCATCTTTATTTCCCTGAAAAATATAATCTGGTAGATTTCAAAGCCAGAGTGAACCGGTATCTTCTAGGTTCCATCGTTGACCAAATGCAGGCCAATCAGGTGATAAGAAAGCGGTTAACGCTTTTACCCTAAAATATAATTGTTTATAAAGATATTATAGTTCTTAAAATTTTAGCAACCAGCGGGATTTGAACCCGCGCCTTCTAAGTCACCGGATTAGACACCCTACCAATTCGGCCATGGTCGCATGACCGCAAGCTGCGAAAATCTTGAGGACTATGTGTTCAACGACTAAGCAGTCGTGGCGACATCTATAGAACCAAAAAATAAAAATAACGAATAGATTACCTGTTTTAAACAAGTCCTATAGATGTCACCACGATTGCTTAGTCGGTGAACACATAGTCCTTAAGATTTTCGCAGCTAGCGGTCATGCGACCATGGCCTAATTGGTAGGGCGTCTAATCCGGTGAGTTAGAAGGCGCGGGTTCAAATCCCGCTGGTTGCTAAAATTTTAAGAACTATAATATCTTTATAGATATACCGAAGTGTGGGTTACACTTAAAAATCAATCCATGATAATATAATTGTTCTACCTACGTGTGATAAAATTAAAGGACTTAATAGCAAATAGGCAATTTTTCGCACTTTTACAAGTCAAAATGTCCAACTATAATTCATGTCACAACTCAATATACGCTCACTTTAGTTTCACAGACGAAAAGCTGATCATCTTGTCATCTGGGGTATACTCTCAGACTCATTGTGCTCATTGCATTTATTGGAAACTAATCCTGTTCTAATTACAACAAGTAAACAGCTAGCATCAAGACATCATTGTCTGTAGATCATGATATGTGTACACATCACGTTAGCTTCTATATGATTAGATAGATAAATCAACTCTTTGTTGTACACCGTAAGATAGAAAATACAAAATTTTAAAGGGCTCTACGCTAAGTACAAGCCTCATGTACTTGACGTTACAAATCACCGGAACTTTGAGAAGTGGAAGCAACACTTCGACCAAACAAAATTAATAACGGAAAATTTTGATTGGAAATTTGAGAGGTCTTGAGGAAGTTTCGAGACCTACCTATTGCCAGATGGAAATAATATTTTGAACGTTTCCTTTTATCACACTAATATTATAAAGCTGAAAGTTTGTATGTGTGTAGTGTGTTAGTATTAATGAGTTAGTAATAAATTAACCTTACCAGAGAACGGTCGTTTACTTCTCAAACACCCCTCACACCTCGCCTCACCGTATGGCGACCCTGCCATGCGCAGGCGCCGCGTTCCGGGAGTGCTGACGCGGTAGTTGACGTTCCGCGAACTTTGCTTTGCCGTGTGGATAAGGAACAATGACTATCCCAGTACCAGTACGAAAATGAGTGCAAAATAATTTAAATCAAATAATCATTTCGGCAGTGTCAACGGTATTTGCGTTTCGTAAAAATGGGCAAGTCCTATTCGAAACCGGAAGTAAACGACCGTTCTCTGTTAAGGTTACTTTATTACTAACTCATTAATACTAACACACTACACTACACTACACTACAGTGTGTATGTGTGTTTGTGTGTATGTTTGTTACTCCTTCACGCTCAAACGGCTAGACGGATTTGGATGAAACTTGGAATATAGATAGCTTATGTACTGGATTAACACATAGGCTACTTTTTATCCGCGGGTAAAACCGCGGGGCGCAGCTAGTATTGCATAAAACTCAGTATACTAACGACTATGCTAACTGTTGCTAACGAACGGGTTACTTAAGAGTTTTTTCATTGAGGACTAGAGGCGCCTGAAGTTTTTCCTATACCTGCGAGAACTCGTTAATTTTCCAAGATAAAAATTTTAGCTAGTACCAGCTGTCTTAGTGTAAACGCAACACCAACAAACAAACAAAAATAGTACTTTTTATATTATAGTAGAGATAGATAAAGCCCTATTCAAACCGGCGCGGTATTCGTACGGCGGTGGTAGCGGTAAACATCGCGCGGCATCCCGCGCGATATTTAATTATAAATACGAAGATTCTTAAACCTTAAAAAAGATGTATGAGTATAGTTTTGTACTGGGTAGACAACGTGTAAAAAATCATCAAAATCGGATAAAGATAAAGATAAAGATAAAGATAATTTATTGTAAACCATGGGTAATTACATTTAGAAAATGAAGGTGGTAAAAGCTTATAATGGTAGCGCACATGTTTGGCCTGGCTTGGCATACAAAACAATTGGTCAATATGGCCATGCAAAATAAAATAACAAACATTGTGGTGAATTGAAATAAGAGATTACAGAGAAACAAACAATTAAATACATGCAAATTAATTAATTAACTAATAAAGATGTTAACAATGTCAGATGAAAAATGTCATACAATTAATGTGGGGATTCAATAAAATTTTAAAAAGAAATTGAAAGTGATAATTTTGATAAATGAGTTAACGCCATAAGAGGTCTGTTCAAAAAATAGTGCAATAGTCAATTAATTGTTTATTTTAAAATGTATGTCCATGAAATAAGCAGTTACATTATATTGCATTGATTAAAACTTGTCATTCAAAAAGTCCTCTACGGAGTAATAGCATTTATCAATTAATAATGTTTTCAATCTCCTTTTAAATAATACCGCATTCATATCTTTTATATATTTAACATTTAGGTAACATTTAGGTGTGGAAAAGCGGCACTGGTGCGGTGTCTCTTTTTGTATGGACAAGAGGGGGGTATACGCTTCTCTTAAATTTTATTACCCACCTGTCACAGAAAGTGTATTCCATCCTCTCAAAATAATCATTGGCACGTGTCCAGCTAATTTCGTTACTAGGTTTTCATAACACACCCAACGAAAGCCTTTATAAAACCTTTCTCGTAACGTCAATAGCATCACTCAGAACTATTTACTCGCTTCACAGAAATCTTTGTAGAAAGCCCTGGAATTAAATTACTTATCTAGGTGCCTCTTCTAATACTGTCAAATACAAAAACGTCTTTTTCTGAGGCAAAGAGATCTTGTTGGGAGCTTAATGTAATTTGCCGTCAACCCCCACGGGGGGTGTTTTTGTTCGTTCCTATTCACATTATGGATGTAACCATGTCTTTGAAACGTGTTTTCTTAGAAATTAACATAATTTTTGGTAAATCGATTTTTCCGGTGTAAAGTTTCTCCTTTCATAATATTAAGTATCTATTGTTCAGACCTAGTTATTCTTTATTATCTATACTAAGTTAATATTTCCCAGTTAGTGAGGATGACCTTAATAATGCTTTAAGAAAGTGGTAATGTAGTTCGTATGTAAGTATTATCTGAAGTAATTTCTGGAATTACACGTCAAATTTATTTATTTATTTATTATTATTACATGCTTTCATACAATGTCATTTAGCTTACTAATCTATAATTATCACCTAGTCCTAAACATTTCATTGTATGAGCCCTGTGAGGGCGTTGCACTTTAGAGTGGAGCTGGAGCTTACATTTTCTTTAGAGTAACATTTATTCAGTCCTTATTAAAATAGCAAATTATTCGTGGTTTAATTGATTTTGTCGCCTTACAATTCTAAATATTATAACTACCATCACCTACTATTTTGAAAATAAATATAATACTTTTATGACATTGGTTTAAACATAACACAGTCAGATAGAATAGTAAAATAGATTGTGCGTGCGAAGCCACGGGCACAAGCTAGTGTTCCTTATAAACAAGAGTCACGTATTATGTGTAATATGAAGTATTTCGAGAAAAAATACACAATCATAAGTCAGCCTCAAGCTAGCCATATTATTATCCCCCAGTGTACAAAGGAGGACTTTTTCCTGGTCCTCAACTGGATGGATATTGCAACTTTTTTACCGTTGTTTACTATCAAAATAAGACATTGTTGGGAACATTACATAAGTTTGAGTTTTTAGGCATGACATCAACCAAAACTTTTCTCCAATGCTCGTAAGCAACTTTTCGGTCACCCTTACAACTGACAAGCCTGATGTTGTTTTGCAAAACTACTATATAGGCATAGTAATTATATTTTTTCCCCATTCATAAATGTCAGCTAGAGTGCAGTTTTTAAATATCATGGAAAACGCAAACTCATGTTTTTCATTGTGCACCACCTTAAGAAAAATTCCAAGACGGAAACAGGGCTATGTTTAGTAATTTAAATTTTGAAATGGCAACTCTAGTTATATAATTATATCAATGAAGTCAGAGGGTCAGTTCGACTGAATTTCACTCGACCAAAAGTTATTCGAAACGCCCACATCTGAAATGTGTACGGTTGCATAAGGTGATACGGCCGATATACTAAATATCAAAATAATAGGTATAATAAATATGCCTACTAAACAAATACAAAAAATATGCCAAATACAAAAGTAGTGATATTAACTAAAACTATAAATAACTGTATTGGGTGCCTGGATACGTAATAGAATATTTATAAGGCTTTCGCATAACTTAGATGTCTTCAGATTCAATTACCTAGAACAATAGAAATGTCCTTTTATAATTTGATAGAGTCCTCGAAACTTCTGTTATTGTTATTAGATAAGTAGAAACTACAAGAACTTTCGGAAAAAGGGGACAAGCATCTAGTCCCGTATTTGTGCTAATAATTGTTGTTTGTTTAGTTTACTAGGATTTGGGATAGGATAAGTATTATTTTTGTAGATTAAGAGATAAACAGGTTACAAAAGAATGTTAGGTTAAGATATACAAGAGAAAGGAACGTAGATGAGGAGACTTTAGGACTTTGAAGAACAAAGGACTTATTGGAGCAGCGAGTAGGATTTTTATCCTTAGATAATAATTTCAGAGCCGCCTAAATAGTTATTTTGTTATGCGAACGGCATCACGTCTTCCATAGTTGTACATACCACTTACCGATCACCTGTCCATGTTACAAGCACAGCAAATGATAGACGTGACAATGGATGTTAATATTGTTTATTAAAGGTATATATATATTTCTCGTATACCGGTAGGGGAGACCCGGGATAAACGTAACAATTTTCAATATTCAGTTATATCTCGCAGAGCTTTTTGAAGATCAATATTCTAATCAGTACACATAATAGGTTGGTCATTCAGCTATCTTTTAACACCAGCGTATATGTAACTGATATTACAGATTTTGAGAAAAACAACTAAACAAAAGAAGTGAAATTCGCACTGATTCGCACGGCACTGATGGCTGTATCGATGATACAGCCATTAGTGCAGCCAATACATATTTTGTTAAGAATCTCATTTGTTACGTGTATAAAAGTAACAAGAGTTACTTTTATCCCTGTTATCCCCTATAACAAAATCAATAATCATAAAACAATGACAACCGATGAGGAAAAAAAGGTTTACGAATACCGACCACGAACCGGAAGACGTAGCGTAGGCTGACCCCACCTGGTGGACCGCCGACTTGGTCAAAACCGTGGGGAGTCGTTATATGTAAGAGGCAAGTATATAGCTGATCAAAATGGCATTCTATGAGGGAAGCCTGTGTTCCAACAGGACGTCTTCAGAAGGTTGATGATAACTAATTTATTGCACATATACAAAACAGTATATTCATTCACACAATACAAATTATCAATTTAGTAGTTATAGCACATTATATAATTATGATAACAGTTATTTAAAGTAATATAATTAGGTAGACGCAATTGACTAACGATTAAAAGTTATGTAAAAGTTGCCCATTCGTCCGAAATTTCCCGTATTAAGGTAGCTAAACTATAGCTCTATAGCTGGGATAATTCACCCTAATCATACAAGGTAACGTTTGAGCATATTTTACCAAAGCTCTAAGTGAGTTTTGCTCCCGCGTATACCACATGCGCGTATTACGCGTGGTATGTATGGATAATATACAGCGCCCCTAGCGGCGAGTTTATGAACACTGTCTTTCTTTTCTTTTCTTTGTTAACGGCTTTCTATCGCTTTATAGCGATAACTCTGCCAATGTCAAGTGAGTAAAAATTTGTAGGTACGGAGTTTTGGCGGACGCGGAAAAGTTCACGTCGTTGCATTGTATTATTTTCCAAACCTTGTGCTTTTTCCAGTGTTAATGTTTAAAATTGGTGGCGTTTTACGCATTAAGTGTTGAATTAGGAGCATAGGTGTGGGCAAGTGATATAATGTGGTGAAAAGTGGTTTTTCATGTTGTTTCCAAAATTTCTAAGCTTCTAGTAAACTTGCCTCCACTTTACTAGGGCATGACTTAGACTGAACTATGACTACCCAGACTGTGACTAAGACTTGACTTTACGTGAAATATTCTATAACACGATGAAAAATTACAATACTTGACGCTGGCTAAATACACTATGTGTGGACTGTGGAGCCAAAATATAAGAAAAAAACATTGTACGGTTATGTCAAGATTATTTTTTTCTTTAATCTGTGATGTCAAGGTACTTTTATTCGTGTTTTTATGTTGTATTGTATAATCTATCAAAGTCAAAATGTCATAGTAAAATGATGGATATTTTACTAAAGGCTCCAGAAAGCCTTGAACACTGTCTTTTTGTTTGGAATTTAATCAAATAACGCGCGCTTTCTATCTGCGAAACTTACGCCACGCCAACTCTCATCTTGATACGTAATAATATGGCTGGAGAGGGCTTCGCGCTATGCCTATAATTAGGGACAGGCCCTATTTCCATCTTGACTATTACATTTTATATAATAATATATTTATTTATATATAACCAAAGAGTATTATCACAAGGGTAAGCACTAAGAATTAGTGGCAGGCTTAGTGTTACAGGGTCCATTGATCCAAGACCTCTTCAGGAGAGCGTTATGCTTGTTTGCTATATAGCTATGTATTAAAAAACCTGAAGTGGACATGCGTGAATGGAACGTGAATTCTATCCGTGGAAGTATAGTTATTTTGATAATAATAATTATAACATGTCAATAAAGAATTTCTGTGAAATGCAGAAGTATTCTGGTAGACAACCCAATCACATTAAAGTTTATTAAATATTCCATAAGTACTACATCGAAATACCTGGCAGAGGTACATCTGAAAATATGATACATCAGACTGAAATACAATTAAATCTTTGTTGCACAACTTTAGTTTCTTTGACAAATTTAAGATTTTCGATATAGCCCGATATTTTAATAAACTGAACGTCCGCTGCGGTCATTACTTTGATGGGAGACCGCTACAGCAAAAAGTGGTATTTAAAACAGAGCGCTACGGTGCTTCGGAGGCCGTCGTTAAGCCGTCGGTCCCGGCTGTTGTCGTAAGACAATAGTCATTAAGATAAGTCAGAAGCCTTTGGGCGGCCTAAAAATTCTGACACCAGGGCTGACCACTGGCCTACACGAGAAAAAGAAGAAGAAGTTAATAAACTAAAGTTTTTTTAAATACTAGATAAGCTTGCGTTTGAGCACATTACTCCTGATGGTAAGTGACAATGTGGTTGACGATGCACCACGCTCGCCTATAAGCATTCTCCTCATGAAAAGACCCAGAAGCTGCAGTTGATCATATTATATCCGCAGAACAAACAACCATTGGGGTAGACGTGTTTTAATAGAGACCGCATCAAGACCGCATCTAAGCGAAAGTTGCGTAGGAACGCCCTCTGACTAGTTGGAGTGACGATATTCGCAGGGTGTTGGATCCAGTAGCGGATTTACAAAGACTGATAACGAGGAAGCAAATTTTTTAACACTAGGCAATATTTTCAAAAAAATAAAGTTTTATTAAATGCTATTGATGAAATGGCTAATAATTCTCAAATACCGTCCTTAATTTATTTTTTGGGGTTTTATGAAACACTAGCGGCTAGCCCCGGCTTCGCACGGGTATAATAGTTTTCGCAGCGCACGCGATATAGTGTAGCTTCCCAACAGTGAAAGAATTTTTGAAATGGGTCAGTGGTTTCGGAGCCTATTCAATGCAAACAAACAAACAATCAAATCTTTCCTCTTTATACTATTGCTGTAAAATAGCATTATTTAATAAACGTGCGCGTGAAATTATACATTTTTCATCGTTCTTTTGTTTAAATTGCGTACTCACATACCTACAATACCTACACACATGGTGCATACGCATCGTAATTTAGATTAATTAAGCAGAATAAAAGCTATAATTTGAGTTTTGGCGGGAACGTGGAAAAGTTCACGTCGTTGCATTGTATTATTTTTCAAAACTCGTGCTTTTTCCAGTGTTAATGTTTAAAATCGGTGGCGTTTTACGCATTAAGTGCTGAATTACGAGCATGAGTGTGGGCAAGTGATATAATGTGGTGAAACGTGGTTTTCGTGTTGCTTCCAAAATTCCATAGAAGCTTCTAGTAAAGTTGCCACCACTTTACTAGGGCATGACTTAGACTGGACTGAGACTACCTGACTTAGACTGGACTATGACTACGCAGACTGTGACTAAGACTTGACTTTACATGAAATATTCTATCATTATGAAAAATTACAATACTTGACACTGGCTAAATACACTATGTGTGGAGCCAAAATATAAGAGAAAAAAAAAAAAAGCTATAATTCAATAAAAACTGTTGCTTTTACGAATACGTATATTTAACGCTTTCTTAGCAACTTAAAGACTTCTTAATTAAAATATAGAGGGGCTCAAAATAACCAACTTTAACCGACGGTATATATTTCTTTCTTAAACAAAGCCACTTACCCCAAAAACAACTTCAAGTCCATAAACAAAACTGCCACCATAAAAACCGGAAAGTTCTTATTTCAAACGTAACACCGAAGACGTAAACTTGGTCGGAGCGCGCTGAAACACGTCTTTACCATACGAAGGCTCAGAGACTACTGAATTTAGGGGTCTCCGGAAAATTATCTGTTGCACTAAGTTATATACATGCGCAAACCCCTGCCGTTCTTTCCAATTTACAAAGCAACCATTGCTGGTATTTCTCTTGTAGCTCAGAACATCTCTGACCATAACTTTCAATGGATGTTTAGATTTGCTGTGTGTTTCAGGGAAATTTTAATGCCAAGGAAATTATTTGTCGCTTTGTTTAGCGATATACGTATTATACGTGAATTTAGGGACAGCGGTGTTTATGCTCTTTCAACGCCTTTTGTTAATTTTTTATAGAAATAATAGAAGTCATACTAGGGTTTTGTCTTGCTATATTTATCGCCCAGAGGTCAAAAGGCTATCCGGTTGAGCGAGGATATAAATGGGTTTAAAAAACGGACTTGGTAAAGTTTTCGTAACGAAAAAGGTTTTAATACTGTGGCCTTTCTTATCTCCTTTTTTATTTTCTAGATATTTTTCACGGGTTACTTAACGCAGACATTTTCACTTGCGATAGACTGGAAAGTACCTGCCTAGATAAGCAACGGTTGTCAGTTACAAACAGTAGACCGCGCGAGCGAAGCAAACAGTCTCTGCTTCAACTTGCAAAATTTGCATTTTTTTTATGCGATTGAATGACGTGACGAGCTAGTCATTTACCTGATGTTGAGCGTCACGGCCGCCCATAACAGTTGCAGTGTTACTCTAAAGTTTAAAACAATAAAGTTTCGCTGCACTGCACCGCGCACGTCATCCTGAGACATCACACAGTCTAATAATCAGATTACTAGACTGAGTGATCAGATCATAAAGTCTCATTTGACCAGTAATTTTACTAGCTACAATGCCCTTCAAACCGGAACACAATAGTGCTTGCTCACCACTACTTGGCGGCAGAATGACTGGCAAAGCGGTGGTACCTACCTAGACGAACTTTGCAGAAAAATCCTACCACCTAGTAAACATACATCTGTCCGGATTTTGGAAAATCCGAAGAGGTTCTATTTTTCAATTAACCATAACAAAACCTTGTATACAGGATTTACATTTACATTTATTTCATAGATTTATTTGTAGTCGGCGATTTTTGATTTGTGATATATTCCCCCAAAAGGGGGGAAGCTAGCTGCGGTGTCATTTACCGGCCAATTTTAATAATACCTAGTTGAAACATTTTTTGTACCTGCTTGATTTTAAACTATTATTTCGATTATGGGCAAAATCGGTCAAGATTTATAGTCGGGAAGTATGATTTTGGGAGTACATTATAATATTGTAGCAAAAATGTTTGTGTTCGCTAAAGTTCCTTTCGGCTGTCCGGATGTTGTTACTGTTCGCAGAACCTCAGATATTATGAAGTAAAATCAGAATTTTTACTGTACATATATCATCGTCCCACACTACACGTTTTCAAATTCGCGGAGTGGGAACTCTAGAATAAATCTACTAAAGCGTTTATCTGTTCTGCGGCAGCTATGACCAGCCCATTGCAGCTTGCTAAACCGTTAAACTATGTCAGTAATACCAAAGTATATGTCACTGATATGGCTTTGAGAATTAGCAAGTTGAAGTGGCAATGGGCAGGCCACATCGCTTGTAGAACTGACAACCGATGGGGAAGAAAGGTTCTCAAGTGGTGACCACAGACCGGAAGAGGCAGCGTAGACCGGCCCCCCCTCTAGGTGGACCGACGACCTGTCAGAACCGCGGTAAGCTGATGGATGCAATAGGCAAGCAGCCGCTCAAAGTGGTGCTCTTTGGGTGAGGCCTATGTTCAGCAGTGGACGTCTTCAGGCTGATGATGATAATGATGATGATGATGTCGGTAATTTTGGCATGAACTATAGAAAGCACATTTAAAAAATTATGCAGCGGGTATCATAATATACCTACTGACTTAAAAACAAAACCGGTAGGTACTTTTTAGTTAATTTTATCACATAATTTAAAACCAAATATTCATGTAGGTATGTAAAAAATATAATACCAAACAAATTCAAAGAACCTAAATTAGTTAAAAATAAAATTCCAGCAGTCACGGTACACGTTTCTGCGTCAAAGGAACTTTAATCAAGAAAAATATAGAAATTTACATACATACAAGTTCAGTTAATCTATACTATACTACTGCAAACTTGTATGAGTCAACTTCGTATGCGAGACTCATTTGAAGGTTGCAGTTACTTGTTTAAAAGACTTGCTTGATGAGTTCCTCTACAGTTTTCAGGGATATAAAAGTAATTTCAATAGCTTTTTATATACACCAAAGCAACCGTGTATCATCGTAGACCGCGTCATGACTTACATCGAGTGAGACAGTAGTCAAATGCTTTGCTTATAAGCCATAAAATACAGTGCATTGGTTTTTTTTATGCTTGAGGTGGCTCACGTTTGACAACATCTAACCTGATGGAAAGCGATGATGCGGTCTATGTTGGAGCACGTTTGCCCATGAGATACCTATTCACTCTTGATTTGAAGAGACCCAGATTGTAATTTTTAGGAAACAAAGAAGCAGGAAGTGCATTCCACTCCTCAGCCGTGCGAATAATAAAAGAACTAGCAAAACGCTTAGTACGGGTTCGAAAGACGTTCACAACAAAAGGATGCAACGACTCGCCACGTCTTGAATTCCGATGGTTAAAAGGGGATGATGGGATTATTTGATGGAGATCCTGCAGACATTCCCCAAAATGCAGCCGATAGAAAATGGACAGACTAGCAACTCTACGCCTGTGCTCGAGGCTTTGCGTCCTCTTCCCAACAAGCGCCTTGTCTGCAATAAGCCTCATGTCGCGACGCTCGATTGCGAAATTCCAGCTAATTACACCATTCGTTTAAAAACCCTTGACATAAAACAACTATTATATTATTATTTTCCACGTGTATAGGTACTACGCACGTTCCCAAATTAATTCTATGCTAATGTTATAATTACCGGAATTAGCCCCGCATACGAAACGCTAAATATACATTTTTCGGTGTATTCATACTGGTTTCGGGCTGAAATCCGGTATTATTAACATTTAGGCGTCGGCTAATCTCCAAAATACGGTAATTTTGAAAGTCGAAGCGAGTGGGGCCAGCTGTTTAATTATGTTTATTCTAATTTAATTTCCAACACTCTATACAGGGAGTTTGTGGACAATGGAGCGTTCTGGGAGTGGCTCAGGCAATAAGCTAAGTAACTACGGAGTCATTTTTTTAAACTTCTAAAGTTTGTTTAATGTAGAAACCATATAGAAAATAACCGCTTACGCTGAAGAAACACTCTTATCGTAGCTCTACTAGAAAAAACCATGTATTCCCTTATTCAAATGTATTTAAATTGAATAATGTTTATTTGCTTATTATCACTGCTTTTTTGGTTTGATAATGAAAAAGGTTTTCTATCATTGGCAACATGAAGTTCCAAAAGCTGTCCTGACTGATAATATTTGTTTCATCATGATTGTTTGGCCAAGGTTTTTGCTACACATATTATGGTCTTTTCTCTCTATTTCTGTGAATAAGACCAACATACGACTGTACATCATATTAACATCATCATCATAATCAGCAGCCTGAAGACGTCCACTGCTGAACATAGGCCTCCCCCAAAGAGCGCCACTTTGAGCGGCTGCTTGCCTCCTGCATCCATCGACTCCCTGCAGTTTTCACCAGGTCGTCGTACTTGGTGGACCGAATATTAACGTAGTTAATATCAATCAATCTGTGGCCAATGTTGGTACATTAACTACTTAGATTCTATGACTATACCAAATTAAGATTATGTTTGTTATTCCTAAAATAAATAAATAAATAAAATAAAAAATAATTAGTAAACTATGCTACTACGTCAGGTGGTGGCTCGAACAACTTTTGTTTAGATGGAATACTAAAAAAAAAAATGTATGTAGGTAAGACTACTTTTAAAGGTGCATAACAATAAAAACGTTCGAATATTAAACACTCTTCTACTTTTAAGCATGTACCAACATCGCGATAGTTGCTTTAATTTACCCATTTCTAGTCTAAAGCAAAAAAGTGAATGAACATCGAGGGTACGTGAAAATTAGTTTTTGTAGGCGTACCGAACTTCATGCAAATTTGTTTAAATAGAGATGGATAACGTACTAACAAAAATGTAAATATGTAAATTATCAAAAAGTGATACATTTATATAAATATACCTATTTTCAAAACCATTTTGTAGTAGCTCTTATGCCCATTTTCACCAAAGATCCCTAAGCTACAACCTAACTAGGAATCCCTTTGGCCCCCAGAGGCTCGATTTGACCCTTACCTAAATTCGTTTTCACAGCGCTGAGTAACACTTAAATTGTAAAGTGACAGTTTATTCTTTCCTACGGTTTCCGAAAACCGTACGTTGCAGATTTTCGTTATTTTATTTATATATTTTAGAGAATAATCATCAAAAGTACAAGCAACATGCTTTATTGATATTAGCATTAGAGTTTTTAATATATTATGCATCAGAAAAAATTAAAACAAATAAATTTTCTGGCGTTATGCGGGTAGAAACAGTTGCTAAATACAATTGAAAAAAAAACACATTTGACATTTTAATAATTTAACCTGCCACTTAACGCTAAGGGGTCGAGTTTCAGCCCCGTAAACTTAGGGGATCCCTTAAGCTTTAGGTGAACCTTAATCGTCGGTGAAATGTTTTCACCGACGATTAAGGTTCACCTAAAGCTGTCAGATGTCACTTATATATTTTAAGGGTCCCTTAAAATTTAGGGATCTTTGGTGAAAAAAGGCATTTGACCTTTAAGATGAAATTAGCGATGCTTGGTTATACAATACACCTGTGGAAACATAATTAATGTAACTGTAGCTACGTATCTACTTACTAATTATCTATTCTGTCTATTCTTATCTGATGCAGCAATGTTAGTCCCGCATAATTGTAACTGTGAACTCAACTGTGACGTAGATCAAGACCTAAATGTAACAATAATATTCTACAGGTCTAGCGTACGTTTTCATAAAAGGCATAGGTATACTACAAACATACAAATTATCGTAAAAGTATAAGCATTTTGTGGTTGGATGGTGCATCTCTAACAAAATTTCATGCGTTGTTTTTAACTTGACGCGTACGTGTAAGAGTAAAAGTTAACTTAATTATGAAAGTTAAGGCAACAGTTTTGGCAACTTTGGCTTAACGGTAACAGGGCAACTTGTCGGAAACAATTGAGAAATGAGGTAGATCTCCTAACACCACGACAGCGACATAAGAGCCTACAAGTTAATAAGAGACAAATAGGTACCCTAAACTTCACGGTAAGTATAGAATTTATTAATAATAGCATTAAGCTTCCCTGAAACGGGGTTAAGCGAAAACAAGACAAATAAATAGGAAAATCCTATTGGCCAGTGTATATCGACATTGTTATGTTTTTTAATAGTCAGATAGAGCTCAAAATCATATTATGTTGACGTGAAACACAACAAAAATTAGTAGAGCTCGTCTCACGAAAGAAGTCCCGCGGAACTAATTGTCAATACATATAATTTTTTGTATGTATAATGTAAGTATATTATGTTTTATTTAATTTACTAATTATAATCGATATTCACCAATTATTTTATATTGGAATTTTGGGGAGTCTAAAATAGTTGAGCTTAGCAACATTTCGTCGCGTGACTGTGGCGACGCGTCTGCGGGTCATCTTTCGTGAGACGGTCTTTAGTGAGGTGGTTGGTATTATGTCAGTTGCTTTTTTTCTAAAATCTGTGGTCTGGCACTAAATGCTGGTCATAAGTAGTCACCGGTAACTTTTACTGTCATAAGAGAAAAATCAATGGACTAATGCCGACCTAGTATGCCGACTATGCCGTGTCGTAGAGCAGGGAAATCTACTAAAATTTCCCTTAAGTAACAAAGCAGTTCGAGTATAATAATTCTAACGGTACAGCCGCTTGAAATGGGCGTAAAAACTTCGCTGGAGAGGTTATATTCTCTTTGATTACCCCAGCAAAGTTCAGATAAGGATTTTTTTTATAAATATGTTCACAAATTAGGTACAGAGATTTCAATAGACTATACATAATGTTTGAATCAAGGCAGTTCTATAGAATTTAACAAAATCCATATGTGATATTTCATCATTAGTTAGTGTCTTTATAGTAGGTACGCTTCTTGCAGCTTTTGTACTTAATGTCTTATCTTTGGTATAATTTTCATTAGTACCTAGCCTGCTATTATTGCTATGATTTTCGTACCTTAAGGTGGAACGTTTCACTAGCGCGGCAAATTCAAATGTTCTGGCGTTCTTTTGCCAATAATAGCTTAATTACTCAACGTGATTACATGAAAACTAATTTTGCGCAAATAAATAAAATGTATCAATAAATTACAATTAAAAATATCACCTACATATCATTGGTTTAGCGACAAATGGCAATAGACTGAAAAACGAAGACGAAATGTGTTTATTGCCATTTGTTGCTAAACCAATAATATCTAGGAGATACTTTTAATTGTAATTTATTGATACATTAAATTTAGAGGGGCCTGCCTACACTACGTAGTTTGGAAGTCTAGAAGAAACGTTCTCAAGTGATGACCATGACTATACAAGGTGAGTTTGAATTGGTATGTTATCCCGAAAGGGACTGGAACCATGATAGCCCACAAGTTGTAAGAGCCTTACTTGAAACTGCGTGTTTCTAAACCTCCATACTAAAAGATACATCCAATCACAAAATTGCTCGTACAAACGCTACGAGAGTTAACAAGATACTAAAATAAATAAACAAATTCATTTCTCAATACAGGTCAATTCAAGCTCATTTAAGTGCATTCGGTCAAGGACGATGTTCAACCACCCAGCTGCGCTAGTGCTATCTTCGAACGTAAACTTTACATGGCATTTCTTCAATGAAAAACTAATCATTTAGAAAAATCGTAGAATAAACATACACTACCCTAACATATGTCTACCGTGGGGAGTAGATTTATCCCCTTTCGGGATAATATACCAATTCAAACTCAGATAGTACAGTAGCCACTCGAGAACCTTTCTTCTCCAAGATTGTCAGTTCTAGCGACGTAGCCTACCCGTTGTCATTCGATTTTTCTAATTCCAATACCTATTTTGGTTACTTTGGTTCTCGAGTAGATCTCCTCATTTCGGGTTTTATCTTGCAAGGAAACTCCGAGCCTATGCTCTCTCCATAGGTCGTTGCATGACTCTAATACGCTTAATTATCATTATGTTTAATCACCATTATTTTAAATTACAGTTTTGTCAAATTAACGTTCCGGAAAATCCCTATTAGTAAATTTTTTACCGCTTCGTCTTTTCGAATAATTGTCATTTTGTCAAATTTTCGTTTCGTGCATTCGTTTAATAGTATCATCAGGTAAACATGATTTCATTAGAAGTATAATTATAGTTATTGTGCTTATTACCAACTTTGCTTATTGTTCACCTCCACCACCATTCCATCCACTGGCCTACTCCATAGAGCGCCACTTTGACCGGCTACTCTAGCATCCAACCGATTCCCATGGTTTTGTTTTGACCAGTTCGTCGGTCTATTTATGTGGGCGGCCGGCGTACCTTTCTTCCTCATTGGTTTTCGGTTCTATTGCAGCGATGTTTTCAGCCCATTGTGACTGCAATTTATCAATTTTGAGGGTCATGTCAGTGACTATAGGTATTCTACTACTGATCTCTAATTTTAGCAAACTGATATTTTCAATGTCTGGTATTTGAGCGTGGGAGATGGAACCGATAATTACGATTCATACCGCACATAGTTCAACAGCACCGTAAAAAAAAATTTTTTTCTGTGCACAATTATCTTATGAACAAACAGAACATCTCATCACATCCACCCCCTAAAATACCCCTCTCCTTCTCTTTCTAAGTTGAGAATTACGATGAGCCGTAACATGTAACATGTTTCCTGTACCCAAGTCCCAATAAACTCGTATACAAATCTACATACACTCACTAACCCACACCTTCAGACCCATATATCCATATATGTTATGTATCTCTTTCCACTCTGATACAATTAGGTGCGTGCACTACACGGGAGCTTCACTATCTCTCTGAATTTATTTACCAGATTTAGCATTCCTTTTGGCAGCCCAAGGTATACCAAGATACAGGCCTAGCCTAGTTTGGACCCCACAGATTAAGTCATTGTATTGGTATCTACATCAATTATTAATATTGTATGTGCATGAATTATAAACTAAGTCAAGTCCTTTTTTTTGTACTTACCTTATTTTTTTACCACAATAAACAAATAAACAATGAACGATACAACCTGCACCAAAAGTTGCCCACCAATTCAAATTTATTTCGCTTCTCATACAAACATTTTCACACAGAATAGAACAAAAATCTATTGCATTCCAACCATACGCGGACATTCAGCATGGACAGGGAATTTGTGTGGTTTATTTAGAATGGATTGTTTTTGCTGACCGTACATAAAATACACCTATGCAATGGCTTCCGATCAACGGATTATTCACCTCAATCCACTGATAGCCACAAAAATCGACGCCGCAAATATTTGCAGTTCATCCGAATATTTGAAGCAGTTGCAAAAATTTCAGTAAAATTCGGTTCAGCACTCTACGATTCGTTCCAGTCGGCGAAATACGAGGGAAGCTCTACTCTACATGCCGTTACATTTGGTTACACCGATGTTGAATAATTTTCACAAGTTCGGTAAGTATAGGTATATTGGTGACTGTAACAAAGGTGTCAAAAAAGAAGCTTACCTAATTCCCCGCGGTATTCTAATATAAAATGTAGGTATGATCATAAAATATGTAGTTATCGGTAGTGTAAGCTAAAATGTCATCATAGTAAGAGGGATTCCTCGAGTTATTTTAATCTATCTGAAAGAGAGAAAAAAACTTTGGCGTGAAAAACTTTTTCGTTATTATTCGTATCTCTAAATTGTATTCGTTACCCCATCACGTGGCCGGTAGAGCATAATTCCGTAAACTCTCATCCAAATTGATAATGAAAATGTCCATTGGCGTTGTAGCAATCCGCTTGTCAAATCTCGACATTTATATACACACTTTACCACGCAGTTGACATTTTTAATCGAGTTTTGTGTCGGTTTATTGAAATCGGCGTCGAAAAATGCACATGTATAAGTTACACATTCACAGGCTAAAAGAAAAATTTATGAATTTAGTTGACATGTGCATTTCATATTGGGCTGAATATTATAAAGATTTTTATTAAGATATATTGCGTAAAGTTAGAAACATTGATTAATTTACAGAACTATGAAGCCACGGACCTTTATAGTTATTTCTAAATTTTTTTCTAAAGCTTTATTAATGTCTTTGGCCGTTTTTGAGAAAAAGGGTATTAATAGACGGACAGAAGGACAACAAAGTAATCCTGTAAGGGGTCTTGGATTATTCCAGGTCTCTAAAAACATCATACTTATATTTTTTCATAATTGTAACATAGACCAAATAGGTTGCATTCGACTCAATATAGGCAATCTGCGTCATCACTTGCATCAGATGAGACCGCGGCTAAATGTAAGTCTATCTATGATTAAAAATCTATTTGCTATTGGAGTTACTCTAGATATATTTTGACTGTACACACAATGACTCACTGACAGTCCAATGCTCCAGCCAACTACCAATGGGGAGCTTACCCACGCTGGCAGCATCACATGATATTATATTTTACTAGCTGCGGCCCGTGGTTTCACCCGCGGATAAAAAATACTACACTTTTTAATCCAGTGTACTTCAAATTCCAAATCCGGTCAGTCGTTACAACGCGAAGAGAGAACAAACACACACAGCATACTCACACAAACTTTCGCATATTAATATTATTGTAATTATAATAGATACTTTTGTTTCATTTTGTATTTAAAGTTTAACAAATAGTGTAACTCAAGATACTGACAAATATTTCATTCCAAGCGAAGTAATGTCAATACATTTCACTACACACTGTTACTATTGTGTAACAAGACAAAGTTTAGTCGTTTTTGTATATAATTGTTATATTTTTGTTTGTTGTTTGTTTATTAATTACTTTTTTAGTGTATTAATATATACACGGAACAAAAAATGTAGGTTTACCAATAGAACCCCAGTACATTCGCGAAAATTAAGCCGTTTAATTGGTGCCATATATGGCACTGTACGTTCGCGTGGTCATATCTGTGTGAAGACCTCGCAGAAAATTATTTTGAATGACAATTGCGCAGTGAAATCGTACTACAACACATCAGGAAAGCAGCATAAGAGTGCTGGTGTGACCAGCTATTCATTTTCTTCCTGAAATCGTCTAAAATACCAAATAAAGTAGCGTGGGTTTCGAAAAGGCTATAATTGTGTTAACTTACCGTCTATAAGTACTTATTCTAAGGTTTTTCAGTTTAACAAAATAGGTGGATGTCCGGCTTTAAGTGTCTTCCCCTGCACGGACACTCCTAAAACATTTATAGCAATTACGGAGTTGTGGCCCAAAATAAGTCAAAGGTAGACCAATGATGCAAAATGAAGTGTAGTGTTACCGGAATTTGAGTTGAAAAATAATTCCACAAAAAACATAATTGGGCTTTTTTTTCAGTGTGTTTTTTACTTAGGTTGGCTTTTTTGATTCTTGAGGTAACCAATGGTTAAAAATTCCAACATAATATTTTAATGATTGGCTGCTGCTGTTACTAAGGCTCCGCTGTCTGTTTGTCTATCTATCTGTCTGTCCGTCTGTCACCAGGCCGTATCTCATGAATCGTGATAGTTAGTTGAAATTTTCACAGATGATGTATTTCTATTGCTTCTATAACAACAAGGGGACAGTAAGGGGGCTCTCATACAATAAACATGATTTTTTTGCTCGTGTACCAGCCGAGTCATAGATGGCGCTGCTTTAAATAATACTGCTACTCAACACTAGATGGCAGGGATAGATAATGGTACGGAACCCTCCGTGCGCGAGTCCGACTCGCACTTGCCCGGTTTTTTTGGCTTCTGAACCCCTGATGGGTCCTGGCCCGCAGGTCCAATGACATCGTAAAATATAAAGGTGTTATATCTATTGCAAACTCCATGAAACTTCTACTTAGCTATCTTTAATTAGATATTAATTTACAAGCACACACCACATAGTTTTACTGTTATTTAGTGACCACACTGACTAATCAAAGTATGACTTATTTATCACTAAGTAACAGCGGAATTATGGATCACTTACACAACATATGAAGTGGGCCAGCGTGGCCTCTTCCCGGGGATTAAACAATGTTAGGTGAGGACAAAGCAAGTGGAGGCCCCTTCAGGCATGCTCGCCTTTGTTTGCCTGTGCTGGTGATGTTTCTTATATTGGTGGTACAAGGCATGGAAGTTGAGAGATTGATTTAAAGAAGAGGATGGACAACTATAAGATGCAGCGAACGATGTTATAAAATTATCGTAAACTAGCTGCGCCTCGCAGTTTCATCATCTTCATCAACAGCTTGAAGACGTCCACTGAATATAGGCCTCCCCCAGTGAGCGCCACTTTGAGCGACTGCTCGCCTCCTGCATCCATCGGCTCCCCGCAGTTTTCACCAGATCCTCGCAGTTACACCCGTGAATAAATCAACTGCGGAAGGTATCTTTTTTCCAAATTTCATTGAAATTCATTGAGCCGTTGCAGTAAGAAGATATCAGTGTATTGCCCAATACACTGACAAACTTTCACATTTGTATATTAGTTAATCAATGTACTAGTTGCGCCCCACGGTTTCACTCGCGGATAAAGAGTATGGGTTAATCCATCGTATAAGCTATCTGCATTCCAAATTTCATCAAAATTGGTTCAGCAGTTACGGAAATTATTGGTAATTAACATTCAAACAAACACACACAAACATTCGCATTTTCAATATTAAGTAGGATAAAATGACTAAAGATGGTTTCATCTAATGAATCATCAAAATAAATAAATGAATAATCTAATAAATCAGTTTTCCCAAAGAAACTCTTTCTTTTCTGGGATGAAAAGCCCCGGCAGATGGTAGGACTTTTCTGCAAAGATCGTCTAGATAGGTATACCACTGCTTTGCCAGTTATTCTGCCACCAAGCAGTTGAATGCAAACACTACTGTGTTCCAGTTTGAAGGCATTATAGCTAGTGAAATTACTGGGCAAATTACGCTTATGCACTGATCTCACAGTCTAGAATTTTTTTGTAGTCTATGTGATGTCTCAGCATGACTTGCGCAGTGCGTGGTGTCAACCGAAACATTAATATAGAGTTCCAAATGCCACTGCAATCTGTCATGGGCAGCCGTGACGTTAACACCAGGCGAACGACTAGAACGTCACGTCATTCGATTACATAAAATAGTGTGCATGAGATTTTGCATAATATCATTTAAATCGTTTTAGCCACGTTGGCGTGAAACCCGGACAAACTTCCAACTTTTTCTTTACATATTAGTAGGGTTTGGGAAAGTAAATGAATTGATACAGAAGTTTACACAAAATGTGTTTCAAAGTCGCTAAAAGAAACTTCTTGACAACAATTACCTTTTGAATCATTGCAGGACGACTTGTGGCACGAATAGAAATTAATCAGAACAAATAGTTTAGAAACTATTCTCACTGCTGCTGTTAATTATGCCTGTTAATAAACGACCACTATTACTTGAATAACCGGCCAAGTGCAAGTCAGACTCACGCACAAAGGGTTCCGTACCATTATCTATAAAAAAGAGCAAAAATTTACGTTTGTTGTATGAGAGTCCCCTTAAATATTTATTTTATTCTATGTTTTAGTATTTATTCTTATAGCGGCAACAGAAGTACATCATTTGTGAAAATTTTTACTGTCTATCTATCACGGTTCATGAGATATAGCCTGGTAACAGACGGACAGACAGACAGACAGACAGCAGAGCCTTAGTAATAGGGTCCGTTTTACCCGTTTGGGTACGGGAGCCTAAAAACAGTTCACGCATAGTAATATTAACATCATAAAATTAAGTAACTGAACTTTTGATTGCTCCCATAATATGCGTACCTTTAGCTAATATGTGTTTACCGGGTTCAAAGGTTCAGAGACCTATATGCGGTGACCCTTACGGAGAATAAAATTATGGTTGAATAACTTTTTACCACATGAAAGGTTATGGAAGAGAAAATATAAGGTCAAGCCCACAGGTCAGGCTCGAATCTTCACGGTACTAATGTGGGTAGGTTGTTTTATAAATAAGTGATAATCATGTTCTTATTTGATAAATGTTAATTGTTAGTTTAAAGGAAACAGAGATCCTATCGACTGCGCTAAGCGCTATGCCACATGAGTTGACAGTAACGCGTGACTTCATAACGCGCTCTAAACATAAACGCGGGCTTTAACGCGCCACGACATGGAATGTTTTTTTTTGTTCTTTTGTATGCCACGCGTTAGGTTGTTTGTGGCCAACGTTTTCTATTTTTCGACTTGCGTATAACGAGCCTAGTTGCGTTTGTCAAATTTGTCACGCCATTGAATATCGCTGCTTATCCGTCCCGCACCATTGCTTTTATAAGCTTTGCTTAGTTTGAGGCATAGCACTTTCTGTGTGAAATGTCCACAAAAAAAGGTCATAGAGAAAAACAATTGGTATTCATGAGATGCATGGATATTTACTACACAGAATTCATCCTATATATGATTTACTAGTACGGCAAATATGTTTTTTAGCTTTTAACTTATGACTTAGTTCCAATCCAAAGCAGACAGGAAGTGTAGCACCTTTAAAACAGCCACACAAGACAAGATTGCTATTGTACGCGACGCGCCGCGGTGTCACTTGAACTAACTTTAATTTTATTCCCTTCTCTTTGTGGGATAAGAGCTATATTGGATACAATGTTCATGTTTCTTATAGGATAGTGAAGCGTGTTATGTAAAAGGGAAACGTCAGTGTCATTTCAAAACGCCAGTTTGTCCTCCATCTGAGTTTTGGCGGGAACGCGGAAAAGTTTACGTCGGTGCATTGTATTATTTTACAAAACTTATGCTTTTTCCAGTGTTAATGTTTAAAATTGGTGGTGTTTTACGCATTAAGTGCTGAATTACGAGCATGAGTGTGGGCAAGTGATATAATGTAGTGAAACGTGGTTTTTCGTGTTGCTTCCAAAATTCCATAGAAGCCTCTAGTAAAGTTGCCACCACTTTACTAGGGCATGCCTTAGACTGGATTATGACTTAGACTAGACTATGACTACTCTGACTGTGAGTATGACTTGACTTTAAGTGAAAATTTCCATAATACGATGAAAAATTACAAAACTTGACACTGGCTAAATACACTATGTGTGGAGCCAAAATATAAAGAAAAAAAAACTCTCCATCTTTTTCTCTTATATTTGCTCCGGCTACGGTGAGATTTCACAAGAAAATAATAATTATTGGTGCGAGAGAGCCCACTGCAAAAACACCTACGTCATCGGGTACCCCAATAGGCTTTCTATAGGCAATCTTTAGATCGTTAACCGACACTTAAAGACGTAAAAAAAACTGGTCTGCCAGTTTCGATCCTGCCGGGTCATGGAAATAATCCACCTCCACCAACTTTAAATGCCTTGAATACTAAGTTTTCCTAAGTTTAGACCTGGCAGACCTTTTAATCTATTATCAGGGACATCTTGGCTATTATTGGGCGTAGGTTTCATTGGGGTATTCGCTGAGGTAAGTAAAAAGTGTGAAGGGCTCATTCTTAGGGGTCTGCCAGGTACTTCCGGCAGGGTGCGCAATGGCAGACCACTTTTTTTTTACATAATTAATCAATGGTTAACTGTTGCCAGAACTTTTATTCGGTACATCTTGTCAAAAAAAAAATACGTCAGAAAATTTCGATTATTTCCATACACGGCAGGATCGGAACTGGCAGACCTGATTTTTCTTACATATTTAGATGTCGTTTAATGATCTAAAGATAGCCTATTGGGGTACCCGATGACGTAGGTATTTGTGCATTGGGTTCTCGCACCATATTGTTTTTTGACCGAGTGAACGAAGTGAGCGAAAGTTTCTGCTTGGTCTCGCTTTTTCTTTCATCTGTCCGGATGTACGTACTCGCGTACAGGTTGCATTTTTCAACGAATCTTGATGAACTTTGATATACACGTTCTTCGAGTTCGGGAATTTTAGCCGTCGGCGATTTTTGATTGGAAGTGTATTGCCCCCAAAAAGGAAGAAAGTTTGCTGCGGTGCCATCTATCAGCCAGTTTTGATTATAGTTGGCAAAAACATTGAGTAATAGATTCTATACCAATATTTCAAATACGAGCAAAATCGGTCAAGGGGTCATTGTCGAGATATTGAGCGTAAGGTTTAAGTTTGGGACATACTAAGTACATAAGTACTAGGCTACGGTGACCTCTTCCCATCAGGAGGGCCGTATGCTTGTTTGCTACCTATAGCATAAAAAAGTACTATTAATATAACGTCCACACTGTGGTCCCAGCGGTGTGAGAATAAGACCACCAAACCACCGAACCACCAAAAACAATTGTCCTCGTGAGGTCTATCGTATGCAGAACTACTAGTATTTAGCAGTGATTAACTCACTGTCATCAGGCACACACCTCCCGATCATCTTTCCACTCTTCTAAGTTCTAAGATTTCCGTGGTCAATTCTTCCTGTAAGAATTTTAGTCAGTCAGAAATGAATCAAATATTATTCCAATTATGTTCACGTTTAAGCAATTTATCATTGCACACATCCTATCAAAATAATCCGACCTGAATAGCAAATGAGAAAATGGTTGCAGACTCGGAGCTTATAATCTTGTGCCAGACAAGTTGCTATAACTACGTTCCACGTGAAATAACATAGTTACTAGCACTTACAGTCAAGTACTTACGTGGCTACGTAAAGAGCATCAACCTTAATACGCTTCATACTGTAATAGTTTAAGTTTATTTTTAATTTGTTTCCAGTTAGAAAGTATTATGTACGTCAACAGATATACATCAGAATTTTTAAGCCACCTCCAAAAGTTTCTGATTTGTATATTCTATTAGAAGCATGAGCGATTCTTAACCGATAGGTTAAAACTGGTTCAGAGTTCAGAGCCACCTAAAATTTTACTTTAGTAGAATGCAAATTAAGGTGGAACGTTACACTAGCGCGGCAAATTCAAATTTTCTTGCGTCCTTTTGCCAGTAATAGCTTAATTACTCAACGATGAAAACTATTTTTGCGCAAATAAATATAATGTATCAATAAATTACAATTAAAAGTATCACCTAGATATCATTGGTTTAGCGACAAATGGCAATAGACTGAAAAACTAAGAAGAAAATTATTTATTGCCATTTGTCGCTAAACCAATGATATCTAGGAGATACTCTTAATCGTAATTTGTTGATACATTCTATTTATTTCCGTAAAATTAGTTTTCACGTAATCACGTTGAGTAATTAAGCTAAAGAATGCAAGAAAATTTCAATTTTCCGCGCTAGTGTAACGTTCCATTTTAAACCTTACTCAGCACCCTGCACTGTAGTAAACTCTATGAAAAACCGCGTAGAGCAGCACCTACAAAAAACTGTAGAGTAGTCTACGAATCTGTAGTACGAACTTCTACGAAACCGTAGCTAAATCTACGAAACCCGTAAGATAAATATCGGAGAGCTACATTACAATCCGACCACGATATGAAATCTTATAACATAAAAGGACATTGCTTTCACGAATCGAATTTAAGGTCCCTCAATTCGCGCCCTATAGTCGTAAAATGCATAAATAAATTGGATATACGAGGAAAAAACTGTGCCGATCTTGATCTTTATTTTCTTCCCTCAAGTGTTTATAAAAACAATTTGAACGATAAGTGTGATTTACTCAAATATAAAACGTATTGTGAAGCAATAAATGCGATGGCGGAAGTATGAATAAAGTTGCAGGAGGAGGCGCCGTGCCTATGACAAGTCCTTTGTGGATTCCCTTGCTTTGTTTAGAGTACCTTTGTCTGTCTGTCTGTTTGTTAACTGGGGAACTTGTTAACTAGGCGGTATGAGATGCTAGTTGATAATTAAAGTCTGCTTTAGATGAGTCCGGGACGGGGACGGGACGAAAAATTTTAAGCACGTTATTAAGGTTATAATAATGCCTTAGCTAAAAAAATTGAGTTAACTAAAACTCTAATACTGATCTCGTGTGTTTGCTTTTTTTTTTAATGTGATTGAATGATGTGACGAGCTAGTCGTTCACCTGATGTTAAGCGACACGGCTGCCCATAACAGTTGCGGTGTCACTCGGAACTTTAAAATAATAAAGTTTCACGTGACACTGCACTGCGCACGTCATCCAGAGACATCACCCAGTCTAGTATCAGATTTATAGATATCACTTTTTATAGACTGCATTTTGGAGAGTCATCATCATCAACAGCCTGAAGACGTCCACTGCTGAACATAGGCCTCCCCCAGAGCACGCCACCTTGAGCGGCTGCTCGCCTCCTGCATCCATCGGCTCCCCGCGGCTTTCACCAGGTCGTCGGTCCACCGAGTGGGGGGCCGGCCTACGCTGCGTCTTCCGGTTCGTGGTCGCCACTCGAGAACCTTTCTTCCCCATCGGTTGTCAGTTCTACGAGCGATGTGGCCTGCCCATTGCCACTTCAACTTACTAACTCTAAGAGCTATATCGGTCACTTTAGTTCTCCTGCGGATCTCCTCGTTCCGGAGCTTATCTCGCAGGGAAACACCGAGCATAGCTCGCTCCATAGCTCGCTGCGCGACTTTGAGCTTACTAATGAGGCCAACAGTAAGAGACCATGTCTCAGTTCCATAAGTCATCACTGGCAACACACACTGATTGAAAACTTTCGTTTTCAGGCTCTGCGGTATTTTGGACGAAAAGATAGGACGAAGCTTCCCGAACGCTGCCCAGCCGAGTTGGATTCTTCGCGCCACCTCTTTGTCGAAGTTGGACCTACCTAATTGGACAATCTGTCCTAGGTAGACATACTTGTCGACAACTTCGAGAGTATCGTTCCCAACAATTACCGGTATAGGTGGAACATGAGCATTAGACATGATCTTTGTCTTGTCCATATTCATCTTAAGACCAACCTGCTGGGAGACTCTACTGAGGTCGTTGAGCATGGTGCTAAGGTCCTCGAGCGATTCCGCCATTATGACTATATCATCGGCAAAACGAAGGTTAGTGATGTACTCGCCATTTATGTTGATGCCAGATCTTTTCCACTCCAAGAGCTTGAAAACATCCTCCAATGCGTTTGTGAACAGTTTCGGAGAAATAACGTCTCCCTGTCTCACGCCTCTTTGCAATGGAATTTGTTCCGTACTCTGGTCCTGTAGTCGGACTGACATAGTGGCCTTACTGTACAAACACTTCAAAACTTCGATATACCTATAGTCAATTTGGCATCGCTGCAAGGACTGCAGCACCGCCCAAGTCTCGATTGAATCGAAGGCTTTCTCATAGTCCACAAACGCTAGGCATAACGGCCGATTATACTCTTCGGTCTTCTGTATAATCTGGCGCAGCGTATGGATGTGGTCTATGGTGCTAAAGCCTTTTCGGAAACCGGCTTGTTCGGGAGGCTGGAATTCATCAAACCTGCGTGCGAGACGATTCGTAATGACTCTCGAAAACAGCTTATACACATGACTCAAGAGCGAGATGGGCCTATAGTTCTTCAATAAGGTGTTATCGCCTTTTTTGAAGAAGAGCACCACCACGCTCTTGTGCCATGCCTCTGGCGTTATACCTTCAAGGATGACAGAATTAAATAACTTCTGGAGGACTAAAAGTACCGGTCTACCACCCGCTCTCAGAAGTTCGGTCGTAATTCCATCTTCACCTGGTGCCTTGTTGTTTTTAAGCTGTTTGAGGGCCATTCTAATCTCGTACAGGCTGACGTCCGGGATATCTTCGGTATAGTGTCGGACTAACTTGGCTCTGATGTCCTGAGCTGTGTTAGTAGCGGGCTTACGTGTCGAGGTGTATAACTGTCCATAGAAGTTCTCGATCTCTCTCAGAATCTCAGGCTTGGATGAAATGACGCTACCATTTTCGGTCTTCAGTTTTGTCATTTGGTGTTGCCCAATAGACGAATCCTTTGCGAACACTTTAGAGCCTTGGTTCCGCTCAATTGCGGCCTCAATACGTGAAGTACTAAGAGCACGCAAGTCGTGTCGCAAGGAACTCCAGATTCGTCTATTGAGTTCACCGTAGGCTGACATATCAACTGAAGACTGCAGCTTCATTTCGCTCCGGTCGGCCATTAGCTCAAGAGTTTTTTCTGAGAGCTTTTGAGTCTTCTTTCGGCGTTGGGTCTTAAAGAATTTCGATCCAACAGCTTGGACAGTTTCCACCAACCCGTCGTTTAGCTCGTCCACTGTGTTACAGTCAGTATTTTGGAGAGTGTGCGAAGGAATTACACGATCTTATTCCTCCATCTCCTTTCTTTCACCGGACATCAAGGCGCACAAAAACACGGCACCCATATATGGTTGAAATTCCATCAACCCGCACTAAGCGTTTTGCTATGCACTTTATAGTGCGAACAGCCAATGAGTGGAACACCTTGCCGGCGTTCTTGTTTCCAGCTAACTATGATCTGGGTGTCTTCAAGACGAGAGTGAACAGGTATCTTCTAGGCAAGCATGTTCCATCGTAGACTGCGTCATCGCTTTCCACCAGGTGAGACAGTGGTCAAATGCTTTGCCTATAAACAATTAAAAAAAAAGATTACTAGACTGAGTGATCAGATCATAAAGTCTTATTTGCCCAGTAATTTCACTAGCTACAATGCCCTTCAAACCGGAACACAGTAGTGCTTGCACACTACTGCTTGGCGGCAGAATAACTGGCAAAGCGATGGTACCTACCTAGACGAACTTTGCAGAAAAGTCCTACCACCTAGTAAAAAAATATTTAAAATATGCAAATAATGAAATAACCCACTGTTAATTTTTAATATTAAATAAAAACTTTTGGGTAACCACTAACCAGTCAACTACCTATTATCCAAGGCATAAAATCTTTAAGTAAAAATGAGTGGGTTCCCTAGCAGCCGCTACTGCGTCCCGGCACGATTCATGCACGTACTATAAGCACAATTTTTGAGGGTTTCTATGTGACCTCACAGTGCAGTTGGTAGTGGCTCTGCCTTCTGAACTATATAGGTTGTAGGTTCGATTCCCACCCAGGATAAACATTTGTGTGATGAACAGCGATGTTTTTTCTGTGTCTGTGTGGTGTATTTTATTCTAAGTATGTATATATTTACAAACAAAATATATGACTGAGTCCTATAGTACCCACATGTTTTGCTTAGTTTAGGGTTAGGTGGAGCTGTGTGAAATGCCTACACACATTTATTTGTTTATATTTTCATACCCAAACCTTCAAATAACAAATAACTTTTCACCCATTGTGGCTTGACAAACCAAGACACTCACAAGCTTCCGCACTTGCAATTAATTAACAGTGACGTGAGGCAGTTTGCGGTTTTAATCACATTTCTTCATACATCTTTATCAGTTCATTTGACCATCTTAGTGCGATGGTTGAATTTCCAAAAACCCTTTCTTAGGGTGGGTATTTCAATACATAGTTAAGGTAACTAATGGTTAAAACTCTAAAAAATTCTAACCATTAGTCATAATTTTTTTAGAGATTTTAAAAACCCACCCTTAGTACCCTTACGTTATAGAAGGAAGACACTTTCCAAATATTATGTCTCTGCGTTTAGTGGTTTGTCTGTCACTTAGTCAATCTACAAAGCTTCCTATTAGTGTATAGATTAGTAATGACCATTGTTAAACCATAAGTTATTTATCCGTTTTCACGTTCCGGATCCTATAAATGTCTTTAAAAAAGATAATTACGAGCTCTTTGTACAGAAAAATTGCAAACGCCGGCTTGTAGTAGGTACATGACACTTTTAATCACTTTTCTCACAGAAACATCACCGTATCTACAAACAAAAAAGCATAACTCAATGGGATGATGTGCTATTCTATTTTGTTTAACTAATTTTTGTAAAAGATAAGAAAACAATCAAGGAAGCTTTAGTAAAGAGGAGAAAGAACGTTACTCAGTACCATAGAAGTCAGAATAGGAAAGTTTGGTCACTTGGTACGACATGATGAATTCATAAAACCATCATAGAAGGAAAAGTAGAAGGAAAGCGAGGAAGAGAACGACCGAGAACGTTCGTGGATCAACTGAAAGAAAAGGCTAATGTCATGTCGTACCAAGATCTGAAAAGACTCGCAGAAAATCATGAAAAATGGAAGAAACTCCACAGACAAGAATTTAGCTCTTAAATGAAAGTAGAAGAATTTTTGTAATCTGCTGGTGGAATCTGAGATATACATACATATATACAAGGCAATATATAAGAAAACGAATTGATTATTTCATTTATGTGCATGAGTAAGTATAAATATGGATTCAATACGTTAATGCTTTCATTTTTAATCAAGACTATCGTAAATCAATAGTTATTTGTTATACAAGGCTGCAAAGTTGGTTTTTGGCGCGAGTACTTGAATTGAAAGTTGAGCAAGCGAAGGATTCTAACAGCTAAAAGACTAAGAAAAGATTAGTTTTTAACTTATTAATTTAGTTATGGGTGGCGGTAACGCTTAACATCAGGTAAACGACTAGCTCGTCACGTCATTCATTGAAAATAAAAGAAAAGGTGTTTTGCATCCATTTCTCATGCAGTCGCGTTGCTGAATAATGTATTAGTTATATACTCTTTGGTGCTGGACAGTGTGATTATTCTAAAAATGAGGTTGGCGAACGAGAAAAAGGAGAAGTTAATGGTATCTTTTAGTAGGTAGTCTGTGGTATTAATGAATTTTCAGTGGACTGGCAATATCAAGAACACAGATCAAGAAGGTTGAATTCGGGCAGATCTGCGGTTTTTTTTTTTCTTATATTTTGGCTCCACACATAGTGTATTTAGCCAGTGTCAAGTATTGTAGTTTTTCATCGTATTATGAAATATTTCATGTAAAGTCAAGTCTTAGTCACAGTCAGTCAGGGTAGTCATAGTCCAATCTAAGTCAGGTAGTCATAATCCAGTCTAAGTCATGTCCTAGTAAAGTAGTGGCAACTTTACTAGAGGCTTCTGTGGAATTTTGGAAGCAACACGAAAAATCACGTTTCACTACATTATATCACTTGCCAACACTTATACTCGTAATTCAGCACTTAATGCGTAAAATGCCACTAATTTTAAACATTAACACTAGAAAAAGCATAAGTTTTGTGAAATAATACAATGCAACGACGTGAACTTTTTCACGTTCCCGCCAAAACTCCAGATCTGTGGTTAAATCCTCAATTCTTGACGAGAAAATGAGGCATTTTATTTTAAAAAAAACACTAGTTCCGTTTCTTTTCTAGATGGCGCTGTAAGTACATAGTTTAAACCTTTCAAACCACAGAGTAGTTTAAACATAAGAAAATGCTTGGACTACCTACAAAGAAATGTCAAATTCAGTTGAGTGGACCACGAGTACATTGTGTGTAGGGGTCTGTAGTATCCTCCTAAGTAGTCTGTGGTGCATTCTTATTAAATAAATTGATGTACAGTAGATCTGCGAGATAGATAAACGTTAATATTATGATCCAAAATAAAACCGAGGTATCCCGCAACGAAACTAAAAAAACGAAAGAGTTTAGAGTTGTCAGTCAGTATCGTGACACATTTCCTCTAACCTGTGGTCTATGCTTGAAACAGTGACAGTGACAGATTTTAGCAAAAACCACAGCTGGCGCCATCTATTGAGTCATGCAAAAAATGTAATTTTTTTTTTATAAAACGGCTCATTATTGATTAGAAGGGTTCGAATTTTAAAAACACTTTTCACGCTAGCGATTAAAATGCGTTTTTGCGCCCAGATTTTGAATGACAAAGAGAACCTTTCCGAGCTAGTGAGGTGAAAAAGTAATTTGCATACATTTAAAAAATATACAATGCAATTCTATATTTATAGACTAACGTACGTAAGAGGGAAAAATTCCATACCTAAATTCCAACTGGAATATTTTAGGAATGTTTGTCCAGGAATGTGTGTATATAGAATGTAAATAATATACATACAAACCAACTTTATTAATAGCATTCATTCCTACACAATCACCGGCATAGACTGATCATTACCGGCATAATGTAACATGTGACCGTACTTAGCTATTCAACCGTTCACATTACTAAATCACATAGAAACCCGTAACTTAAAGCGCTTATTACTTCTCTTTACGACCACATCGGTTAGACCACACTATGTTAACCATTGCTCTCTTTGTAGATTACGCTTACTATAGCAAAGCAACGAGAAGGCAATGGATTAGGTGTATGAAGGTAGAAGCGTGTGAGGTATTATGGTGGAGGGAAATTTCAAGACGTGGTTTGGGTGCTCGGAATGAGAGGCATATTAACTGGAATTCCTTTCAGATTGGCTCGAGTCGACCCATGTCAGATTGGACACTGTCATTACACATAGGATAATTTCGGATAGTCCCGTGTTATGGAGCAAGTAGATATAGGGTTGAGATTAAAACAGACCTACTACATTACCTTCAATTTTATTTGTTATTCAATTGTTTATTTAATGAGAATTGAATGAGATTAATTTGTAAAGGGAATTTTGAATCGCGAACGGTATTTGAACCCGCATCCATCCGTTCCTTTAGCCGACACATGCTTTACTTAAGCTACCGTGACAAGAGATCTCATATTCAAATTAATCCTTCAACTTTAACAACTAATTTTTACCTTTACAAATGAATCTGTAGATTACGCTGAGCACACGGCCGGTAGACAAAACTGTCTTTCCCCTGTTTTACTCCAAGCAAGTATGAAGAAAGCGACGTAAAACGGGGAAAGACAATTTTGTCTACCGTCCATGCTAACCCAGGAGTGGATACAAGCGGGGGGCACGCCCTCCTCCTTGGCGCAGACAGTCCAGCACCAAGCGCGGTAATTAGCCAATTTTCCAGGAAGATATAGGTGCATGAAATTCATCATTTAAAGAAAAGAGCACAAATTGGTCTTGTATCGTATACTTAAGTGTTTTGCCACCACATCTTACTGACGCGCTGGAGTAAATCGCAAATTCCCTTCTTGGGCCCCCCCTACTATAATGATTAGTTATTACACGCATATCTTAACCCCCCCTCTAAGAAATTTCTGTATCCGCGCCTGGGCTATACTGCTGTAAAAATCATAGATATTAATGAAGACAGTTCAATGGATAGATCTTGTTAAAATTTTGCTTATCACTTAAACATTTGAATTCAGAATGACCGTTTCATATGACTGTATTGGTGTTATTTTCTCAAGATAAAACGGTATAAAAAATACTGACATGAAGAAATTACAAACTATCGTGACAAAAAGGTATTTTGCAAAAAGAAGAAACGACAGTTCCAAATCGATTATGCGAATGAAAACGTTTATGGTGATGCCACGTAGATAAATAGACACTATTAGTTAACTTTCAATTTTACCAAAAACTAGGTCGGAGTAGTGACATGAACTAGAACGGGTTCCATCGCGAACTTCGCCCTCAACTATGTTAATGACTATTTTAATAAGAACCTTTCGCGACTTTTCTAGTTTAGAACTGGGATAGTATGTGATCTTTGTTTAGTTTCGTAATACGTAAAGTTTCTGCATCAGGTTGTGTATTTAGGAGTTAACTATGTTTTTGTTGATGTTTTATGCGATTAAGTGACGAGGCCAGACTCACAGAATTGAAAAGCAATCTATGCAGTTAAAAATATCTTTACACAATATGTCATGACAAATAATCAAGATATTATATCGTTTTTAGGGTTCCGTACCCAAAGGGTAAAACGGACCCTATTACTAAGGCTCCACTCTGTCTGTCTGTCTGTCCGTCTGTCATCAGGCTGTATCTCATGAACCGTGATAGTTAGACAGTTGAAATTTTCACAGATGATGTATTTCTGTTGCTGCTATAACAACAAATACTAAAAACAGAATAAAATAAATATTTATGGGGGCTCCCATACAACAAACGTGTTTGTTTTTGCTCGTTCACCAGATATGTCATAGATGGCGCTGCTTTGAATAGTACTGCTACTCAACACTAGAGGCAGAGAAAGATACCGGTACGAAACCCTGAGTCCGGCTCGTACTTGGCCGGCTGGTTATTATAGATAATGGTACGGAACCCTTCGTGCGCGAGTCCGACTCGCACTTGGCTTTTATTTTATCTACAGAACTATGAGTAAGATATGGCTGTCTTACGATAGTTCTGTAGATTTTATTGTCATCTCTATATTGTTTTGTGAACAATATAGTTTTGCATCATCGTATGTATGAAAATCGTACGTACTGAAAACAACGGCGTTTTATAGGACTAACAGAAATACATGTCAAGAAAAAAAAGCAATTACCAACTTGTATATTTTTGTAAGTATAGTATTTTGTGGAACATAATGTACCTATATATATTTAGTACAAATGTTCAAATAAACATGAGGGATGAAAGAAAGATGGGGAAGAAAAGTTCTCGAGTGGTGACGACTAACCGAAAGACACAGCGTAGGCCGGCCCCCCACTAAGTGGACCGACGATCTGGTTAAAACTGCAAGGAGCTGATGGATACACGAGGCCGAGCAGCCGCTTAAAGCGGCGCTCTCAGGGGGAGGCCTATGTTCAGCAGTAGACGTCTTCAGGCTGTTTGATAAAACATGAGGTACCTAAAAGCCTAAGCCTAAACCTTTGTGCGTTGTGGTCCTAGCGTTGTGGTAAAATGCTATAAAAAACTGAAAATATTTGAAATAGTCAAATTATACCTGATCGTAAACGATGACATTAAGCGAAATACCGCGTAATGCCCTACAATGGTACGCATTAAGGTTGTGCGATGAACCGACGCGGTCTCAGGGACTGCTTGATTTCCCCGAAGGCGGAATCTGTCCGAATCTTACCCTTCTCTATAACCAGTAGGTAGGCCATACTTTGAGTAGGATGGATCCCGTCCCTACTAATATATGAAAGTAAAATTGTCTGCTTGTTTGTTTGTTTGTTTAAGTATTTTATAGCGGAAGCAGAAATGAAACGGGCAGAGTTTTGGTAACTTCTTGTATTTGGTCCTTCTTATAAAATTGCAACAGGAATGAGACATAATAATGGCTGGCTTAGGCTTATATTGACACACTCTCCCCTCCAAGACTTGGCATGGCTGGCTGGCAGGCAGGGCTGGCGGAAGGGGCGGTGTCAATATGGCGGCTTCCGGCTTGGCCATGGCGGGCTGGTACGTTGGCTGTCGTCACGTCCGTTACAATTTGTTTGATTGTTAGCTTGTCTGTCAACTGCACATTACCTGCATGCATATACGTTAGTTTAAAATGTCGTTACTTAAATGTTACAATCTTTTGAGCTAATGAGATACTTACCTATTTATGTACTTATTACCTGCGGGGTGATCATGTGACTTTGATTGCAATGCAACAGGAGCAGTTTTATTCTAAATTTGAAATTTCCACAGTAACTATGCACATAAACTGCGTATTGAAACTGCCAAATCCATACATTTTTGTGTTTCTATCGGTTGCAACCAAGTTACATGATCGCCTAGCTGGTCAGAACCACGGGAACCGATGGATCCAAGAAGCAAGCCACCGCTCATAGTGGCGCTTAATGGGGGACCCCTATGTTCAGCAGTGGACGTCTTCAGGCTGATGATAATAATGATGATAATGACCTATTTAAACGTAAAAGAGATTTTAGAATCTCGTGGTCAATCAAATTCGATAATCCCACAGATTTTATATCCATAAACCATAGTGGGTAAGCCTTTTTCCTCTTCCCGAACCGATGCGCCCGCTTGCCGGTCCGAAAGGGATCGTTTTCCGGCACAATTTTATCCGTTTCTCGGATTTTCGCCTTTGCTTTACTTAATCCAAGGGTCTTATTGTGTATTCGAACGGAGCGGAAGATTAAGGAACCCGATATGTTTTGATGCGAAGTATTGTTCATCATATTCAATGAAGTGGATGAAAGCTGAAAGGAAAATTACACCAACTGTATCACTCAACTGTGCATAAGATGTTGAAAGAATATAACTCTTTCATTAGAGATAAAAGAAGTATAAGTTTAAATACGTATTACTGCGACTGGCCTGATAGCTCAGTTGGTAGTAGCTCTGCTTTCTGAACTATAGGTAAAGGCTATGGGTTGTGGGTTCGATTCCTACCCAAGACAAACATTCGTGTGTTGAACAGAGGCGTTTGTTCTGCGTCTGGGTGTTATTTTGTATTCTATGTATGTATTTACAAACAAAAAAGTATCTAAGTATTCTATCGGAGTTTTGGCGGGAACGTGAAAAAGTTCACGTCGTTGCATTGTATTATTTCACAAAACTTATGCTTTTTCTAGTGTTAATGTTTAAAATTAGTGGCATTTTACGCATTAAGTGCTGAATTACGAGGATAAGTGTGGGCAAGTGATATAATGTAGTGAAACATGGTTTTTCGTGTTGCTTCCAAAATTCCATAGAAGCCTCTAGTAAGTTCCCACTACTTTACTAGGGCATGACTTAGACTGGATTATGACTACCTGACTTAGACTGGACTATGACTACCCTGACTGACTGTGACTAAGACTTGACTTTACATAAAATATTTCATAATACGATGAAAAACTACAATACTTGACACTGGCTAAATACACTATGTGTGGAGCCAAACTATAAGAAAAAAAAAAAGTATTCTATCAGTTACCTAGTTCGTATAGTACAAGCTTTGCTTAGTTTGGGGCTAGATGGCGCTGTGTTAAATGTTCACAAATGCTATCAAATTCGTCCGCATTTAAGTATAATTAATGTTCAGAGTCGAAATTTATCTAAGTTGTAGATTCAACGTGAACAAAAATTAAAAAGATTTTTAACAATAAAGGGTAATGGCGTAACTTTCATTGCCAGCTTCTTAAGTTTTGTCGCTACGCTTTCCTAAAATGTCTTCTGCACGCAAAACGTCCCTTTTTAAAAAAGTCTCTTTCGCATTACGTCCCTGTCGCGATATAGTTGAGTATTTTAATATCTAAACACAAATATCTATGTTCATTATACTGATGAGAAACTTTAATTTGTTCGCTAAAGACAATATAATAACAAAGCTACAACAATAAAACTAGGTATTCTATAAAACTAAAGACCTTGATAATATATAACTTCTTATACTAAAACATATAATTTATGTTTCTCACAAAATTATTATAAATATTTTTGATCTACCAATCCCTCGTTTGCATTCAAAGAACGAAACAAAATTTAACGACTGAAATCCTCCACTGATAGGGAAAATTGGTACAAAGTACCTGAACGTCGAGTTGAAATTATTTCATAAATATTTTCGCGTAATCCCATGTGTATTCTGCATTTATTTGTTCATAGGCTTATCTGAGGATTTTAAATTCCAAAAATTAAGGCAGTAAAGTCTCGTAGGTCTAAACCCTGCTTCAAATAAAGAAATGTCTGATCGAATCTCTGTGGTACCTATGTTTATAAAAGACATCTTATTTCGCCAAAAGTCTTGAAATTCTTATTTATTGTCCAATCGACCAATAGAACTAAGTGACTGGTAGCGTTGAAAGTGCCTACAAAACGTTTCAATACATACAAAACGTCCCAATAGATTTAATTTTCCATACATTGGCAGAATTGTGGGATGGCAACACCACAGACCATTAACCTTCCATTAAAAAAGAGTTGAAGTCCCCCTTTCCAAATTGTCAACTGTTTTTTTTATAACTAAATAGCATTTTGACCGCAATCTCACCTGAGGCAAAGTGACGACGCGGTCTACGATGGTACATTCACTCGCGACTTGAAGTGCTACAAATTGTACTTATCGGGAAACAAAGACGCTGTGGTAAAATGTCTCGCAAAAGCGGCGACTTGTGGTTATACATCAAACAAATTGCTTCTGAAATTACAATTATGTCGGAGCTGATAATTCATTCTATCTGATGGGCTAAGTTTCAAGATCTGTGTGATTCAATCAGATATCTGTACCTCTGATATATCTACTGAATGTGGGGTTGACGGTTATTGTGCTTAGTTTTGATTGCGGACTGTGATGAATATTGATATTGAGTTGACTTTATTAATTGATAATTAACATTTTCTCAAACATGCTTGGAAATTGGAGCATTATTTTGACAACCGTCTTCGGGATAAATCGAAATTGCTGTACTGGCGAGCAGCGGCCGGCAAAAGTTGTATGAAAATCCACGTCTGTCGTGGTTTAGCGGCCAAATAAATTACATAGTAAACTCATATCTGTCGTGTAATCACAGATATCTACTATACTAGTCAAAGACAGATAGGACAGCTCTATATGATTGACAATTAGTTCCCGTGTCTGCGCTAAGCGCTGGTGTCGCCATAGTGATGCACCTAGCGCCATATTCAAATATCGATATCGATAGCATAGTGACGCGCCACGGCAAAAAAAAATCGACATGAATGTTACATAGGAAGTTATTTTTATTATTTTAACCTATTACATTTTAATACTACAGGAAGATGAAGCTGATGAAGCACCCGCTAATAAGGATTAAATGAAACAAATGAGACTGAAATAGCTATTTATTTTTATTTCTTAGCCTAAGTGCTTTGTATTTTTACTGCCATTTTGAGGCCATTTTTTGGGGTGAAACCATTTTTATTTTAATTATTTATTTTTGCTATTCAAATTGAGTTTACTCACCAGATAAGCTCAAGGGAATCCCGTGCAACACTTCATTTGCAGTGAACAAGGATATCCATGCAGAAGACGGTTACCCATCCTATCAAATTGGGGGTATATCAAAGTGATTTTGGCGAACACGTTTGTTCACTAAGACGTGGTAGCTCAGTATTTGTAGGAATCAGAAAAGACAACCATGATTCTCGTAATTTATCGTCCCTTGGGATACTTTACAGGCGATGAGTTTTATTAGTTGCAAGCTTCAACATGACATTTTCGCGTCGCCATAGTGTTGATCAATAACCATAGTCACTGCCCATGCTCAACTGATTAAGTTAATTGGTATATAATTTGAAATTAGAGCGATGGTGGCAGAGCGGTAACATGTGCACTTTCCAATTTTTTCGATCCTCGGCCTTGCACCGATGATTTATCTAGTAAGTTATGTGCAGTTTTCGATGCCATCCGTGCCTCGGAGAGCCGTCGGTCCCAGTTGTCATAAGACCATCTATGGCAATCGTTATTCAGACGCCTGATAGAATCTGACACCAGGTCTAACCATCCTTGTTACTGGTTCCTTATGGGTTGCGAGATCAGATGGCAGTCGCTTAGGGCCAGATCTTGTATAAGGGCAATTTGAGCTTCAGCCCAGCGCGCCGTGGAGATAAAGGGCCCCCAGCCCCCACTGAAATTTAACGGGTCTTATCTAGATTTACTTATAAATGTGCGAAACCTGAAACTATCAGGATTAACGAAAGACAAGAACAGCTGAGAATTAGGCAAACTCACGGTACGATCCTGTAGTCGCTCGTGTAATTCTGGTAGCTTGCCGCTACATATTAGACAGGGAGCTTGAGAGCCGACCCCAATAACAAATGCGAAATGGGAAAAAGGCAAAGAGGATGATGATAATGATATATTAATTTGAAATTATACACAAAAAGCCAGAAAAACTACGAATTATACCGAGTAATTAGGTTGTGTTATGTACATCATTTCCATGACAACAACACAATTGACTTTTGACATTATAGAAGTCACCTGATGCAAAGAAAATGTCGGAATGCGTGCGAAACGAGCGTTTCGTGGAGACATCGGTACTAAAGCTGACCCGGGCCTGCGTGTAATTTCAAAATGGAACGATCTTTACTCCGAAATATGACAACCAAGGAGCTAACATAGCAAAGGTTCTATTTAAATTTCGAACTGGCTTGCAAATAGAAAGCTGTTTATTGCAAAAAAAAATAGCAATTCTTCGTAGGAAAAAGTTCTGCCTAGGGTGCCTAGGCCTACTACTTTTTAATTTCCGCGCATTATTTGAGAAAAGTACTATACAAGCCTTGGCCACAGCTAGCCATTGATGGACTTACGTATGTGTGCCTCGGCTTCGCCTCACCCCACATTTACACGTTCGTCCATCAATGCTTCTGTTGCTGGCCACTGCAGTAATGTACTATATCTGCTTGGTAATATGTAGTGTACCGGTAATAATGTAATACCCGTGAAGTACGTGATATCATAAGTATGACTATGGGTTCCAACTGAAAATCTAATTTGTTAAAGTTCTATATCTATTACTGTTTTGTTCTACTACCACATTAAGCTTTTTGATTATTGTGCTGTCCCAGTATAAATACCACAGTAAATAATATCACAGCCCTGTTATTATTAGTCCGTTATATAACAGCAAACCACTAGCGTCTGTCTAAAGCTTGCAGTAATTGCTTTCAGCATTGGTGCTGCAGTGCCCGTCCAATTAAATATTGCTTCACTAGGATAATGCCATGAGAAAACCAGGTTTTAAGATAATTATTTATAGAGATAAATCATAATTATTTTCGATAAATTAAGTTATTATTTGGCTTGGACGTTTTAAACCTTAAACATAGACTTTCCAGTACCCATTTGTTTTGAAAAATCTTGATTATGGTGAAACTGCCCCAGAAGCCACCAAATAAGTTAAAGTTCATAAGTTGTGACAAGGCCATCTGATCTATGAAGATAAATTCTAAACCCTTAGAAGATAAAATAAGAAACGATATCGTATTAAAAATACTTTAAAAAGTGAAAAGTAAAAAAAAGTAAAAAGTTTACCACTAGGCGTAAGGCGAGGTCGTCTTATTAACGATGTGACCAAAAGAAGAGCACCGCCATTTTGCATTATTAAGCAAAATAAAATCGAATCCATGACCTTTCTCAGAACGACCGACCTCACTGTATCTTGCCCAACCTAATTTCATAAAAGCAAAGAAATAACTCCAAAATTGCAGAAGAATTCATAACAATTTTATCTAAACAAGAACACTTCCGGCAATCTTCATCAATTTCCTCTAATGGCCCCTAAAAATTCCGTGTAAAAATAAATTTAATTGTTTTTATATTTTCTTTAATTTTTTCCCCGAGTTTAGTGCCTACATAATGTAATTGGCTTCCCAGAGCTAAGGGCAGGAATAAAGTTAATTGGGTACAATTAAAAAATGCTGCGGGCTCAAAAAATATAACTTGGCATACAAATTGTACGCGTCTGGATGTGGCTTAGACGGGCTTTGTCATTGGAATAGGTGTACGGCATAAATCATAGACAGTATCTATTGATTTATACTATGGAGATGGCGAACATGTCCATGGTATATGATTTGAATGGATTGAGCTTGTCATCATATCAGGCTGCCTCATTATATTTATATGTTCATTCAACCTAAATACGTAGTCGTTACATATTAACGAATGCGTTGACGAAATTCACACATGCAAACGTTTATTCATATGTGTGCAAGCAAAATAACACTCACAATATTAATATTTCACCAAACGAAAAGCAATTTAGATTTCAATAGACTACGAGATTTATCGAACTATAACTTCGCTATACAGGTTATACATAAAGCAGAAATCTTTCGACTACGAAAGGGTCCGGTAATAATGGCTGTCAAATGCCATGCCGAGCGGACCGAGGTTATAAATCTACGGCCAAGGTCCATGCGTAGCCAGATGAGGAGGGGGATGGGAGAGAGAGTCGAAACTTAACTAAAACTAACGGGGTTTTTTGAATAAAACATTCTCATTCGTTCTATAGTGCCATTTCACGTTTTAACTTAATAACTCAATTTTTCCGTTATTTTTTCTCAACCGACATCAAAAAGGAGGTGTTTCTCCTATCGTTTGTGTTTTGAACTCCGTTTTATCTCCATTTATTTATCTTTTTTCTGTTCCAAAAAAACGTTTTGTGGGTATTGGAGCAGTGAAACAACGGACGTTCCTCAAAAGTGGATATGTAGGTATCGGCTGATGATCTTCATTATAGGCTCGTCTTTGCTATGATAATAAATAAATAAATAATATTCTTTATTAAATACCACCATTTGTACAACAAAAATAGGTACACATCACTTGAAAATTATAAGCTAAACTATAGGTAAACTAAGCTATGGGGAGGGACAATATCAGAAAAAATTAAAATACCTTAGGCTATTCATCATAAATAATCCTAGACAGAAATACTTAATACCACAATAATACAAACAAAACATAACATTCAAGTTTTAACTTAATAACTCATTCTTTCCGTTATTTTTTCTCAACCGACATCAAAATTGAGGTGTTTCTCTTTTGTTGGCGGTTTTGAACTCCGTCATTTATTAAGCTTTTTTTTTTAAAGTATATACATACATAGTTAAATCAAAATAACTGGAAAAATATATATATAATATGTATTTAGAGTATCTATAGCCAGTTACTATAAAAATAACGCTAAAATTGAACAATGATTTATTTTTAAGAAAAGATTATATTTCTCTTAGATCATTTTATCGGAATTTGCTTTGCTAAAAGTTGTTATTAAAAAAATGTACCAATAAGCACGATCAATTTACAAAACATATTTTAAAACGCGGATTTCTTTTGGAATACTTTCTCAACGATTAAAGCACAAAATTAAAATACCCATATTATGCATATGGCATTTTGTAAACGCGCTGTCACACTCCTCCATTGTCGTATCCAGTCCAGTCGGGTGCTTCTAAATCTTCGAGGTTGATTTTCCAAGTTTATGTTCAGGCAGTTGGCGAGGCTGCCAATTTTGTTCTCTGCGTCGGTCCTACGTAACCTTGTTACATATAAAGTATAACAGCCAATTAGTTCACTTTTTACTGAGTTCTGATCGAAATGTAGCGAACTTTGAAACATATTACCTGAAATATTAAACGTATACGTTACTTTAATTTCATCATCATCAACAGCCTGAAAACATCCACTGTTGAACATAGGCCTGTCTACAGAGTACTATTTTGAGCGGTTGCTTGCCTCCTGCATTCATCGGCTCTGCGTGGTTTTAACCAGATCGTCGGTCCACCTACACTGCGGCTTGGGCTGGGGGGCCGGCCAACGCTGCGTCTTTCGGTTCGTGATCTTGCAAATGTGAATGCATGAAACAAATGAATAACTAAGCACATAATGTAATAAGTCAAAACTAGTTTGACCGCTGCAACAGGTTTAACTCCTCAAAAGATCCAAGTCACGCGATACAGTTGGTAACTTTATACAAAGGTTAATAATTCTCTATTCAGTGATCAAAGCTAAACTCTATGCAGCAAATTTCCTTTGTCAAAATCTACCACCCGCTACACTCCACCTGGGCAATATTGACTTCTGACACATTTTGAAAACCAAGCTATATCTGCGACTTCCACTGTATTAGGGCTGTAAAGCTAAACAGAAATACTAGGGACGTAACCAAATTTGAAACTCCACCCATTGTTTCACGCTCCCTAAACACAGGAAGTAATAATAAGTGAAAATTGGGACAACAACTACGTTTTGAATAGAGTATAAAATTTCCTCGTCAACACAAAGGAATGGGGTGCCGCCACAAAAGTTTCGAATAAAGCCTTTTTTTTCTTTTTCCGTTAAAGTTGACAGCCCTGCTGTGAGCGCCTAGAGCCACCAATGTAATTTTTGCTTTTTTAATAGAAACCGCGGCCTGACAAACGAAACGTGGACGAAGAGACAGCGCGGCGCCAACTTTGAAGTTTTGAACGAGCTTCGTTGTTTTATAGACCAACTTAATTTTGAAAATCCTATTTACTTTTGAATAAAGCTTTTGTATAACTTTAAACCGGATTGGATGAGACACTGTACATTGTACAAGCTAACTTACTTATCTCACTCAGTAGTATTAAATCTAACTAAATATAAGTGGGTCAGTTTAGACATTGTAATGAAATTTCAGAATTATCGGGTTTTTGATTGATAATTTCCATTCAAGATAGACATCATTTTAACAGTATTTTTCTTTGAATTGGTTCTACACCATTGGATTTTCTTTTAATTGGTGGTACTCCTTTTATTGCTGTGTTGATGTAGTAACAGTCAACCGATTGACGCGTAACATCTCCGTAAGGCCTTTATAAACTTTTTGGCTCAACTCTTCAATCTGATACCAATACTCCTCGTTCCGGAGCTTATCTCGCAGGGAAACACCGAGCACAGCTCTCTCTATAGCTCGCTGCGCGACTTTAAGCTTATTACTTATGAGGCCAATAGTAAGAGACCATGTCTCAGTTCCATAAGTCATCACTGGCAACACTGATTGAAAACTTTCGTTTTGAAGCTCTGCGGTATTCTAGACGAAAAGATAGGACGAAGCTTCCCGAACGCTTGTCACCGAATTCAAATTAGAATTATTAGAAGGACAAACAAGAATAAATATATCCCGACTGTCCCCTAAGGCTACCGGTGGGGCCTCCCATCCGATGGGCTGTATGCTTGTTTGCTCCCATTAACACAAAAAAGTAGGTGATGTAGAACAAGTATAAGATGCCAGTCCACTAAAACATTAACATCAAGTTCTCCTGACTAGGCTTCATTGCTCCAAACGTTTGTTTTGGAGCAAATAGTGTGCTTATTTGCTTACATGAAAGGCTTCTAGTTTGCTTATCAATGCCGCCACAAGGCTTTTGCTGACAGAGGGCGGATCAGTCGGAATTGCAGTCTCATTTCAGAAACGACTCACATTACGTTTGGATTAGGTGGAAATTACGTCGCATGTAGTTTCTTTCATGTTTGCAGAGAATTAGGTACTTTTATACTTTATGTCATGCTAACAAATGACGTCACTTGTCATATTCACTTTTGACTGGCCTGTTAGCTCAGTTGGTAGTAAGTACTGGGTGGCGCAAAAGTAAAGACCCTATTTGGTTCAGCTATAACATTTTTTCTAAATTAGAAAACTAGATTTAGGTTTTTTTAAATGTATATTTGTGCCATTAAATTTCGTACCATTAGGATTTAAAGATGATGTCTTTTAAATGGTGACCTCCAGAGTTGATACACATTTGAGCCCTATTTATGACATTTTGCATAACTTGCCGTAACACTTCCTGCGATATGTTCGTTATTTCTTGACGAATGTTTTCTTTTAGAGCTGCGAGAGTCTGTGGCTTGTTCACATACACCCGAGATTTCAAAAAACCCCAAAGAAAGAAGTCTGGACTGGTCAGATCGGGTGATCTTGCAGGCCAAGGCAAATCGCCAAAACGAGAGATAACTCGGCTTGGAAAAGCGTCCCTCACTAAGTCCATAGTGTCGCGCGCTGTGTGTGCCGTAGCGCCGTCTTGTTGAAACCAGATGTGCTCCAGCCCCAATTCGTCCAAACTGGGTATCAAAAACTCACGTAACATGGTTCTGTAGCGTTCTCCAGTGACAGTTATCGCATTGCCTCCAGCGTCTTCGAAAAAATAGGGTCCGATCACTCTGTCAACACAGATGCCACACCATACAGTAACTTTTAGTGGGTATAGAGGTGTTTCTTGAATAATGCGCGGATTATCAGTGCCCCAGAACCGAGTATTCTGCTTATTGACATGCCCTGAGAGATGGAAATGCGCTTCGTCACTCATAACCAATTTTGAAGGAAAATCATCTTGCAAAATGTCATAAATAGGGCTCAAATGTGTATCAACTCTGGAGGTCACCATTTAAAAGACATCATCTTTAAATCCTAATGGTACGAAATTTAATGGCACAAATATACATTTAAAAAAACCTAAATCTAGTTTTCTAATTTAGAAAAAATGTTATAGCTGAACCAAATAGGGTCTTTACTTTTGCGCCACCCAGTAGCTCTGCCTTCTGCCTTATAGGTTGTTGGTTCAATTCCCATCCAGGACAAAAATTTGTATGATAAACATCGATGTTTGTTCTGTGTCTGGGTGTGTTATATTGTATTTACAAACAAAAAAGTATCTAAGTATTTCTATCAGTTATCTGGTTCCCATAGTACAAGCTATGCTTAGTTTGGGGCTAGATGGCGCTGTGTGAAATATCCACACATATTTATTTATTTTTTATATAAATAATAGGGGTTCCGTACCCAAAGGGTAAAACGGACCCTATTACTAAGGTTCCGCTGCCTGTCCGTCTGTCTGTCTGTCACCAGGCTGTATCTCATGAACCGTGATAGTTAGACAGTTGAAATTTTCACAGATTATGTATTTCTGTTGCCGCTATAACAACAAATACTAAAAAAACAGAATAAAATAAATATTTAAGGGGCTCCCACACAACAAACGTGATTTTTGCTCGTTTACCAGATGAGTCATAGATGACGCTGTTTTAAATAGTACTGCTACTCAACACTAGATGGCAGGGATAGATAATGGTACGGAACCCTTCGTGCACGAGTCTGACTCGCACTTGGCCGGCTATTTATTTAATATCTACGCTTAATTGTAAAGCAATATTAAAAAGGTGTACTTATTATGTTAATGGTCAGATCTAGTGCAAAGAAATTTCTTTAACCACAAAACCTGTCACCTAAAATCATGGCAGAGTATTTGTCCAGTGGCCATATCAAGCTCTATGATGTCTCTACGTCATTCACTAGATCCAATGACAGCAAAAGGACAGGAGCAAAAGGACAGGGAACAATGGTCCAAACCGGTTTCGGCCGGAAAGGATATCTTTTCATAGACAGTGGGCAAAACGGATATGCCCACGAATAAGATATACTGCTTTTGTGTTCAGGGTTTCAAAATATTACGCCAAGGGAAATAAGTTAAATACAAAAGGTTTCCTGGAGAAGGTTGCTGTTCAGCAATAAGGTCGCTTGTTATTCGATAACTATTGTTGTTATTTTAGAACCAGGTTTTAGTCAACAAATACGAATTTTGTAATAGATTACGTTGTTAGTACGTTGTACGTAGTTTGAGATAGGATAGAATATTTTAAAAAGCCTAGGAGTCTGTTTTTAAAGTTTATTTTTCTTTACGGCTGAGTTATTTCTTATTAAAATCATCAGCCTGAAGACGTCCACTGCTGAACATAGGCCTCCCCCAGAGAGCGCCACTTTGAGCTGCTGCTCGCTCCTGCATCCATCGGCTCCCCGCGGTTTTCACAAGATCGTCGTGACAAAAATAATGTAAGAATAGATTTACTAGAATACTAGGTACGTATCTATTCTTACAATATATAGGTTAGATACAGTAATCTATCTAGGCTTAAACCAGCGCTCTTCCAACTCTTCCGTTATGCCTAAACACTGTTCTATAAGTACTGTTTATTTAGTAGATATTTGCAAGCAACTGTTACTAAAAGTTACGAAACCCATATTATGCAACGATTCAGCCAAATTTTTGTCCTAGGTTAGCTGGTTCATGCCGTGTGGAGCTGACTTAACTCGAATAATATTATCAATAATTTATGAAGAAATTTCAGTCACGATCGTGTTGCTTACTTTTCTCGTTATCATAATTTTAAGGCTGTCATGTCTCTTTTCACTGTAACTTTTGCGCAGTTGGAAACAGTAACACATCTTCATCATCTTTATACATAGGATGAAGTGATATTATAAAATATAAATCAAAGTTTTATATACCTTCACTAGATGGATCGACAATCTGATCAAAACTGCACTGCGAGGAACCGGCTGCTTGCCTCCTGTATCGATATGCAGGAGGCAAGCAACCGCTCATAATGGCGCTATATTGGGGAGGGCTATGTTCAGCAGTGGGCGTGTTCAGGCTTCTGATAACGATGATGATTATGATGGTGATGATGATTATGATGATGAATGATGATGATGATGATGATTATGATACCTACCTATCTTAGTTTCTCGCTGCGATTGATGTGTTTTTTTTTTGCAAAGTGTTCTGTGATGTGAGCATGATAAAGTTTATTTTTAATTAATGTTAAATTGTGATACATGTAAATGTGTGTGTGTGTGTATGGTGTGTCATAGAAGTTGTTTATCATGTTCTGGTGGGATCTGCTCGGAGACAGGTCAGGAGCAAGTATGAAGAGCCAATATGGACTGAAACTTGACAACACTGATGAACTAACTACAAATTTTCTTATATAAGTACATGCGATTGGGTGAAGTGGCAAAACGCTATTTACAGTAGACATATTGAATTAAGAGAGATTAATTTCAAGCAATAACAGGGTTGAGGGCATGAGAGCTAAGTAGCCCAACATTTTTAGATTAAAAACATACTTTCAAATTCAGAAAATGGTTCATGTAAGCTACTGTCTTTATAAGTATTTGGTATCTACCTGTAACCGACGACTTTATTATTTCTATAACATTTTACCTTCTTTTATATATTTAGATGTCAAAGGCGAAGTAATAAATCTTCGAAAAGACTCCGGGTTGAATCTCGAGAGTTTTCCTTACAGTTATGAAATAAATAGATGGTTCTTTTAATATTTCATCTTGATTTTTGTTATCGACGATGGCAAAAAGTGGACGTGACGATTGTATTCACGACTTTGATCCCAAGTCGTATTTAAGATGCGTAAATTTTTAGCAGTCGATTATTTTTTTCGAGTAAGATCTTCATTTCCTTTGTATCTTTTGTGTCTTTAAACGTAATAAAATAAATAAATGTGTTGAAATTTTTATAAATAACCAATATTTTTGTGAAGTCCTATCATAATTTGTGTAGGTTAGGTACACTATTATGTAAAAGAGGCATGTGTTCTTTTATTTCAAAATATTGTTTATAAGATACATTTTAATGTAAAGGAAAAAATTAAGATTGTTATAACAGTCACAGTAAATCAAAGCCATTCTTTGTTGAAGTTCTAAAATTTGGTCAAAACCAAAGCGTTTTTAAATTTGACTGAGGAAGTTCTCGGCTACCATGCAACAAGTTGGAACAGAACCCTTAGTTAAAATTAATGATAACAAACAACCCACTTTAATGGCCAGAAGCCACATACGTCACAGCCCTCTAGGCTACCATCTAAACTGTCACACTTATATAAACAAATAGTCACCACAAAACGAATTGAATTACAGCGGAGAGACTCTTTACTGTTATTTTTATTTAGCCAAAAACCTCATTTAGTTCATTAAGCCACCAGTTATTTATGATTACGAAGGCGCATTGTTTAGGACAGACAAACAATTAAATGACAAAGGGCCTTTAATTGTCCAATTTAGATACGAAATACCGAAACCCGTGGCTTTTGTTGTTTGTTTTCGCCGTTGATAATCACCAGAGATGGTTTGATAAAATAGAGAGAAATTATATTGTCATGACTGGCTTAGGAGCTTATCAGAAATAATAGCCAGTAGTCTAGTCTAAAGGTTATTAGCTTAATTACTCAACGTGATTACATGACAACTAATTTTGCGCAAATAAATAGAATGTATCAATAACCAACTAAAAGTATCACCTATATATTATTGGTTTAGCGACAAATGGCAAAAGACTGAAAAACGTTAAAAATAAAAAGTTTTGCTTCCTACTAAACAACCAAATAAAATCTTCCTTTTCTATTGAAAACTCTTATCTTTGTCTCATGGCATATTTCAATACCTATTCAGTATCTGACACACGGTGGTATAAATATAAATAGATACCCTAGCAAATCCTGTTTTGATCTTCCAAATACATGAATTTGTCTTTTGTAGGCTCAAAGAGATTTTATTTACACAGCGCGGGCGACTGCGATTCAGAGATTGTTTGTTTGGCTAATACCGCGTAACTTTCGACAGGGACAACACAGTCATCTAGCAGTAGATCAACTTGTACGGTTTTTTTAACTCCATGAACGCTTTACACGGCGCCGTGTGGTCTCGGTTTGCGAATTGGACCACCTTATCTGCTCGTGGGTGCCGTAAAAGCTGGCTAAGGGAATGGGTAACAGCATTCTCCTCGGCACATTAAAATCTTCTGCGATAACCAAGCCGCCTGCCAAGCGTGGTGATTATGGCAAAACCTAACCTAAGATAAGCGGCAAAGTGACGTTTTATAGGGGAGGCCTATGTTAAGCAGTGGACGTCTTCCGGCTGGTGATGCGCTTTACACTGCAACCTTGTGCCGTGCTCCTACTGGCTCTTAAAAGAGAGTCTATAGAATTATGCAACCATGACAAGACATTTTCTCAAAATATACATCTAATTATTAAATGGAGTGTACTTATCTATGGCTTAAAATATGTTATAAGCATACGCAAGTACCATGATAAAAGCCAGAGTGTATCAAAGTGGTTCATGAAAAATGGATGGTGTTTTAAAACTCTCCAGTGACTATAACATTTTGGGGTTAGGTTTGGGTAGGTTTTTTGACTGCCCTGATAGCTCAGTTGGTAGTAGCTCTGCCTTCTGAAGTAGGTATATAGGTTGTGGGTTGGTTTCCCATCCGGGATAAACATTTGTGTGGTGAATATCGATGTTTGTTCTGTGTCTGGGTGTTATATTGTATTCCATGTACTACTATGTGTGTGATACTTTTTTGTTTGTAAATACATATTTACAAACAAAAAAGTATCTAAGTATTTCATCAGTTATCTGGTTCCCATAGTAACAAGCTTTGCTTAGTTTGGGGCTAGATGGAGCTGTGTGAAATGTCCACACATATTATTTTATTTTATTAAATTGAGCTACTGGTTATAGTGTAACGTTAAATCTTCAGTGTTTATTTTGAACCAGAAAGGTCCCCCATTTTCCAGAAACAAACACGTCATTACGTGAAGTGGGTATTTAGAAAAACAGATACTTTGGTAATTTGTATAAGTAACATTTCTAATTACTTTTAAATATTATAAAGTCAAGTTTCTTCGCTCACAAAAAAGTATAAAATAAATTTTTGACTAAAATCCTGAGTCTTCTGAGTCCCCTCGTGACCACGGCCAATGTATCTTTGTCGAAACGTCGAGGTTAGTACTAAACTAGTTAGTAGCAGTACAAAACTATTTTTTGATAAATTTTTGTACGCGTTGATACCCGCTTTGACTTTATAATACGAGTTCAAGTCGCGAAGTTTAAAAAGTGTTACTTTTTCAATACCTACTTATTTATAATTTCAATATAATGATAGCATCAACCCTAACACATTCCTACTGCTGGGTTACGGGGGGGGTCTTCTCGAGTAAAAGCCATAGATAACCCATCACACCACGCTGGCTAATTGCGGGTTGGTCTAGCGCATCAAGCAACTATCCTCGATGTTCTAGCGTTATTTTACTGAAATCCGTTACCTATAATCAAAATCGTATCAGGAGTTTTGGCGGGAACGCGGAAAAGGTCACGTCGTTACATCGTAATGTTTTTCAAAACTTGTGCTTTTTCCAGTGTTAATGTTTAAGTTGGTGGCGTTTACGCATTAAGTACTGAATTACGAGCATGAGTGTGCGCAAGCAACTTAATGTGGTGAAACGTGGTTTTTAGTGTTGCTTCCTAAATTCCACAGAAGCCTCTAGTAAAGTTGCCACCATAAGGGCATGACTTAGACTGTACCCAGACTGTGACTAAGACTTAACTGTAAGTGAAATATTCTATAACACGATGAAAAATTACAATACTTGACACTGGCTAAGTACACTATACGTGGAGCCAAAATATAAGAAAAAAAATCATATCACAATTGCGTTGAAATTCTATAAGCTTTAAGTAATTTTGTATTTATTAGATTGATCTCGAAGAATGAAGTCCGATTTGAGATCAATCGACGACTCAGTATCGTTCTGCAATAGCCTAAGAACTTTTAAATCTTTTAGATAAAGATAAAATGAAAATTATAACGTTTTGTTAAAATAAAATTCTCATGAAGTAGCGTTGGAGAAAAAACATAATGAAACACGTAAAGAATAAAAATAATAATCACTATTAGTTAAATAAAAATGACAATAACAATAACCCCTTACTATCATGACAATTACCCCTATCATGACAATAACCCCTCACTATCATGACAACAACCCCTCACTAAGCAAACAAGGCACGGTTTCGCACCCCTATTAACCGAGTCCGCCGTACTTTACAACAAACATTGAGTGATGGGTTGACATTTATTTCCTAAATACATCACCCCACCATTGTTGGTTCCCTTTATGAAGAAAGATAAAATATTTCCCAAAGCGGGACGGGTATTGTGGAAAATGTCGCGGGAGGGGGACGAAGGTTTCTCTCGGACTAGAGCATAAGCGATTAGGGCTTAATTATATACTTAAACCCGGTTTCTCGTACGTTTGTTAAAGTTAAACTCATGTCAACTTAAAAATACGGAATGCTCATTGGTTGGCTGTTGATCATCGGCTGTCTTCAACCAATGAGCGTTCAGTATTTTAAGCTGATATGAGTTTGACTTTATCAAACGTACGAGAAACCGGAGGTTAGGGTACCTTTTTTCTCTATTAAGTTTTCAACGTGTTTAGTAAATCTGATTTGTTTTACTTTTGATGAGTTGATTAGGTACGACCCCGAAATAAAACTTCCAATGGATTGATATGGCTTTATTAGGCATTTTTTTTCTTTTTTCATTAATGTTTAAGAGAATATAGAGAGAGATAGCTCTTAGAGTTAGTAAGTTGAAGTGGCAATGGGCAGGCCACATCGCTCGTAGAACTGACAACCGATGGGGAAGAAAGGTTCTCGAGTGGCGACCACGAACCAGAAGACGCCGCGTAGGCCGGCCCCCCACTCGGTGGACCGACGACCTGGTGAAAGCCGCGGGGAGCCGATGGATGCAGGAGGCGAGCAGCCGCTCAAGGTGGCGTGCTCTGGGGGAGGCCTATGTTCAGCAGTGGACGTCTTCAGGCTGTTACTGATGATGATGATGATGATGTTTAAGAGAAACAAACGGTACAATATTTAGCTTAATTAACTGATCTTATTAACACCACAGAATAGATATATAGTACTACGTACTTACACTTAAGTATACCAATAAAGTTTATACTTATTAATAAATCATGAATGAAAATAAACACCTGATTCTAAGCACTTTAAACGACGGGTAAATTGAGTCTTAATAGGTAGGCAACGCATCGGCAACGCCCCTGGTTTTGCAGGTGTCTATAGGCGACGGTAACTGCTTACCATCAGGCGGGCCGTCAGCTTGTTGTCTGTCCGTGTTATAAAAAACCTATACCTACATAATACATAAGTACTTAATTTAAAAAAATAAGAGACAACAGTGATATGACATGGTTTTTACTGTAGATATTATGTTATCTGTGCTTATGTGTTCTTAAATACAACACAACCGGGACCAAGTATGGAACAGAATAAAATACTAAATAAAAATCACTCCGCAAAGTCACACAACATACTGGGTGTAATTTAATTCAATAGCATCCTTTAAAATTAGGTACCTACTCCTGACACCGGTCACGTGAAGACCATTATTTTTGAAATCTAAAGCATTAATTTGGTATTGTTAATAATTCCAAAAATGAGATAACTTACTTAAAAACAACCAACAACAACAACAACAACTCAACAACAACAACTCAACTGCTACAAAAACCAACTGCTGCTGCTGCTTAATCAACTGCTACAAAATTAAAAAAAAAAAAACAAAACAAAACAAAAAAAAAATCAGAATTAAATTAAGGTAATGAAGTAGGTACAGTTTTTAATTATTGCACACAAGATAAAAAAAACTTTGAACAGTATCAAAATCATTCGTGCCAACTACTTTAGACGCCGCGGCAATCTTCATAATATTTAATAAAAAATATTTTCATTTGCACTCTTTGCCTTTTAATAATCATCAATATATGAACTACTATCATGCACTCAATTTATACTAATGAATTAAATTGCATCTTGTACGAGTAATAAACAGCGGCGAGTAGCGCTGGCTTATCATAACAAAAATAACTTTGAATATCTTTATTATATCTTTTTAGCGCTGGTTTACACTGGGTACTTATTTTTGCACCTAAAGCGTAACGTCCCAGATTACTGAATATGTTACTTCGTGTAACGTGCCGTCCGTTTACTTATCCTTTACTTCCATGCGGAACGTTGCTGATCCTCTCAATTGAGAATGTCTAGCCGAGCCGAGCTCTACCAAACATAACAGAACAACTAAGCCATAATATTTACTGCAAATAATCATTTTGATGATTCTGGAATTATCATCATCTTCAATATTTCCCATTTCGAAACAAAACAAAGTTACCGAAAATCTTACCCGAACCCACTGTTAGGTAGGCAAATATAAAGGAACGTCACTTTATCCATGCTCTTTAGCTTTATCGACTATTCGTCAATCTTAACGAAAAGTAAACGTAGATCTTGAACTGTGTTTTATCCACAGACATCTAGTACTATAGTAAGCAGACTTAACATAAGAGAAATATTGCGTGCCACTTTTTACAACATGTTTATCTCACGCACACAGTGACATGCACATCAAAACTTACTGATGAAAAGATAATTAGGGTGTTTTCCTACATGAAACGTTGCCGCACAAAGGCGCACTACATATTATCATTTTATTTTAGTGTTTCTAGCACTGAATATCAATTATAACACAAAAATATTGCAAAAAAAAATAGGCTGCACCTTGTCTGTTTATGACGCTATGTCACTTCTGTGACATGTTTCCATGGTAACATGATTGCGTTTGGGCACGCGTTCCTTTTTATCCATGGGTGCGTAAGTGTTGCAACAGCAAAAAGGAAAGAGATAAAGTTATCAAGTTTTAATAAGCGTGAAAGTAATGGATATATCATTTATTTTCGTCTATGTAGTGAAGATAATGTTAGGTTTGCTTACTGTATAGTATTAGATGTCTGTGGTTTTATCAAGACATGTATATCTACAGCCATAATGGAAAACACGCTCGCTGCCGCTTCAAATTTAGGCCAAAGCTGATTCCAGTGAACCTTTAACAAAAGCGTCGGACGTCGGTGAATTGACGAATATTTATGTTGAAAACTCACTATGTTTAATACCTACGTTTAGTACCTACAATCCGTTTCCGATGTGGACTACGTTACACATCACAGAGCTTTTTCATGAAATTTCGGTCCAATATTTCAAATGTACAAATAACCAGTTGTTTTATTTATACTGAATTAAGTTCTCCGAATAATTTTGGCGTTATTTGCTAACGTATAATATAGCCACCATCATCATTATCAACAGCCTGAAGACGTCCACTGCTGAACATAGGCCTCCCCCAGAGAGCACCACTTTGAGTGGCTGCTCGCCTTCTGCATCCATCGGCTCCCCGCGATTTTCACCAGATCATCGGTCAGTGGGGGGCTGGCCTACGCTGCGTCTTCCGGTTCGTGGTCGCCACTCGAGTACCTTTCTTCCCCATCGGTTGTCAGTTCTACAAGCGATGTAGCCTGCCCATTGCCATTTCAACATTCTAAGAGCTTTATCGGTCACTTTAGTTCTCCTGCAGATATCTCGCAAGGAAACACTGAGTATAGCTCTCTCTCTCTCTCTCTCTCTCTCTCCATAGCTCGTTGCGCGACTTTGAGCTTACTAATGAGGCCAACAGTAACAAACCATGTTTCAGTTCCTAAAGGTAGATAAGATAGTGGTCAAATGAAATCCTATGAAACAAAAATAAAAGTTCCATCTGGCAAACTATGCCAGAGGTAAATGGAGTCAAACTTCAGACACCTTTTTGATGCTAAAACTATCGCAATATTACTTCAAGCACATCACGTAGCAAAGAGAGATGATAAGAATTACTGAGGTGAAACATGGTACATACAGTAAGGTGTGTATCATACCTCAATGGGTACCTATTATTAAATGATTATAAAAGTAGAAAGCGACACAGCAGAAAGTGTGGGAAAGGTGTTGAAAGCGCGCCCATAATAGGATTGAATATGGCTGTAAATAAAAAATGACAGTTAGCATTAAGATCTGAAAAAGAAAAGACTAAAATTAGCAAAAATTGTAAGCATGTTATAAGTTTGGAACATTTGTTTCTAAATAACTGAAGTGACTTTCCTTAAGGTGGAACGTTTCACTAGCGCGGCAAATTCAAATTTTCTTGCGTTCTTTTGCCAATAATAGCTTAATTACTCAACGTTATTACATGAAAGCTAATTTTGCGCAAATAAATAGAATGTATTAACAAATTACAATTAAAAATATCACTTACTTATCAAATTACGTTTAAAAGTATCTCCTAGATTTATCATTGGTTTAGCGACAAATGGCAATAAACAATTTTCTTCTTTGTTTTTCAGTGTATTGCTATTTGTCGCTAAACCAATGATAAGCAAGTGATACTTTTAATTGTAATTTATTGATACATTCTATTTATTTGCGCAAAATTTGTTTTCATGTAATCAAGTTGAGTAATTAAGCTATTATTGGCAAAAGAACGCAAGAAAATTTAAATTTTCCGCGCTAGTGTAACGTTCCACCTTACAGTAATGTTAAAGTGCTCCTTCGAATAAAATATCATTAAATAAACAATGACGATCAGACAAATGCTGAACATTGGATGTTCAAAAAACTGAGTAGTTCAAGTACTAAAACCGACGACGTAAGGACTCTTAACAAAAACCTACCTTTTAGCAACGTTTCCTCGAAATAACTCCTCTTAGCACAACAAGAGTGAAGGCTGTGAAATGGGGTTTTTATTTTTTTAGCAAAAGTACTTAGGCTTCTGGTTATAACGACTGTTGAAGCTTTTATTTAGGAATATTTAATTCTAGTCTGTGCTTTTATTATTATGTCCTTATATAAGCGACGTGAGGTCAACTTCTTGATGACATAACCTTCTTTTCGATTCGGCCAGTATATTCATTGATCCACTATCATTTTATATTTTGAGAGTAACATTCACATTTGAGGCTAATCAAATGTAAATGGCTGGAGAATTTGGACTGTGTATAGGCCATCGTGGCTAGTACATATACAGTCTAAAAATGTTCTTTGTAGTAGGTAGTGTAGCTAGTAGCTTTTAGTACACGTATAGTTTTTATTATTATAGTAGTAAGTTTGAAGAAGTTGCAAAAAAACAATTGAAAATGGAAGATTTATCTTATATATTGTATCTTTCTACAATTAACCATTACAATTTAAAGTTTTAGACAAAACATCGCAACGACTCAAATCCAAAATGTTTAATATACATTACATCACAACAGATTGACCTTTTGAGTTTTTTGTGTAGATTAAAAGCCAAGTTCCGGAAAAAAAACATATGAAGCCATTGCAACTATCCAAACATTATTATTATTATTATTATTTTAGTCATAAAGCGCTTTCAAAGTCGTAAGTTGCAACATTTCAGTTATATTTAAACTGTTTGGGAGTAAATCTTCTGCAAACACTGAAAATACACAAAAGCCAACGTTAAAATCGCTGCAAGACAAACGGCCTCAGCTTTTTATAAACTTGCTTGCTCAGCGCAAAAAACACAATACAAATACAACGATTTCTTTTGGAATTGTCTATAAGATAGAACTTCAGCAGAATGTAAAATCCATCTTGCATCCACCCCCTACATGTATCGCAAGGTCAAAATTTGTTTCTTTTAACATTCGCAACAAGTAAAGACGCAAGCAAAAACTAGTGGGAATATAAATCTATCCGCGGTGCAAGTTGAAGGCAATTGCGTGTAATTATTAAATATGGGGGGAACCCACCTACGGGCAACGAGCGAAGGTATGAACAATAGCGTGAAACCAACTTCATATAAAAGCCAAAAGACCATCATCTCAATCATCATTAGCCTGAAGACCTCCACTGTTAAACACAGGCCTTCCCCATAGAGCGCCACTTGGAACAGCTGCGTGTTTCTTGCATCCAGCGGGTTCCCTCGATCTTGAATAGTGGAAGGCTGACCTACGCTGTGTCTTCTGGTCCATAGTAGCCACTCAAGAACCTTTTTTCTCCATCGGTTGTCAGTTTTGCAAGCAAAATGGCCAGCCCATTGGCATTTCAACTTAATAATTCAAAGAGGTAATATCGGTGACTTTAGTTCTTCTTTGTATGTCATATGGGTTATGGTTCTAAGACATACTAAACATAGTGATTATACGCATTCTCTATGGTACGATATCTTTCTCTCTATTTCGCAGTATTGACGTTGTTTTATCAAACAACGTTCATAGTATTATAGAGTGATAGCAATCACTCAACTAGTTTTATGATGTGTAAAAGCAGATACACAACAATAATAAAAACACAAAATTTTACTCGTAATAATTATCTTCTCTCTCTCTCTCTCTCTCTTTCTTTCCCTCTCCTTCCGAATCTTAAATTGCTTGCGCTTGTGACCCACGCCGTAGACTATAGAAACGTTCTAGAAGCGTCAAAGAAAAATCGTAACAATTTATTTGGCGGGTTGGCCTGAATAGAGAGAATTTTCGCTGTCCCAACATTTAAGGGCCTCGCTCGCAGTGTTATGTAATCGCTTCTATTAATTTATATTTTATTCAGAGGGTTCGGTTTAAAGTTTCTTTGTCTGGATTGAAAGATTTATCGTGTTATTTGTAAAGTGTTTCAAACATTTCGCGGTCAGTTTATAAAGCAGTTTCAATGGTTCGGATTTGAACTTATAATTTACTATAATATTATAAGCTATTTGTTTGCGATTTGAGTATTGTTATATAAGTAGAGTTCGGGATTATCAAATTATATAAAATCTTTTGGAAGTGGTGGGTTAAAAGGTGGATAAAATATCTATTCTTGTCCCTGTTCAGGTTCCATCATCATCATCATCAGCCGGAAGACGTCCACTGCTGAATATAGGCCTCCCCAGGGAGCGCCACTTTGAGCGGCTGCTCGCTTCCTGCATCCATCGGGTCGCCACGGATCGTCGGTCCACCTAGTGGGGGGCCGGTCTCCGCTGCGTCTTCCGGTTCGTAGTCGCCACTCGACAACTTTTTTCCTCATCGCTTGTCGGTTCGGCGAGCGGTATGACAATTGTAGTTTCAGGATCCATGAAATAACTACAACATATATATTCTCTCAACTGTTCTCTACTTATAACACAATAAAAAGAGATTAAATATTTATGAGGAATTATATTCGTAGCCGCTTCTTTTCGCAACGGAATAATCAAATATGTACTTATCATTTAAAGTATATAGTGGGAGTTTTGGCGGGAACGCGAAAAAGTTTAATTGTATTATTTTTCTAAACTTGTGCTTTTTCCAGTGTTAATGTTTAAAATTGGTGGCGTTTAACGCATTAAGTGCTGAATCACGAGCATGAGTGTGAGCAAGTGATATAATGTAGTGAAACGTGGTTTTTCGTGTTGCTTACAAAATTCCATAGAATATTATAAGCTTCTATTAAAGTTGCCACCACTTTACTAGGGCATGACTTAGACTGGACTATGACTAAGACTTGACTTTACGTAAAATAATCCATAACTCGATGAAAAATTACAATACTTGACACTGGCTAAATACACTATGTGTGGAGCCAAAATATAAGAAGAAAAAAAAAAGTATATAGTGGTCATATCAAGAAGTGATCCTTTGCAGGTGATTGCTGTAATTTCCCGAAGTGATAAGTTCCAGGGCTAGTCACTCAGAGATATGGGAATTTTTGTAGACATTTCAAGAAATGCCCGGTTTTACAGACAGTAATTTGTAATTGTGTCCGCACCAGACGAAGCGATCCTGGCTTATTTTTCTATACTAACTCCGTTCTTATCCTTCCATCTTTAATTTTCCTCAAATTTTCTTCATCGCGGTTAATCCTACCTAATAACATATTCAAACAGTCTTACATAAACAAGTGCCTATTACAGCAACCTATTTAATTAATGAGTAATTAAACGGCATACTAACGAAGCGTGAGATGTCTCGTCGTTGCTGTCACTAACTATCGCCTTATGGCGATAATATTTATTATAATAATAGATTATAATAGTATGTGAATATTGATTTAATATTAGGTACTGGGCGGACGTAGTGTAAAACAGATAGCATCACTGTACAATTTTTTTTAAAACGACGTGTACTCATTTTTTTAAAATAACTTATAGGCATAGTATTTTACCCCTGTCTCACCTGATGGTAAGTGATGACGTGGCCTGCGGTGGTGCATGCTTGCCTAGAAGATACCTGTTCATTTTTGATTTGAAGACTTCCAGGTTATAGTTAGATGGAAGCAAGGACGACAGCAAAGTATTCCACTCATTTGCTGTACGCACTATAAAGTTTGATCCGAAACGCTTAGTGCGGGCTGTAGGAGTATTAACGATATAAGGATGCCGATTTTCTGCGCGCCTTGTAGTCCGATGAAAGAATGGAGATGAAGGAATTAGTTCGTGTAATTTCATTGTCATCGACAGCTTGTAAAGCACTGCTGGACATCATTATCATCAGCCTGAAGACGTCTACCGCACTGCTGACCATAGGCCTCGACTGTTTCATTCTGTTTCAAAGAAGCCGGCACCTGCCTTTTTTTCTTCGTCCCATCCATTCATCCTTTCCCCCTTTCGCTTCCCTCTTCCCATGACCAGGGTTAGGGCGTAAAACTACTTGACCCATGCAAAGCTGGGTCAGCTAGTAGAATATAAAAATCTATAAGGACGATGATAATGATGATGATGATGACAGTCAAGAGCTAGTAAGAGTAGGCAGTTATTTTTTTGTGTGGAAATAAATAAATATGTGTAGACATTTCACACAGCGCCATCTAGCCCCAAACTAAGTAAAGCTTGTACTATGGGAACCAGAGAACTGACACAATGCTTAAATACTTTTTGTTTGTAAATATATACATAGAATACAATATAACACCCAGACACAGAACAAACACCTATGTTCGGCACACAAATGTTTGTGCTGGGTAGGAATCGAACCCAAAACCTACAGTTCAGAAGGCAGAGCTACTACCAACTGAGCTATCAAGCCAGTTAATATAAATATAGGCTAAAAATGAATTCCGCCCAAAAAACTATACTTGCGTATCACTTTAGTGCTAAGAATAAAATTTTATCTATAGAAACATATTAAAACTCTTGTCATTAACCAAAAACACAATTGAGGCTAATTTCAAATAGCCCCGAAGTGAATTTGTATTAAAAAGTTTCCAAAACAAGCATGTGAGGGCAAAAGCTCTAAAAGTTAAAGCAGTTTTAAGCGCGCCTTGAATAAATTACTACCAATAATAGATTTTAATCTCTAAAAAGGCTGCCTCCGCTGAATAAACTCGATGTTAAGCCTTTGATAACCTTTGTCGCATTTAAGTATCAGCGCGAAATAATTTTAAAACAAACCCTATCTCATCTTTTAAAGTTGCCTGAAAGAAATCGCATTTAACAATAATCTACATACCTACTACTATAAGAGAAGTATCTTTGGGCGGCATTATTGTCATTAATATCAATAAAACTTCCATGTTTTGTACAATATTATCATTATATCTAAATATTTATAAGTAACCATTTTTGTTGTTGATTTTAACCCTCGGTGAAACAGAGGGGTGTTATAAGTTTAACGCGTGTTCTGTGCGTCTGTGACATTAACTCCCTAACAGATAAACCGTTTTTGCTTTTTTTTTTATTTCAAAGGTGACTTGTTCGAGAGTGCTCTTAGCTATGATTCAATAAAATCTGTGCAGCCCTTTAAAGATCACCAGCTCGTTGGCGAAACGAATGAAGAGGCCTCCATTTTAAAAAATTTAACAAATTTACTTAAACATTATGCCGAGTTGCCTTACATGCCTATTCAAAATAATCTTGAAATGTCTTTAGAAAAAGCTGTTTTTTTTTAGTTGTCACACTATAGTATTTCTCGTGTGAAAGTAAAATAACATGTTTTTGTTCATGAAAGTTTCAAAAACATTCTAACGTTAGGAATAAGTCCGTAAAGCTATTGGCTACATCCTTACTCAGCACAGAATGAGGCATCAGGGCATAGAATTAAATAAAAATGTACTGATAATTACAACTATAGTATACGGCGAATTATGCATACTTATGAGATTTAATCAAAAATCTCGACCGGTACTCTACTCAGATAATATTTTCCCATGTTTCTATATTAAAACTGTATTGCATTGTAGTTCAATAGAACAGCTAGTAATCATTAACAACAGAATGTCCGATGCTAGCCACAGATCTCTATTAGCATGAATAGGCGACTGATAGTTACAGATATTCGATATGTTTGATCAAGTTTCTGGTTAATTGATTTGTATGTGGCGTAGACTAGGCGTAAAGCACTTTGCGAAATTACAACCAGCTAGATGCAATTATGGGCAGATAAAAAAACCTCGATAAATGAAAACGTTTGTAGAGTTTCAAGAGATGATTAATTAAATACATTTGAATTATTATCACATCACACTAATATTATAAATGCGAAAGTTTGTGTGAGGGTGTCCCTGTTTTTTTTATCAATGACTAGGCTAGCGTTTGGCCACAATCTCACCTGATGGGTAGCGACGATGTCGAAAGTATATCACGATCGTCTACTAAATACCTATTTAGTATTCACTCTCGAATTGAGCAACCCTGGGTTGCATTTTTCTGGAAACACCGACCAGGGCAGGGCATTTCACACTTGTTTCTGTTTGTTCCCTCTTCATGTCGCAACAGCTGAACGGATTTGAATGAAATTTGAAATGGAGATAGCTTAAACGCTGGATTATCACATAAAACCTCTTTTTATTCGTGGGTGAAACCGTGGGGCGCAGCTAGATATTTAAAACTATAGTAATAACAAACTAAAACTATAAATGTACTATATAATACGAACCCATCATAACCTGACACACCAATTTGCTAGTAGCTTAGTTTTATTACATAGACGTTTATTTTATCTTTTATAAGCTTGCATTTGACTACTGTCTTTACTGATGATAAGTGACGACGCGGTCGACGTTGGAACATGCTTGCCTAGAAGATACCGATTCACTCTTTCTTTGAAAACTTTCGGATTATATTTTTCCAGAAACAGAGACGCAAAGTTGTAATTAGTGTTATAATCTGACGACAAGACATACAGCTACACGTCATCCATTTATGGTCGATATTCCTTCGATTCGCACAAAGCGGTTTGACTTGACATTTATAATCCTAGCAGCGAAGGAATGGAACACTTTACCAGCGTCTTTGTTTCCCGATAAGTACAATCTGGAGCTCTTCAAGTCGTGAGTGAATAGGTATCTTCTAGGCAAGCATGCACCATCGTAGACCGGTTCGTCACTTTCCATCAGGTGAGATTGCGGTCAAATGCAGGCCTATTTAGTCACAAAAAAAAAATATTAAGTACTATTTTGTATTAGTATTTATTTATGTATTTATAAGCTTATAATCTGTAATGTTTCTTATTTTACTGTTATGATGACTTTTTATTTATTTTTATATTTACACAATTGACTATTTTCTATTGAATTCTTTTTTAATGTATTATTGATTGATTGATTATTTATTAATTTGTTACACTAATGGTATAATTTCATTTTAAATTATTTATTTATTATTTAACGTTTTTTATCATGCATGCGTGACTAAAATTATATTAATAATAAGTGTAATTGGCGTATTGCCGTTCTTATTATAATAAATAAATACAAATACAATAAATAAATACAAATATGAAATAAGTACCAGTCATCAGTCTTTTGCTTACTTGCATAGTACTTGTGTAACATTTTATTCCTCTTTCACCGTATAACTCTATCAGATTTCTCGTGTCAACTGCTGATGAGCTGATGACTTAAAAGCTGTTTCCAATGACTGTAAGCCGTAAGCCAGTGTTAATTAAACTTGTAACGAACGCTAATGCTTTCAGTTCGGAGTATCAGCGCGTCGCACCCACGTCACGCGTTAAGTCAACGCGATTCGACATAATCGGACACCGTACAACCTTGATTGAAATGTCCCAAACTTCCCCTATAATCAAGTTTATGGATTTATAGGCCGTCACTTTCATGAAGTAGATTTTGGAACGAGAGGGACGCAAGAGCTTTCACGGCGGCGCGGCGGTGCTTGTCAAAAGTGCGCACTTGAAAAACGTGTTCGGTATATAAACGGAATTTTACGGGCGCAAAAACGATCCGAAAATTTGTGTACAACAAAAAACACAAATAGAAATGTACAATAAAGTAAGTGTAGTAGAGAGTTTAGTGCTTAGACTTTACATAAGTATTCAATTTAATTCCTCTTCTACATCAGACATTTACACATTATTAGCATTTGTTACAAAATCAGTTTAGATTGTAGACAGACCTTTCTGCGTTGATTTAATTTACCCAACAAATAAAGGTTCCAAGATTTAATCAGACATTCCAAAACTTGAGGTGTCAGGGGCCGAATTTATTGAATAAATTCCAAACATCGGCCCGTTCCGTGCCAGTTGTACATATTTCATAAAAATTTCCTAATTGGAATTGCCTGAAGCTATTTTAAGATTTTCATATTAATAATTGTTTAGGTAAAGAAAAGTTGGTCAAACGACATTTTTTGGCTTCCATAAACCATGCGGAACGTTTGCTATTAAAAATTCCTACAATATATTTCTGTTGCGACTTTTTCTGCATGATAGAAGCTTAGATACTTCCACTGTTTGTTATGATTGTAAACTGTTTTTTATGCATTCGTATAGAAACTTTAAGGTGTCTATCTATCTATAAAGAACGCCACGCTTAAAGTAGTTCCTGCCCTAGCTACAGGAAAGTAAAGTTCAACGCCGTGCTGCTGACTTGCAAAAAAAGCTACGTAATAACAAAATGGCGTAAAAAAGTATCCATCATCTTCGACGACTTTATGAGACATTGCTGCCTGCAAACTCCTGCTAATCAAATTCCATAGTACCGAAGTACTCCTGTTATAAATCGCCAGGTTTAACGGAAAAAGTTTCGTTATCGGCCTTTCTACCAGCGTCGTGACTCGGGAGTCTACCTACTTCTGCAGATAACGAGTTCTCTAATACTTCGACAACGGAACCTCCAGACTATCTATACAGTGCCACAGTACTTGATGTCAACCGAAAATTACTTGTTTTACCTTGCATTATATCACTGTTTTTTTTAATTCTTTGCGATTTTCGTGGAAGCTATAAATTAGTTCATACTTCATGTTAGCAGTAATACTATAATAGATTAATCTCATGTCTGCAAAAATAAAATCACCCCATCTCATCCCATGAGAGTTGTACTTATAAGGGAATAACCGGCTAAATATCCAGAGAATGGGCAGCAGCATTCTGCTTGACCTGCAGTATAGTTTTGCCTAATTTTTCACCACGATCGATCATTCCAACCGTGGCGATTATGGCTTCTAATGGCCTACCTATGTTTAGCCGTGGATGTCTTCCGGCTTATGATATGATGATACTAATTTCAGGGTTCTTGCGAAACGGTTCTGCTCATTCCAAGCAGTAATAAAATAATCACGCTGGTTCTATTTCACATTTCTCATAACAATCTGGTTCATTGTGATATTAGGTTGGTATTTTTAAGAAACATGTATTTTATATAGTTACCGCAGTTAGCCTTAGACTCCCATGGGCGCGATATCGAACCAGCATATGATTGTTATTCTATTGCTATGCAAAATGCATTAAAAAAGCTTGCTTCACATGAGCTTAGTTACTGTCTATAAATCTATAATGACCCCGTAGTTAACTCCGATAAAAATAATGCTTTGTCTCAGGCCATTTGCATAAGGTCTGTCGCTTTGATTAAATGTACCGAAACGTTGAAGAATACCAAAGTTGAGAGCTTAGTGAATTTGTCTTCGAAATTTAATCATCGATTTGGGTTATTATAATTACGTCTTTCTTTCAATCGAGCTTCTACGCAATTTGGAGATTTGATTGTGGATTTAGTTGATAAGCTATTAAGTATGATATTGAGAGTGATTTTGAACATTTATCCAGACGGTTTACCTGTTTTTTTCTTTCATAAATTATAGCGACTTGAGATTTAGTCACACATTTTTTGCCACTAGACGGTCCACCTAGTGGAGTTTCCCGGAAACGGCAATGACTTCATATATTAGATGAGTAATGTTTATACCCCCCACTAGGTTCAAACCGCAGGGTGCCGATGGATGCAGGAAGCAAGCAGCGGCTCAAAGTGGTGATCTGTAGGGGAGGCCTATGTTTAGTAGAGGACGTTTCCAGGTTGTTGATGATGGTTATTATGGTGACATAACTATTTATCTACTTTCTGCATTTTTTTTTATCTTGAATGCCTATGTGCAAAAATAAAAGAAAAATCCTCCATATAGAATGCCTTTTCATGCTGACTTAAATGATTATGGGAACTTTGGGAACCTCTTCAAAAATGTGGCACAACCGAAAAAAACGTCAATAAAATCCAAGATATTGCACGAGAAAAAAAACTGCTAGTTCAGATTTTCAGCGTTTATGTTTCTTATTTCAGATAGGATACGCCGCTCCTCTCACAGAGAGGAGCAGACGTCACTCAACCGGAGCTCGTGCTGGCATTCTGCTGGTAGTTAGTTTTTAATTAGCTGACTAGCTGCCGGCAGCTACTGGCTCGGGTTACGTACTATGTTTCTGTTGTTCTAATCTGTGACAACGGAAGCAGCTCCGCTGTCAACCGCATACAATAGAGCTAGGGATTGTGATATTTAATGTCATCACACTGGCTTCAAGAACTTTCATATAGCTGTAAATTGCCAAGTTCGGTAATCAAGTAAATTGACTAGCTGCTGCCCACGATTTCGCATGCGTGGACTGCAGTTTGTCATAATGAAATGTATCGTGCGTCCTTTCTCAGGGCTTAAACTATCTACATAGCAAACTTCACGATCTGTTCAGTCGTTTGGTCATGAAAAGGTAACAAATAGACAGAGACAGAGAAACAGTACGGTACCTATATGACAGAGATAGTGAACGTTGACTATGTTGTAAAATAAATATTCTAGCGAATATAATTCAAAAGCATTTGATCCCGAAATATACATGTTATCGAAATAACAATCTTTTGGATAACTTTTTAATGTTACCAAAACATTCCACGAAGAAAATGATCGTAGATAAGTACGAATGCCATAATGGAAAGAGTCCGCGTAAAATACCAATAAGATGAACACCGTTGTGCTACATTTCTCAAAGCTGAGAAAAACCGTAGGTATTTCTCGGAACCACACAGATATTAACTTTGGACTCATAAATCAAACTCGAAAAGAAAATATGTCTTCCGTCAGAAACTTGAGCATTACGTGCCTTTAGTTAAATTTTGTTTGATGAAATTCTCCGAGCAAGTATGATTCGGAATTTTAATAAACCTCTACAGGTATGCCGGCCGGAGTAAGATTTATTGTTATTTTCATAGGTTTTTCAAGGCATTTTTGAAGTAGTCATTCACATGTATTTTTTTTTAACTTTGGTTTTACTCCCGTGTTCTTGTACATAGCACGCGATCTTACCGCCAATTTATCCTTTTTCTCTCATAAACTATAATATATTTTCCGTGTTAAAATTTATTCTATATTTTCTCAGAAGTAAAATCACTGTTTGCAAAATACATTTAAATCTACGCAGCTTTTGGCATAAACAAAAACCTTACAGAAGACGCTAGGTAATAGGTAGGTAGGTTATAGACATTTCAAGATAGTCAAGAAAGGTATTATGAGGCTGTTTGCTGTGTGGTGTTGGCTTTTTGGTGTTTGTTGTTTGTTGTTGGTTGTTGGTTATTAGTTGTTGTTTGTTGGTTGTTGGTTGTTGGCTGTTGGCTGTTTAATGTTGGCTGTTGGCTGTTGACGAAATAAATACATGCACCAAAAGAAAATAAGACGGCATGTCGTGCGTTTAAACAACATTTAAAAACATATCTTAACACCTTGAAATAAGATCTGAACTGCTTGAGCTTATTAATAACCATGCTATTAACATCTCCTCACACAAACATACCTATATTATCACGACAGATTACCGCTTCCGAGATTCTCAGGCGTACGATCTCAAGACCGCAACCCGTAGAGCAAGAACTATTGCTACATTTGAGGTAACGTAACGCATGCTGCACGCCTCAGAGCTCGCCTGAGCATGGATATGTTGTAGGAAAACGTAAATGTTTTCAAATGTAAATGTGTCAGACTTTGTTAATATTGACAAACATTTATTCACAAAAAACTTTCAAACCGACTCACCTAATTTCGAATCCCACTCGGTCCTACTCCAATAGGCGGGTCCAGACAGAGCGAGCAGCGCGTGGCAAGCCCGAGCCATTTTGCTCGTTCGTTTGGTTGAGAGTTAAGACATGAACGTGTTGTGGACGTTGCGGTGCATTCACTTGCTCCGTAGTCCGCCTAGCCTACACTTGAAACCCAGACTACGATAACTCAGAGCATTTGCGCCGAACGAGGCACGAAACAAATCTAGAGAGCGTCCAGAGTGCGCGCGGCAAAAGACCGAGGCGCCTTTGAGCAAAACAAAAAACCGACACTCAGTGGCTCGGCCGCTCCGTCGCTCGCCCGTGGCAGCGCGCGCGCCTTCCTCGGCCAAGGCACGTCCACACAGGCCGAGCTGCTTCGCGCGGCAAATGCCTCGCGAGGCTGCTTGCTCTGCCTGGACCTGCCTAATGACTCTTCAAGTTATGCTCTCTCCATGTGAGAAAAGGCCCATGGCTCAGCAGGTGGAAAATATTTGATTGATAACAAAACACTAAAATAGAATATATAATAAGTATAGGGAATATTCTAAGATGATTTTAATTTAAAGTAACTAGGTACACAAAAAAAATTGTAGCATGTTATTACTGTGGATGCTCAGTGTGGATTATGGTATTCATTAATAACTAGCAGCGCCCCGCGGTTCCACCCGCGTTTCTACAGGACCAGTTTCCGTTTTCCGTTTTTGGGATAAAAAGTAGCCTATGTTTTAATCCAGGGTATAAGCTACCTCCATACTAAATTTCATCCAAATCTGTCCAGCTGTTAGATCGTGAAAGAGTAACAAACATACACACATACACACATACGCACAAACTTTCGCCTTTATAATATTAGTGTGAAGTGTGATGATTAAGAGCCAATACTACGCCAAAATGCTTAAAATGGCTTAACATGAGGCAGTGTCCTGTCAACAATATTGTAACAATGACTTTGAAATAGATATACGGTAAAGTTCAGGACTAATGCTACTGCAAATGTATAGTGAAAACACGAATTAGTAAACTTTTCTCGACAGAAAAAAAATACAAAGTTACCTCCAAACCGTACAAATAAACAGCGATTATTCAACGAATACTTTAAATAAGATCATGAAACTTTGTGTAGCTGTTAAACTAAATATAATGGAGGGCTTATGTATAGTGGATTTTTAAAATACCCATTATATTCAGTGTAATAATAAATTACCTAAACTATTGCGCGTTGGAACCATTTTAACTTAGACCGCCCCTGCCGCTCGGCCCCTGGCTCATCCCCGCGTTGACCTGGTACTATACATCTATTCCGTGACTTTGGCTTGGATTCGCGCTGGCCTTGCACAAACCCTTAATAATTATCACATAAAACGCATCTCACAATGGAAGAGAAACATCTCTAGGGTTCTCAATAGATAAGGCGCTAGCCACATCGCGAAACGACAAATATTTAGCCACGCACACGACCATGCAATCTGTGTTCAAAGACTTGTTTGCAGCGCTGCAATGTGTTATTTATTTCAGCGCTTTATTTGTTCTCCCGACAGATATTTGCTTGTGTGAGGAAAATGTACAAACAAACTGTTTCTTTACTCTTTGCACAACGAAGTGACAACAATACGTTTCTTTCACGACACTATACGTTTTTCAGTCACCGGCGTAAAGTGTCACCGATTTAGCTCTAAGAATTGGCAAGTTGAAATTGCAATGGGTAGGCCTCATCGCTTGCAGAACTGAAGACCGATGGGGAAGAAGGCGAGCAGCCCCTCAAAGTGGCGCTCTCTGGGGGAGGCCTATGTTCATCAACAGTGGACAACTTCAGGCTGTTGATGATGATTGATTCATGATTGACTAAATAATGATTTGTTATACTTTTTGTGAGTAACGTATTGTTATCCATTAGAGCTTAAACACTAAGGCTTATTCCTACAAATCTTTTTAAAATCTCTTCTTCAAGCAAAGGTAAAGTAATTGATCAATACCCTAATCCGATTTTGTTATTAATCAATCTTGTACGCAGGCCCTGCTAATCTAGTGGATACCCTAGTAAATCTTAATTAAGAAAAGTGGACTTAGGGGCATATAAAACAAAATTTAGGTATAGGGCAGACGACCCATATTCGGTTGCTTTATTATCTATGCTTTATTGAAGTCACTTCAGAGTTGAAAATCGCCTAGCCTTAGCTCTTATTGTTCAACTCGATTTTTCCATTATGCGACTACTGGGACTTCTTGATGCTGGAAAAAGGATCCTATGTTGATCTCATAAATTTAAGCAATCTATATGCAAAATTTCATCCAAATTAGTCCAGCCGCTTGTGGCGTGAAAGACACAAACAAACGGACAACGTTTCACTTTTATATATTAGTAGGGAAGCACTAAAACCACTGAATAAATCATCATCATCATCATCATCACCATCCTGACCAGCACCATTATCGCGTAACTATTCTGGACATGGACTTCACCTGCCATCGTGCACGCTCCAATTTACAAGTCCATGAGTGCGAGCAAGAGAGCACACGGTCATCATTATGATGATCATCATGGGATAAGGCCCCAGATGGCTTAGCATGCGCACCACGAGAAAACTTGTCGTCGCTGTTAGAGTGAGACACACTTAGGCCCTACCATAGTTTTGTCACGGTCCCCCACGAGAAAAAGTGTTGAGTAAATTATGTTGCGACATGCTAGCCGGACAGGTCGTCAGTCCACCTGGGAACGGCCTACGCTGCGTCTTCCGGATCGAATAAATAGTACTACTGTTAACTGTTGAACAGATTTTGGTGAGAGGTGCGGTCTTGGAATAAGATAAAGCTGATTGTCTTTCCCTAAAAACAGACATAAAACTGCAGGCCTTTTCATACCGTGGACTCTAAACCATTTTAATTTAGGTATGCCTGGATAATTGGATATGCCTTAATAAAGACTTTCTTAATGGCTAATTGGATTATCATATCAGTTTATAGGTAGACAGTATTTTATTAATACCTATATAAAAATTAGCTTAGTTTATTGCTATAACTATAATATGAAAGAAAAGACATGCATAAACAATTTTACATCAAACATTAACGATACTTGAAACCAACTAACTTACGCAGAAGACATTTCAAACCCAAAGTTGGCAGCAAAGTTAGGGTAAGTTACATTATGTAAAACTTGCTTCGGCTTCCGAATCTGGTATTTCCATACGAGAATATAGGTATTGTATGTAAACAGTTGAACAATACCTGACAATACACAACTTAGCACAATGTACTAGCCACTTCCATACCTATCTTTCATGGTAGGTACGTTTCAATAATGCTATACGGCCACACTACCTTTACCGTCTACCGCCAATTACAGCATTAATTATGACATTAAATTACCGCCTAAACTACCGCGTCAAGTGGTGTGGTTATACCAGAGTTTAGTAGAGCTATAATTTTTTTTATTCACATACATAGAACCTGGACTCTAACTAGGATTCCTTGTATCTAGGGACGCAGGAACTACGAGGACCATGGTCCCATAACACCCAGATCCATAACAAGTATTTGCGCTTTTTCTTTCTTACACAAATACCTACTAGTCCTGTCGTGGGAATCAAACCCACCACCGAGGCCTCCTGCTCAACAACCGCACCACAGAGGCTGTCAACTGCCATATACCATATTGATTTCCAATGTAAAATTATGGCCATGTATCGTGACTACAGCCATATAAGTATCATCTTAATTATGGCCTACATACTTACCAACCTAGGTCATAACCTAGTACTGTTATATATTCTGTGATTATGTCCATAAATATGCCATATCACGGTAGTGTGGTTGCAGCATGATAGGTATACAATTTGTATAATGTAGGTACTCTGATGCTACGGAATCAAAAACCGAACGTAGGTACCGACGCGTTTCCTAGAAGAAAGATCATTTCAATTCTGTACTCCCAATGGCATAGCATGGAATTAGTGGCACAAGGCAGAAGATTTTCCGTTTTGTGCCACTAGCGACATACCCAGTGGCACAGAACGGAATCGATATTAATGATATTATACATTTTTAAAGAATTTATAAGCTAAGTAAGTACATTATCCAAGTTTCTAAGAAAGCAAATGATAGGTTATTTTGTAAAGAGTCAGACAAATGAGTTTGCCTATAATTATATCGATCTGTTTTTGGTGCGAAGAACAAAGCCGTCTGGAATATTACCTAGCCAGCCAGCCTATAGCTAGTTACCTACAAAATGCTAATTTATATTTGAGAATATGCGTTTAGCCAACTCAATTATTTTCATTGTTTTGAACACAAAGATCTTTTGGCCTAAGTACTCATTTGCTCACTGTAATTCGCGAGCTTTTTCTTTTGCCATTCCTACCTAGAATATTGAAGTAACTCGTCGCATTTTTAGATAGCGTAGCTTAGGTACCTACAAAACGAATTTTAATAGATTTTTGGTTTTATTTTTTGTTTATTGGTTTGTGGTTTTTAGGTGTTTTTTCTGTAGATTACGCTAAGCACTATACTGCTATAAAAGACATGGTTTTTAAGGCCTTGCATCTATTACTAAACAAGCTGTTTGGTGCAAATTCGAAATAACGATGGTACGTGCACTAATCATTATGTAAATGCTTTAGCTAATGGCCTTCGACCGGCAGCTAACACGTATTACAAGTACCTATATAGATATCAGAATTTTAAGTAGTCTATCGATTGCTGCGGACTAATTTGATTAATTTCGGTTTGATATGATCCAATGGGTCGTTTAATTTGGGACAGGCAATAATTAATCGGTAATAATTATTTGTTTAAATTATAGAGTCCTATTTTCAGAAACATTACAGAACACACTGTTCTGGGCAGCCGTGACACCTAACATCAAATGAACGACTAGCTTGTTGAACCTCTAGTTGATCCAGAGACTGCCTCGTTTTGCTAGAACTAGGTTAGATCTAAACAGTTCAATTCTAGATATACCTAATTGATTATAGCTCTTAACTGAGTAGGTTCCTGCGGTAGTGGAGCAGTGCGGAGGTAGGGAGGGAGGCAGTATATGTACATGTGACGTATCAGAATTGTAGCGTTCTACACGTGATCGACAGTAATGAAAATATTTCTTACGATATTTCGCTAAGATGGTCATTTTTATATTCTTCCTTCACTTTCTTTGCGTGATTGTCATTTTTTGCCATTTTTATATTGAATAATTAGAAAATAGATCATTTTTAATGTAAAAGAAAAATTTGAATCACAAGCGGCGATACTGCTGTACAAATCATATTATAAACAATTAGCAAATAGAGAAAATAGCTCTTCAAGAGCTCGTTTCTTCTCAGATTCAGATTCAGATATTTTATTGCTTCCATAGTGTACATAGATGGAATAAGTATAAAATTAATTAAGTAGGCTCATTATGGACCCCGTCGGGCGCAGCAAATTTGGAGAGAGAAGGACGATTTCACAAAAGAGTCAATATGTACTTACGAAGAAAATAATAACATATTAGTTTGACTATAATAAAATTTTACTCCCAATGTTTTAATTGTATTTATTAATTAATTTAATGTCAATGGAGTATATAAATATATATATATATAATGATTAATTATTATTCAATGTCATTCTTATCGATTCTAAATACCTAATATTATATAAATGTTTAATGTCAAATGTTGGTACCTACATAATATTCATTATCTTAAATTTTCATTTGTACATAATATTTTATTTTCGTTTAAATACTCATATACATTACATTCTCGGTCTTTAGAGTTAATGTATTTTCAGATCTATAATATTTGGTGTTTGTTTGCCGTGTTAATTTAATTTAAATAAATAAAATAAATAACGTTGGTGTAACGTCGGCCACTGAGAGCTTACTGAGAATTCTATATAAATAAACTTACCGCGAAAGACTGTCTATTACGTTCGTCTTAACTTTATTTTCGTATTCTTCTATATTCGGAAGCTATAGATAATTCATTCGACGTATTCCTACTAAGGGTGACTACTTGCGATAATTTTAACCCCCATATCCATCCATTTTTGAGTCATCATGTTTTCAGCTTTTCAAAATAGGTACCTAAGTATAAAATGCACTATCAAAAATGTTTTCAAAAAAGTATCAATTTACTTCTCATTTTTCTCCTGATTTATAAAAACGATTAAACACTGGCTATTCATCAATATTAAAAGAACAATTATCGGCTCAAATTTTAAAATGCGAGATGAAAAACGATATTATTTCAATTTTTTATGAGTTTTTTTCCACTAAAATGCCATAAAAACAAAAAAGCGTTATAAAACTGGCTTGCGGATTATTTTAAAAACATAACAGTTTTCTTAGTTTTTCAACGATGCATAACAACTAAGAACTTATTTCAAAGAAACTGAAAAAAAATTATCACAAAGGAAGCAGGCGGAAATTTGTATTCGAATTAAACTTAAGGTCTTTCTTTAAAATTTCCATAAAATTAATTAAAAAGCAAGCTACCCAAACAAAAATACAAATTTAAAATAAAGTTATGTATTGGGAGATTTATTTATTTTTATTTATTTATTTAATTCTAGCTTAAGTAAGTATTACATAATATTATGAAGCCTTAGATCCCGCACTAGGCATGCCTGTGTCGCAGGATCTAGCCTCTTTCGTTCCTTATTGAGATAGGTATTCTGTGCTAGTGAGTTTTAATGTGGTCCGAAAGTGTATGTATACACGTATATGTATGTATAGATTAGAGTATTCATTTTTCCCAAACTCGTATTGTAATAGGCTTGCTATATACCTAACATTTTGAAATTAAGCACTACCTATGTAATGTTGCCTATCATTATGCTTACTTAGTATGTACAATAATTGAATATTAATATATCTAAATACCTTATCCAATTTTAACTTGTAAAAGTACTAATAATAGCCTATTAACCATAACATTTTTGAGTTTTGAGTTTTTTTTAGCCTACAATGACCTCTTCCCATCAAGAGGACCGTTATAATTATGCTTGTTTGCTACCTATAGCTAAAAAGCTCTGTTAAAGGTTCGAGTAACATACCTACATACGTATTAAACTATTTATCCTGTGTTCGTAACTTCACTTGATTTTCTGACCTTTGTAGTTTACGAGAGCGTAGCTGTGGTCAGGATGATCGTAAACCCGACACCAATAATTTAGACGACCCTCTTGATCCTGATAGTCTGCCTGTGATGGTACCAGTTTTCGGGAATCCATTTTAGTCTGTGTAAGTATTAGCGTTTGTTTAAATTAGGTACGTTAATTTTATTCTGTGGTATTCTAAGTGCGGACTGAAGGGAATTGTTAATATTTCTTAGAGGAAGACAAAGATTTTCCTTGCGAATATTTCTTTGTCCAATGAAATAACAAGGAATTTTTGGTGAATGTCTAATTTTTTAGTTATCATTCATATGAAAAAATTGTGGGTATAAAGATAATCAAAAAATATGATTATATATTATATTATATTATTTGTATAATTTAATATTATTTGCTGACTAAACAATTGTATGTTATGCTGTATTACTTATATATAGATAGATAGATAAATTCTTTATTGAAACACCACATCACAAATAGTTAAAAGCCAAGGGTAGGGTTATTCATCCGTAAGGTAACAAATGGTTAAAAACTCAAACACAAACACAAACCAAAACACAAAACACAAATTCACAAACTCACAAGTTCACAAATTCACAAATTCCAAATTCACAAATTCACAAATCACAAACACATAAATCACAAATCACAAATTCACAAAACAAACACAAACACAAACCACATGTTTTATTTTTTCACAAATTTGGACCATTGGTTAGGATTTGTTAGCATTTTTAACCATTGGGTACCTTAACTACGGATCAAAAAACCCACCCTAAGTGAACAAGTTTAACCAAACTGTAACAATGGGCAGTCTTATCGCTCACAGCGATCTCTTCCAGACCACCTTGCACGCGGAAACGAATAACGTAGCAATAATGTGCATGGAATATGTTATAAGTATGTATTTTAAAGAAAAAGTAGGTATCATAATGTGCTGATTGTCATTACTACAAGCTTCGCTTAGTCTGAGGCTGGCGCTGTGTGAAATGTCCACAAATACAACAATGCAACTGTTATGGGCAGCCGTGTCACTTAACATCAGGTAAACGACTAGCTCGTCACGTCATTCATTCTCATAAAAAAAAACTTGAATTTAAAATACGGCGTACGCTGCGTCTTCCGGTTCGTGGTCGCCACTCGAGAACCTTTCTTCCCCATCGGTTGTCAGTTCTACGAGCGATGTGGCCCGCCCACTGCCACTTCAACTTGCTGATTCTCAAAGCTATATCGGTGACTTTAGTTCTCTTGCGGATCTCCTCATTTCATTACCTAGGGACGCGTAAACCATTCACAATTTCAGGGAAGAACGGATTAAATCGAACGTTTACTGATTGTGGACACCCCTGTTTGTTGAATATTCAAATAATTCTCCGTTATTAAATTCTGCGGATCGCCTTTTAATTTTGCCAATTGTAAATGTTTTAGACAAATATTTTCCTTTTGCTTTATTCGGAACAAAAGGGGCTTTTTACGCGCTTATTTTCACGTAAAATAATAACATAATACATGAGAATAAAACAGGGACCACCTTTTTGTACTAGCACATAAAAGGTTTTTTCGGTTAGCTAGATTATCTTTTGTAATATGTTTCTTTTTTTAACATGTTTTGGTTAGATCTTGTTTTTGTATTCAGATGTTTTTTTTCTACACAAGCACCTATACAATCTTATAAGTCTCTATGAAAAAGTGTACCAACTTGTTTTGAACTGATTGTATTCACACAAAAATAGTTCTAGTACCTGGCTATAGTATATTCATCATCATCATTATCATCAGCCTGTAGACGTTCACTGCTGAACAGAGGCCTCCCCCCAAAGATCGCTACGCGTAGCTTGAGTCACTGCTCGCCTTCTGCATCCATCGGCTCCCCGCAGTTTTCACCATATCGTTGGTCCACCTAGTAGGGGGCCGGTCTACGCTTCGTGGTCGCTACTCGAGAACCTTTCTTCCCCATCGGTTGTCAGTTCCATGGTAAATATATTGGTCAAACTAATATTAAGTATAATGTGTAGTGTTTAGTCTTTTTGTAGTTTTTATGCTAAAAAAATACAGACCAAACTGTTAGATATTAACCCCTTTCATTTAACCTATTCCGTTACTTTAATTCTATCATTTCATATCTTCAAAAATGTCGCAATGAGCTAGCGAGATAGAGGACTCACAAACATACGAGCCTTTTAAAAAATATTTTAAGTTTTGATAAAATACTGTAAGCCTAAAAATAGTTACCTAACCCTCAACAATTTCAAAATATTTTATTCAACGACGCTAAAAAATTTTACCATAAAGCTCGTCAACTTATCCTCGTACAAAAACAAAAATTAATAAAACCGAAACTATGGTTCAGTTGAATGGGCCTCGCTTCGGCGTATGTTTCGCACTCATACTGCATATTTATGACTTAATCAAGCCAAACATCTGTTGCCTACACACAGATATTACCGCTGTCTCAACTAACATGTCTCGGGCGTAAGTCTCGGAATAAAGCCTAGAGTTTCATATTTAACCGAGGATTAATATATCAGGCGCAAGTGTTTCCCGTTTGTAAGTTGAGTAACTTAAATTAAACAATGTTAACTCTGAGAATTCAGAGGTTACACATGAAAAGGCCTTCTAGAGATTACAACTTGGCTGCAAACGTTTATGTTTGTTTAAAGTCGGCAATAGCTCGAGTGCGTTGTTAAATATTTATGTTTATTCGAGATTCGGGCGGAATATGAGTTTATTGTGATGAGTTAATTACTCCATCCAGATTGTATTGGAAATAATTGACTTAAAACCTCGTAACATGAATACAGAGGCGCACAGAAGGTCGTGCCGAGTTTATCAGAAACTCAACTAAAGTTAAATCTAATAATAAAAATAAATAATAATATAATTACAATAATTCATCGAAGAAACCTAATTTAATTCAGCCGCTACACTTCTACGGAATTATTTAATTTAAGCGTAGGTATTGTAATTTTTTGATAAGTGTCTGTGCGCGAAGATAGGTACCTCTTTTAAGCTCTTTTGAGCCGTGAAACCCGCGAATGTTTAAAAAGTGTCATGTATACCTATCATAGAAGTCCAATGATATAATTATTATCATGAAATGCGTGTTTTTTTTAAATGGTGTATCACAACACAATACAATATCTACCATATTGTTGTGATACCAATGAAATTGACTCACCGAACCAAGCATGACTCAATAGCGCTTTCAATGATAACTGCTGTTTTTTTTTTAATATTGATCTAAAATTCTATCATCATTAGCCGGATGTTCACTGCTGGGCGCAGGTTACCTGTGTTACTACTTCTACTAGTTTACTACCAGTGTCAAAGTAACACGGGTAATAAAAAATATTTCCCTTTAGAGCGCCAATTCGACTGGCTTTGTCTCTTGCATTCTCCCCGTGGTTCTGACCGGTTGCCCTAGTACGGACGGTAGACAAAATTGCCTTTCTCCTGTTTTAATTCACTTGACAATTAAGCTTGTATGAAGAAAGTGGCATAAAACGGGGAAAGACAATTTTGTCTACCGTCCGTGCTAACCCAGCAGGTCGTTGGTCCACCTTGTCACTAGGTGGACTAACAACGGTAGACACTAGGTCCTAGTGGGAGCCGGCCTACACGCTGTGCCTTCCGATTCGTGGTCGAGACCCTTTCGTCCCCATCCGTTCGATTAACCGACGTTTTACAAGCGATGGCCTGCGCGTTGCCATTACAATTTGCCATACTTTTGAAAGTATGTTGGTGACTTTAGTTCTCCTGCGAATCTCCTCATTTCGGATTATCACGCAAGGAAACCCTGAGCGTAGCCCGCTCCATAGCTCGTTGCGTGACTTTGAGCTTACTAATGAGGCCAACAGTAAGACCACATTGAATATCAATGTCAGCATTAATTTTATACTTGACCCTATTTTGTCCACTTTCGTAACGTCGTTTCTTTACTTTACTCCTGAGATTTTCGTTAAACGATTCCTCGCGAGAAGCGTAAAGTTAAGTGTTTCCCTAAGCTGCTTGTGGTTTAATTTTAGTGCGCTGTATTCCTTGGTCCTTCATATTCTTCATACTTTCAAGTACTTGACTACCTACTTAAAATATAAGCACATGTAATTTTCCTCTGTTTTAAAGCAAGATTTTATGAACTCCCTGTCTTATAATATTACGTAAAGCTTATTTTTAAAGGTAATTTGAAGTTTCAGATTTTATGCACGCTTATTTATGAAAGTATTTTAACATTGTTCATATTAAAAAATTAATAAAGCAAAAGTTTTTAAAGTCTTGCACTTCATAAATGTAGCTCCACGTCAGATTTTTACTAAGCTTTTAGTATTTCAAAACAAACGAAGACTTGGTATTATACGCTACTCTATTTTCCTTAAGAATATTATCGTATAATTTAAAGCACATAAAATAAGAAAGCAAAGCTTTTCTTTGGAAAGCTCAATCTTTCAAAGTCACGAACTTATACTTATACCTTTCGTCATAAGCTCATAATATACTTATATACCTGTACTTATACTTTAACGTTCTCAAAGGAATAAACCTGATTCATAAATTATTCTCAAAACAAGCCTAAATTATATATTTTTGTTATAGCGATGCGAGTCTAGTGCTTTTGAATTTTAATATTCCCTCTAGAGTACCTACCTACCCTCAAATAAATCGCGGGTATGTTAATGTAGAGGTGAGTAACGAACCTCAAGTTTTTGGAAGAGCGTCAGCGTCGGCTGTTCGGTACCCATCGCTCTTCGTGTTCGTGGCCGGCAACGCCGCGATTGCCGCGGCCAGCAATTTGTACCGCATAACTTCCGATGTGGGCGCTGCACTGCCGTGATGAATATACATTTATGACTAACATTTTTTTTTTACATAACTGCTACAGAAGTTGCCCTATTTACATAGGTCAAGTCTATGAACTCTGCCACATTGTGACACAGTAGAAAAATTGTATGTTGGCAAGGCATTTTCTATTATTAGTGCACGTTTGGCTGACTACCATCAGCCTGTAGTTAAAGCTAATTAAGCTCGCCGTTTTTTTTCATCGAATGACGTACGAGCTAGTCTTTCACCTGATGTTAAGCGTCACGGCCGCCCATAACAGAAGTGAAGCTTGACTAGCCGTTCTAATATACCGATCAGCAAAGTTAAGTAATGTTCGCTGCGATCACTACTTTGGTGGGTAACCATTACAAAAAGTGATATTTACAATTGAGTGCAAAGCACTATCGTGCGTCGGATGCCACGTTCAGCCGTAGGTCCTGGTTGTAGCCTTAAGACAATAAACGTTAAACTGAGTTGGAAGCCTATGGGTGGCCTAAAAGTTCTGATACCAATTCTGACCACTTGTCTACACGAGAAGAGGAAATCCAATAAACCTGCCAGTTCTTTTTAAAATGTGCCTTATTAGTGCTCTTTATAAACCTCTTTTTTCTAATTAGTTAGTTTAAACTCAGTAAACTAACTGAGTGTGGCAGTTATTGGATAATTAACCAGCCCAATAGTTAGTTACCTTAACCCACTCAATAGACACAACCGCCTTTGACACTTCATTTTGCTCCAGCCAGCTCGACTTATGTCGGCGGGATTACTTCCACCCACGACTTGCAGATGGGATCGTTACGCACAGCCGCAAGTTAACTAACCTATAAATAACTTATGTCAACGTTAAATAATTGAACAGTTCACTTGGTAAACGAATTTTTAATCTGAGATATTTGTTTTGGAAGTGGTTTTGATTTACTAAGCGATGGATAATAGATTACTATTTACCGTCACTTAGGATGGGTTTTTTTTAACCAATAGTTGAGGTAACCAATGGTTCAAAACTCAATTCTCAAAAATTTGTTAGAGTCTTTAACCATTGCTTACCTTAACTATCGGTGAAAACCCCCAGGCTTAGGATAGCACATATTGATCATGTAACTTTGATTGCAATGCAACAGGCGACAATACATTCTTAATTTAAAAAAGCTCGTAGTAACTGGTTGCAATCAAATTACATGATCGCCTAGCTATTGGTCGCTATATACTTATACTTTTACTACATTACTAAGGGTGAGTTATTTAATAGTCAAAGGAGAATGGGCAAAAATGTATGGAGCGTGTCCTATTCGCGGCCAACAATGATTGTGGTATTTACTAGTGTGATTTAGTCCTACAATTACTGTGTAGAAGTTTTATTGCTGGGATTCTCTTGGGGAGTTAGTAAAATGTTTTTTATTTTAGAAGGTTTTGCATCGTTTTACGACTTTAAAATATATATCGTTTTGTTTTTTTTTTAATTAAGTTCACAATCAAAAGAGCCTAGTTATCATTGTAAGAGTAATCGAAGTCCGGGGGCAAAGCAGGGGTCAAAAGGATTCTAGAAAAAACAGAGGGTTCTATAATCGATCGCACAGTACACAACGTCACAAGCGTAATCGAAAGACTGTGCCGTGGGCAGCGCTCGCGCCGACCGCTTTCATTCTTATCGCTGGAAGCTGATTGGCCCTCCGTGTGAGCAGGTAGAAAACCGGGTTTTTTGGGTCCACTCCGTCAGTTTGTAACCTTTTTAAGTTAAGTGTTTGGTGCATATACCAATAAATAAATAAAAATCTACTATAATACGATATCGCTCTATACATTATTCACATTTAAATATATTTTTTTCCAAATGACTTACAGCGTTACGTCCATAGTAAAAGTTATCCATTAGTAGTTGGACTTTAATTTGGCATAGGTTTCGTTACTGGCCGCCGATAGGACAAAATGCCCATTCTCCTTTGTTAGAGTTTTCGACCATTGGTCACCTTAAAGGACCCATTGGGACCAATGGTCGAAAACTCTAACAAATTTTGACCATTGGTTTGTTAGAGTTTTTAATCATTGATAACTTTAACTACGCATCAAAAACCCATCCTGTAACCAATGGTTAAAATCTCTAACTTTGACCATTTGTTAGAATTTGTTAGCATTTTTAACAATTGGTTACCTTAACTATCCGAAAACCCACCCTTGTCCACCGCACCGTCACCGAGCCGTCACCCGAGAACGAGATGTCGTCATCGAATTACATTGCTAGTAATGTACGTATCGCCGAAGTAGCCAGACATACATTACTAGCAATGTATATCTCTCTCCCATCTCGTTACCGTTGTCGGGGCGGTATCGGCGGGCGGTAGACAAGCAGCCTTAGTCTTGGGTTAACTATGTAAATGAATGACGGGACCTTTTACGGGCAATGCGCCTTTATTCTTTAAAGTAACTACTGGGTTGTCTGGAAGAGATCGCTTTAAGCAATAAGACCGCCCATTGTGACACTTAGTCATAATATTTCCCTCTAAATGTTCGTGTAATATGGTGTTTTCAATAAAGAGTTTATCTATCTATCTGTCTTACGCGTATATGATCGCGTATATGATCGCGTTGCGACCCATAGCGCTATTCAGATTTCAGACTGCTACATTTAAAATATTCCAGAAAAATTTGTTCACTTTGACTCCGTTCATGAAAGAAGCTAGAAGGAAGTATTTCCGACACAGACCTTTATTTAATTAATGTGCTACGACTCTGAAAGCGTGGACAAAACGCGAGGTAGTGTTTTCTTTCATAAACCATGGCGCGAGTGACTGATACCTAATTTTTTAAGTTAATTAGAACTGAGAGTCCAGTACTGAGCTCTCTATCAGTAAGCTGCTCAACCAGTCAGCCTGTATAGATATACGCAGAATGCATAATAAGCACCTGGGAACAAACAGCCTGGCTAGCGTTATGCCACCTAGTCAGAGACTGTCTTATAATAAATAAATATGTGTGAACATTTCACACAGCGCCATCTAGCCCCAATTAAGCATAGCTATGGGAAGCAGATAACTGATACAATACTTAGATTGGTTGATGATAGCTGATTAACAGGCAACCAATGAGCATCCAGTAAAAAAATTTTGTGGGCATTTCACACAGTGCCATCTAGCCCCAAACTAAGCAAATCTTGTACTATGGGCACACTGATAGAATACATAGATACTTTTTCTTTGTAAATACATACATAGAATACAATATAACACCTAGATACAGAAAAAACATCGATGTTCATCACACAAATATTTGTCCTGGGCGTGAATCGAACCCACAACCTAAACGTTCATAAGGCAGAGCAAACAGGCCAGTCATATTGCCCATTATGTTTGAGTGCTGCAGAACAGACAACCATCTGTGACTAATATGAAAAATTAACTGCCTCATTGGCTTATGGTATTATTCATCAAAAAATTATGTGGAATTTTTTATGGCCGTAAATGTAATGAGCTCTATATTTTTGCATATTTCAAAGCCCGCTTTGACCCGAGAATTGTCCTGTTGGTCCCGACCAACAGGATAATTCTCGGGTCAGGAATATTATGAGGGATGAAATTGAAACCTAACCAACCTTTTTTCTTCTTATAGTAATGCGTCCATGACTGCCAATAAAGTCTAGTCGAATCTGTAGTAGTCGTATCCTTTGTAAAATGATTGGATGTTTGGCTTGCGTCGATGGAACTATGTAGCCGGGGATAACACTCACGTCGTTTTGATTTGTAACATTTCTTTTTGTATCTGTTTTTGTACTAGGTGGTAGGACTTTTCTGCAAAGTTCGTCTAGGTAGGTACCACCGCTTTGCCAGTTATTCTGCCGCCAAGCAGTAGTGTGCAGCAACTACTGTGTTCCGGTTTCAAGGGCATTGTAGCTAGTGAAGTTACTGGGCAAATGAGATTTTATGACCTGATTTCACTGTCTAGTAATCTGATTACTAGGCTGTGTGATGTCTTAGGATGACGTGCGTAGTGCAGTCTCACGCAAAACTTTATTATTTTAAACTTGTGAGTGACACTGCAACTGTTACGGGCGGCCGTGTCGCTTAACATCAGGTGAACGACTAACTCGTCATGACATTCATTCTCTAAGAAAAAAGTAAGTATAGATAGAAAATGATACAAGAATATCTAGTGAAACTCCACTAAAACTAGTAAACAGATTATTTACAATTGGCCTATACTTTACATGGCAGGTAGTTAGTTGCGATCCCGTATCTAAGATACAATCCCCTCGGCTCCACTTTAAAACAGACTTGTATTGTGTAACCCACCGCGAGAATTTCCAAGGATGAATATAAATTAAGCAACGTCCGGATAAATATTGGGTTGGGTTTTCGTTTGACTACTTACATTTCACCTGTTTTCTACTAAATCCTACTTACTATCTTACTTACCTACTTACTTACCTTTTTTGATATGTCCTAATTGAAAAACAATAGCGAGTTTTTTGTGGCGTAGTGTTTAGTGTTATTGTAATTAGTTAGTAAAGGCACGTAATACTATTAATTACTATTATTATCATCATTAACAACAGCCTGAAGACGTCCACTGCTGTACATTGGCCTCCCTCAGAGAGCGCCACTTTGAGCAGCTGCTTGCCTCTTGCATCCATTGGCTCCCCGCGGCTTTCACCAGATCGTCGGTCCAGCGAGTGGGGGGCCGGCCTACACTGCGTCTTCCGGTTCATGGTCACCACTCGAGAACCTTTCTTCCCCATCTGTTGTCAGTTCTACGAGCGATGTGGCCTGCCCATTGCCATTTCAAGTTGCTAATTCTAAGAGCTCTATCGGTCACTTTAGTTGTCCTGCGGATCTATTCATTCCGGATCTATCTCGCTGGGAAACACTGAACATAGCTTTCTCCATAGCTCGTTGCGTGACTTTGAGCTTACTAATTAGGCAAAATGTAAGAGACCACGTCTCGGTTCTATAAGTCATCTCTGGTAACAGACACTGATTGAAAACCTTGGTTTTCAGGCTCTGCGGTATTTTGGACAAGATGATAGTTCGAGGGTTCTCAAATACTACCCAGGCGAGTTCAGTTCTTCGTGTGACCTTTTTGTCGAAGTTGGACCTACCTAACTGGACAGTCTGTCTGGTAGACATAGTTGTCAACGACTATATTGTGATTATGGATCGCTAATTTATTTCAGAACTTTCATAGACTGTTCTTGAATTTGGTGTAAAGTGTTTTAGTAGGTACACCAGCAAACATGACTGTGCGTTCCCAAATATGTAGGCATAGACTGTAGCAAAAATAAGCCCAAGGAAGGAATGCTTTTATTATAAAAACATGTTTTTTTTTATATGTGATTGAATGACATGACGAGCAAGTCGTTCACCTGATGTTAAGCAACACAGCCGCCCATAACAGTTGCAGTATCACTCGAATCTTCAAAATAATAAAGTTTCGCGTGACACTGCACTGCGCACGTCATCCTGAGACATCACACAGTCTAGTAATCAGATTACTAGACTGAGTGATCAGATCATAAAGTCTCATTTGCCCAGTAATTTCACTAGCTACAATGCCCTTCAAACCGGAACACAGTAGTGCTTGCACACTAATGCTTGGCGGCAGAATAACTGGCAAAGCGGTATGTATCGGAGCAATCCTGCCAGCATGCTGGACACGCTGACAACGGATAGTGGGCTGGAGTGGAGCATTTGGACTGTACAAGTGTACAGGTACAGGTCAACAAGATCAACATAAGTACCTTCATAACAGTCCAAGTAGGAGCCATATATTATAGTTGTATTTAAAGGTAGTACGAATGGTTGTAGTAGTTATTTTAAATATTAAACAATATTTGCCGTAAAAAAGAGGTAAATAGTCATCCAGTTTAATAAAGAAATAAATAAAAGACTTTTTTCATTATTATGAGTGGTGGTAAACAAGTGGTCAGTCATTTAGCAACACAATGGACTGAAAAATTATCTTCAGCCATCTTTCAACTAAACTAACTACTATATTTATTTATTTAATTCTAACTTAAGTAAGTGTTACATAATATTATGGAGCCTTAGATCCCGCACTAGGCATGCCTGTGTCGCAGGATCTAGCCTCTTACGTTCCTTATTGAGGTAGGTATTCTGTGCTAGTGAGTTCTAATGAGGTACGAAAGTGTATGTAGATATGTGTGTCAGTGAATAGAAGTATTTGTTTTGTTCATGTTTTGTTTTGTGTTTGTGTAGATGACAGGATATGTATTGTGTAAAATCCCTACTTTCCTAATACTATGTATATAAGTGAATCATTGGGTGTAAGGTGTAAGTATGTAAAATATTAATCCGTGAGACTTACATGTCCAAACAACTGAACCGATAAATATTCATCATCAACAGCCTGAAGACGTCCACTGCTGAACATAGGCCTCCCCCAGAGCACGCCACCTTGAGCGGCTGCTCGCCTCCTGCATCCATCGGCTCCCCGCGGCTTTCACCAGGTCGTCGGTCCACCGAGTGGGGGGCCGGCCTACGCTGCGTCTTCCGGTTCGTGGTCGCCACGAACCGTGGTGACCGATATAGCTCTTAGAGTTAGTAAGTTGAAGTGGCAATGGGCAGGCCACATCGCTCGTAGAACTGACAACCGATGGGGAAGAAAGGTTCTCGATAAATATTACCAATTAATAAATTATATTGTATAGTTACTTTAAATATATATCTTAAGGACTCAAATGTGTCTTTCACTTAATGGGAAGACATCAAAACTACAGAAACTTGACGCTCCTTCATTGCACACTCTACTTAACTTAATCAAAGCATTTCAATTCGCTTAAATTGTAGACACAGTAGCAATCCAAAACTCCGGAGTCGTCACCGGAGTCAGGACTCTGGGCGGGGACCGGAGCCTCGGCTCCAGATTTACGAACCAACTTTACTTGCCACTTAATTTATGACGTAAAACTTAGTTCGCGCGTAAATAATACTCTTCAGAACGTCTTCGAATGTATTTAGAGGTTGACTGTACCCACTGACTGTGCGGTTTGTAAGGGACTGAAGATAAACATGTGTGATGTACTTAATAAAATTACGCGAGTTATTCGGGGAGATCGGGGTGGGGGATTAGCTTGGGTAAGTTAAATTCTAAGAGTGGATTAATTCTGAGTTACGTTGGTACTCGTGGTATTTCCAATGATTTCAAAGGTGGGGTGGTTTTCTAATAGGATATTTCGCATCGTAAGCTCTGAGAGACGTGAAGCAAATTATGTGGATGTGTAACCTTAAACTCTACCTACGAGTTAATTGGTTTTAGGGCCGATATTTAAAGTATAGGATAAATTTTAACGGTTAGTCATTCTCTCAGTAAAAACTCTTTGACTTTAGAATAAGAATCTGACTATTAAGTTCGGCCCTCTAGCCTGGTTGGTATATACATAAATTGTTTGATATAATGTGGCGGCCTATCCACCCTGCCGACATCTACCACATGCCAGCCAAAATTTAACGTACCTCACGTTGAAACCGATGAGCGGAACATAACCCCCAGAAGAGATGGGGTAGTACTATTCATAGACCGGTTCCACATGGCACCTGACTAGGTAGGTAACCTAGTGCTCGCCTGTGAGCAATAAAGAATCGGCCATCGAGCATATAAACAGAGCATTTATTGCAGCAGCATCATATTCGAAAGCCAGTTCCCAAAGTAGGTGTTTTTTTTTTTTTTTTTTTTTTTTTATGTGATTGAATGACGTGACGAGCTAGTCGTTCACCTGATGTTAAGTGACACGGCCGCCCATAACAGTTGCAGTGTCACCCGGAACTTTAAAACAATAGTTTCGCGCGACACTGCACTGCGCACGTCATCCTGAGACATCACCCAGTCTAATAATCAGATTACTAGACTGAGTGATCAGATCATAAAGTCTCATTTGCCCAGTAATTTCACTAGCTACAATGCCCTTCAAATCGAAACACAGTAGTGCTTGCACACTACTGCTTGGCGGCAGAATAACTGGCAAAGCGGTGGTACCTACCTAGACGAACTTTGCAGAAAAGTCCTACCACCTAGTGTATCGTGTATCGTGTCACCAATACAAAATACTACCTTCACTCTCAGCATAATGTACTTACTCTGTCGCAATAGAGTTACTGTCAAAGCTTTGTGTTCCTGCCTTGCAACAATGGTCTACACTTCGACTCTGTAAACTTGTTTCTTCCCGGAGCTTAACGTTTGTAAAGCTACGACCTTGTTTGTAATTCAGATTCAAAGACGAATTTACGTTCGGAATAGTTGCTAGTGTGTCGCTGAGTCATGACTTGTGCTTAGGCTGGATAACCTAGCTAGACCCTATGGTAGCCCGAATAACCAAAACCTCTCCAAATAATACTTACACAAATCCTTAAATTAACTATTGAGTTAATGCAGATAATGTGAGCTGTGAAAAGCTAGAATTGAGTTATTCACTTGAACATTAAATACTAACGCAGACTGCGGTTTTTATACAATCTACAAGACCCCACCTGACCCTCTTAAGAGTTAGTACACTCACTTTTAAAGGAAAACGCCCGTATGTTACGCCCCCACCAATTTCCAGCGCTGTAGGCTGTATGTTCTCTGTCAGTCACTTTGGACAAAGCCTTTAATTAAATATCAGATTATATTTATTTTAATTTGAAACGAAGAAGACAGCTATGAAAAAGTAAGAACTTCAGGTTCTGGCTTTAACCTACTTATTACTTTTCCCATTTTATAGTTTTCAAATACTTATTATACGTTACCGTATAACATACTATTCAAAGAAATCTATTTACGAAAGGCTTCCATTAAGCAATGCCTAATGCCAGCCAAAGTCCTAACACTGGCTGGCACTATACCTATATAGTTTGCGGCACACAACTTGACCCATTACCTTGGATGCGCAGTAGACGACTAAGGTACACTTGCGTGCAGTGATAGCCTATTTCGAGTTTAGAAGTTTTGCTGTTAAAGATTATTTGTTTTATTGTATTGTATTATAGTAATTCTGTTTCTTTGTTATTGTGTTACTTTACTAAAAAAAATTTGGACAATGCCGCGGAAACATAACCCAGTTCTAAAGAGACAAGCTGGAAAATGGTGTGTGACGTGTACTGCTTTATGATGCAAAGTAAGTATAGATATTACCTACCAAAGTAAAGGTCTACCTGAGTAAAGGTCTCTAAGTTACCTACCCTAGACTGGCTCCGAAAATTTAGATTTAAATCTAGTTTGATGAACTATCACGGCTAGCTAACTCGAAGTTTCAAGGTTTTTTAATAATAAGATAATACAAATACAAAATAGTTTATTGACATAAATATTTTTACATTATTTTAATGAATCCATAGATTCCAGAACTAGCTTTTAAACTGTATTTCAGGAATCAGTGGCTTCTCCCAATAGTTTAACACTTATATAATGTACATGTTGGGTAGGTAGTTCCTTAAATAAGCAATTTTACAAAACATGTGTATATTTTACAAACGCTGACAATGACCACTATAATATGTCCGAAACTGTACTTGGTCGAATTTAGCTCAAGTTGTTTGCCGTTGCCTATACTTCTTTGATTCTGTTGTTTTATAAATACTACACTCTTACACCGTACGTGTTTCAATCGCAATAGATTTACAGTTCGGATTAAAATTCAAGAACTTAATTACCACAAGGCATACATGATCACAGATATTCTGTATCTGGGTAGGATAAAGCTAACCGTGTGCGATAAATCACAGGAAGTGACGGAGTTATGACGTATCCAAAGGCTTACATCGAGATTAGGTGCTTATCGATGGCTTACGTAACAGTATGGGGAATATAGTGGGACAGTGGGTAAACCTTGAACAATGTGGGCGATTGTTAGAGCTGCGGGCTCTTGAATGCAGCCGATCCTTATATGAAAGCCTTTTGGACCGGTTTGAATTGATCTTCTCCGTTTGATAACTATAGTTTATAGTTAGTGTATAGTTTTATATTTTATAGTTTTGTGCGTATATTTGATCATTTGAAAGAGAAAAAAGCAAGCTGACCCCACTGTTGTGTGGAATACATGGCCAGGCAGAGGGAGAATAAGTGAAGAAAAAAATCCATAATTATTAAAAAAATAAAATTTGATCAGCCTTTTAGTACGTATAAACAAGTAGTAATTAACTTGAGTAGAGTTAGTTTTGTAAACTAATTTTGTAAAGTCACACGGTTTCAAGCGTTCAACGTTGCACTAATTCTGACACGCTCTCTAAATAAAAACTAAAAACCAAGAAGGAACCAGGAACTATTTTCATCGGTCGCGCTAAACTCCATAGAACAATAGCAATAAAAAGAAAATCGGTAACAAAGTAATGAATTGTTAAGTAAAATTAATTATTTCCTCTGTATTGGTGTTGCTCTCGGTTTAATTAGTGAAGTGGCCACTACGTGGCGCGACTCGAGCCGCGAGTAATTGCTCGGAGGACGTCACCCCAAAAAGTATTATTAAAACACCTTTTAAATGTTTAATAGATAGAAATTGTTTATTCCAAAGTGTCACTGAGAGACGTAATACGAAATTAAATAAGATTACCTTATATATTTTTTTAGGGAAAATTAACTATTAATTAAATGGATTCTTGAGTCATGTTTTCGATCTAGGGTGCCGCAGTAAAATAAAATGCGGTGACGTAAGGTTAAAGGTTTAAAAATAATAGATCATCGCACGAACTAAATAGACGGATCGTACTCGAAGTACCGGCTCGTAGCACTTCGTAGAGCCTATGCCTACGTAATGCAGATCTGTGTAGCAACTTCTACGTAGCGCTACGCCGTAGACTAAATGTAGCAGTATCGTAATTTTTTTTTTTATACGATCCCATACTTAGATCATGGACCTAACTAGGATTTCTTGTGTCTAGGAACCCAGGAACTACGAGGGCCATAGTCGCGGGAATCGAACCCACCGCTTCCGGGTTATGAGCTGACCTGCTCAACCACCACACCACTGAGACTGTCAAATGAAAGAATACGAGTACAGTAAAATAGCGTTTATTTCAGCCCATAACTACATACTGATACATACATATTTATATTTCCAAAAGAGGACTACTTTCTAGAGTCTGCGAGTAATTTTCTAAAATGACAAACAATTCCAGATACAAACAAAATCGTACAAAACAAATAGATACACATAACTACAACAATAGAGAAATAAGGTTGAAAGCTTTGTAGTTCCTTTGAAAGAAATATTATAAATATTAAACGTACTTATTTCTTCTTTCCTATTGGTATTCTCTCTGTTTAATTACCAAAGTGGGCGCTACGTGGTACGACTTGCGACTAATTAACTGGAATGAAAAGTTAAGAATACAATTAGTTATAGTAAAGAGAGGCACAGTGGAGCAGAGATATAGCGCAGTAAAATAACTCCAGTATAAAATTTATATGAATTTAAAGAGGTAGGTGCGGATTGAACCGCACCCTATCATGGTTTTTGAACGGTTTCAATGAAATAGTTTAGCATGAAACCGTTTGTTGCTAAAATAGAAATACAGGTATGGATTACAGTATTGTACTTAGGGTACAAAAAAGGCGAGATTTTTATTTGATTAATGTTATTTTAAAATAATTTCCATTCATTCTCTTATAGATTTACAGTTTACAGAAATAATACTGTTATACTAGAACACATACCTGTCTCCGTCTGTCCAAAGCACTTCGCTAATTGGATCTTATAAATTCCTATTCCGAATTATTCCGATCTCCGACAGGGAGCTCTCTCCTTTAATGTACTTTTCTTATGAACGCTAAAGACATCATCATCCTCTTTGCCTTTCCCCATCTGTTACTGAGGTCGGCTCCCAATCTTGCCTGTACGAGCAACTGACATCTGACCTCGCAACCCATAAGGAACCAGTAACAGGAATGGTTAGATCAGGTGTCAGATTCTATCAGGCCTATGACTCCCCTAACGATTGCCATAGATGTTGTTATGACAACCGGGACCGAAGGCTTAACGTGCTCTCCGAGGCACGGAGCGATGGCATCTAAAACTGCACATAACTAAGGTACTAGATAAGTCATTGGTGCAGGACCGAGGATCGAATCCGGTGCCGTAAGGTTGTGAAGCACACATGCTACCACTCGGCCAACATCGCAACATGAACGCTAAAGACATGAATCACTTTTTTGCTAACTAAACTACAAAACCTCACAGTTCAGTGAAAAGTCACTAGCAAACTTGCCCCACTGCAAACCCTCCACTGCACCACTGAAATACCATTATACCGAACAACAAGAGCTGAGCTAATGGAAATTAGCTCCCGAAGCTAATTGCCATGAATACGTTTAACATAAATCAACGCTTTAAAAAACATGACGCGAGATAACGTCCGAAATAATACTCCTATACTCTGTACTAATGGAAGCGTTATCGCCCATGTTTGGAAAGTTAATTGACACTTACGCGGCAAAAATTCTCATGAATATTTTATAGGTTTGGAAGAAACGCTCTTGTTTTTGTGCTGGGGTGATGTTCGCCTGTGTAGGTGGGAATTGGATTACGTAGTACGTGTTCAGAAAACCCACGGTCTTGTGGCGCATGACAGTAATCTGTCATTACTATCACGGTGTTTATACGGCGGACGCTTAGACCAAAATATATGGGCGGATGGCTTTATCGTGTTATAGGTAACATATTATTCAGTATCTACACAGGATGCAATTTGATTAATTAGCATAACTTGAGTACATGATAGTACATAATTTATTGATGATTATTTATTTACACATAACATAAACGGTAAAGATTGCAAATGAAAATATTTTTTATTGAAAATTATGTACCTACATTGCCGCGGTGCGTAAATGTAGTTGGCACGAACGATTTTGATACTGTTAAAAGTTTTTTAACTTGTATGTAATAATTAAAAACAGTACTTAATTATTTTAATGTAATTTTGTACTGTAGCAGTTTATTAGAAATTATCGCATTTTTGTTTGAATAGAGTCAGAGACCATGATTTGGCAAACGTAGTGTAGTACGCCCGCCGACTATCTTGAGTACGGTTTCCGCCGAGTAACTGGCAGTAATTAGATGAAAAGAGCCGAAGACTAGGCTCAATGACGTACCTTGAGAGAGTCCTATGCAGGCTGATAATGATGATAATTCAGTATAGTCGTGCGAACCTTATGGATAGCCAGGTAAAATCCTCCGTTCCCATTGCAATTACCAGTTCCGTTGCCATGTACTATTACCAAGGGGCATATCAAGGTAATTTATGTTATGACCAAAAAAACCATCTACAGGATTAAAACCCGTGTCTTCCGTATCACTCACTGCTAAATAAATAATGGGTGTTTGTGAGTTCTCACACACGTACGGTTTTATTTTTAGAGAATGTTTTTTTTTTATCTTGTATAATTTCTAGGTATTTATTTTTTCATTTATTCCTGTTCTATAAGTTCTGTAGATCAGCCTCTGTAAACATTGTGGATTTGCAAATCAACATCTAGTATAAACAGCCATTACTACATTATTCATCATCATTAACAGCCTGAAGACGTCCACTGCTGAACATAGGCCTCCCCCAGAGCACGCCACCTTGAGCGGCTACTCGCCTCCTGCATCCATCGGCTCCCCGCAGCTTTCACCAGGTCGTCGGTCCACCGAGTGGGGGGCCGGCCTACGCTGCGTCTTCCGGTTCGTGGTCGCCACTCGAGAACCTTTCTTCCCCATCGGTTGTCAGTTCTACATTATTAGCAGTGAGGTGTAATTACTAGGTACATGCCACCAAGACATCATCATAACAGCAGGAACTGACTCAAAACTAAACCTGCTATCTTAGTAGTAGTTATAAAACGCAATCGAAGCCCAAAACAGTAAACAAAACATAATTTCACAGGGGTAACTTAGGGACTTACAACAATAAAATAAAATGCCGACTTATAAATTAATTTAATTTAATTGCTTGCATGTTTTGAATACACATGGGGTTGTACAAAGCCATTCTATTATATTCTCATTTAAACGAGGCCAGATCCCGGCGATTATGAACCTTATTAAAAGCTTAGCTTATAATCTCAGGCTAAAACAATATAGACCCGGCACTTAGAAAACAGAAAGTGAAGCCAATAAAGGAATATGAAATTGCTAAATCTTACCATTTCACCCAAATAATTTTCAAGTGGCGACGTCTTTTATACGTCTGATAAGCTTGCTATCTATTTGTGTCTTACGATGAAACGAAAGTTTCCGACAATACAACAACAAGTAAATTTAAATCTTTCATTTAAAAAAACCCCGCTACAAAAGTAACTCTATGAGCTAAGAACACTACCAAGTCACCTTTAAAAAAACGGTTGAACCGTTTGAGAGTTACAATAGATAGATATACAAGTTAAACTTATAAAGCCCTTCTCTTGTGTTGGGGATTTTAAAAATGAAGAAAGTTACGTTTTTTGATTTCGTATTCCTTTTCGGCTTCAACTTTTAGTTCTGCGTTTTAAGTCTATTTTATTTTTCTAGTCTGAGGTAATATAAATAACATATTATCTTGTTCTAAGCCCGAGTAGCAAGACCCTAAAGCTTCTTACGCAATAAGGAAACCAAACGTTTTAAATAAATTAACTTTTTAGTACACAAGAAATGAACTACATTTTTTTATTACTTCGTTTGGATAAATCTTTTAAACATCAGTTAGGTACTAATTAGTGAAAATAATAAAATGTGTATAAAGACTAAAGCCCTATTCAAACCGGCGCGTTGTTCGTATCGCTGTGGGTAGCGGTATACCGCGCGGCTTTTCGCCCGGGTATTTTGTATGAACTTTCGCTCAAGTTCCGCTCTAGCCGCGAAACTTCAACACAAAATACCGCGCGGGATTCCGCGCGTATTTACTGCTACCCACAGCGGTATGAATGACGCAACGGTTTGAATAGGGCTTAATATTTTAGTACGTTAGTAGCAGCTTTATATTGACCATTTTGCATCACTGAATCAAAAAATAACAATTTTCAATAATAATTGATCGTCACTTGTAAATACATGTTGTTGTAGTAATATTTATTCAAGATTTACTATGAGTTAACAATTTAGAGTTAATAAGTATTTAAAATTGAGGTAATACATTTGTTTTGCTTGTTCTGGTTGACGCAATTAGGCATCAAGAGATTGAAACTAAGGGTGGGTTTTTTTATCCATAGTTAAGGTAACAAATGGTTAAAAAACTAGTGATGTAACGACTCGGTTTAACAACCTGGTTTAGCCCGGTTTGAGCCGCAAACCGTGCAAGTCGGTTCGAACCTATGTCAAACCGATCTCTGCGCGAGCGGTTTGTTGATCGCTGGCCCTACTTCGCTCACGGGCTGCGGTGAGTCAGCGACGCGGGTCGCGGTTCGCGTCGTCTTCAAACCGAACCGAAACCGAACCCGAGATCGTTACATCGCTTCGCTAGTTGTAGCGAGTTTGCGTCGGTTTGAGACTAACCGAGTGGTAGTTGAGCAAGTGCAGCGAGTGTTTGTGTTTAGCTAGTGTTTTATTTCAGTGCGTTTAGATAGTGTTTTACGGCCTATTTATAATAAAATATGAGACCATTGGTTAAGGCAGATCATTGCGTTATATGCATAGATTTCTATCTCTAAATGCGAGAAAAATGCAAAATTAATACTTTTTATTCATTCTTGGTCTCCACCAGAAACGAATGCCTTTTTGTATTTATAATCCAGTTTCCTTATCATAAAATTTTAGCAAGAGCAATACGAATTAGTTTGACGCATCGGTTTTGTCATTTCGGTTCGGTTTGTAACTCGGTTTCAAACCGGTTTACAAAGATTTTTGCGGTTCGGTTTACGAGTCGGTTTGCATGAATCTCAGACCGGTTCAAGTCGGTTCGAAAAATTTCGAGATCGTTACATCACTTTTAAAAACTAACAAATTCTAACCAATGGGCAAAACTTGTTAAGAGTTTTTAACCATTGGTTACTTTAACTACGGATTAAAAAACCCACCCTAAGTCAAGTAGTAGTTATCGTATCGTATACCTACATACAACTAAAAATGCAAACTGAACAATATTTATGTGTTGCCATAACTTTAATACAAAAGGTATCGTATAAAATTGTAGATAACATTTAATTTCTAGAATTACTTTTCAGTCTTTTTTGCGTGTAAATGAACGGATGCTTTTTATAACTAAGTTTGCCAGTTGCTAAAATTAAAGAAACACGAAACCTGAACGCAAACTTATGATTAATATAACAACTATTAATACTACAATTATCTACATCTACAAGATAAATCTTAAATATTGATGCTTTTAATTTTAAAAAGACTTTCAGGTTTATACAAGGTGAGTTTGAATTGGTATGTTATCCCGAAAGGGAGGGACTGGGACCATGATAGCCCACAAGTTGTGAGAGTGTTTCTAAACCTCCATACTAAAAAATAAATCCACTCACAAAATTGCACGTGCGATCGCTACGAGAGTTAACAAGATACTATAAATTTATTTCTAAGCACAGGTCATTCTAAGTGCATTCGGTCAAGGACGACGTTCAACCAACCAGCTGCGCTAGAGCTATCTTCGAACGTAAACTTTACAGGGCATTACTTCAATGAAAAACTATTAATTTAGAAAAGTCGTAGAAGAAACATTGTCTACCTTGGGGAGTAGATTTACGGGGGTAAATCTACTTCCGAAGGTAGACAATAGGGATAATATACCAATTCAAACTCAGATAGTAAAATAAGAGTGAGATTCCTGAAGCTCACGTATTTCTTAAGTGATAACATTCTATTGTGTAAATGCCTGCATCGCTTCACAACCTTAGAAAATAAAAGATAACAAAATAAACAATGAAAATTTCAAAAGATTAGTAATAGTAATATAATATGTACAGTACAGCAGATAAATAAGTATTTTTAATTTTTTAAGTACGTCGCCTTTCGTAGTTTAGCAAGATGATGTGCTAGCGGCATTGATTGAAATTAATTTCATCTATATCAGATCTGTCCTTAAAACTACTTTTATTTATTTTAATAAATAAATTGTAAATGAAATCTTATAATATCTCTTAATACTAACTTAAATTCAACTCAAATTATCTAACTAGTTATCTAATAAAACTGAAATTTTGAACGCCTCTACTTTTTTTAAATTAAATAAAGTTCATTTTTTTTTAAATTGAGATTAAACTTTATTTTATTTAACTTAATAATGTGTATCATCTAATATGTATTGAAATTGCATTGTTTTGTTTTTACATATACTAGATAATATCATAATTATAAGTAAATACATTTTGTACTGTCAAAAAGTTCGTACATTTAAATATGGCGAAGTAGTCCATCAGTTTCATACATTTCATATCACAAAATACATATCCCATCCAAATGTCAGTTTCTACTAAGACGGTAGAAAATTTTGCTCATGGCAACACTATCATTCTTACCAAAGCGGTTATACACAAGTAGCTGAGCCATTATCGATACCGTTATTCAATATGAACTGTATACGATCGTTGATAAAGTCTATTTTGCGTTCACACATATTGTCTAGTTGGGCCGTTTTTTCTCGAATGTGGTAGGGTATCGTCGTTGTTGCCAGTGTTATTGTTGTGTAAAAACGCCATTTCTACCCCGCCGTCGCCGCTCTAAAAACACAAAATATAATTTATTAATTTATAATTTCTAATTCAGATTAAATGACATAAATGCTTGCTTCTGATTAATTAGCTACCAATAAATACCTCAGAATGCATTGGATTAGCTGTAATAGTGATGGGCACCTTGTTTGCAGGAATGTAGCCGTTAGTGCCACCTGTCTCGGGCACTGAACCTTTTTCTTCTGGAAAAGAAACATAAACCGCAATAAGTCATTTCATAAATCATTACTTTTTAGTCGATTATTGCAAAGAATGTTGGACAAATGGAAGGCAGTGCTACGTAACGTCAAAGTAAAGTTCAATTGGTTATATCTACAAAAAACGATCTTTTGCCAGAGTTTGAAATCTATTAAAAGATTAATAATACTCCGCTGTTTATCTCTGCCTGCACCAATGATTATTCAAATGATGTGCAGAATTGGCATTCACTCTTACAACATTGAAGGAAAACATCGTGAGAAAACCGGCCATGTTCAAGAATCACTAAAATTTAAGTACATGTGTCATCCACCAGCTGCCCTAGCACAGACGGTAGACAAATTTTTTTTGTGTTTTGTTGCTAGGGCAGCTGGCTAGCGTGGTGCTAATGACGCGAAAAAAAATATGGTTCATTGCCTGCTTAGCGTAGGTAACAGATTATTACACAGACCACCCACTAGCATGCGCACCGCGACTAAATTTTCTCGACACTATCTCGTGAAAGACCGTGACAAGACTAGCGGTAGCGCCTAATATGTCTCACTCTAACAGCGACGGCAAGTATTCTCGCGGTGCGCATGCTAGGTGGGCTGGTCAAAAAGGAGCCTATGGATGCAAGAAGCAAGCAGCAGATAAAAGTGGCGATCTAGGAGGAAGCCTATGTTGGACTGGCCGATAGCTCAGTTGGTAGCAGCTCTGCCTTCTGAACTATAGGTTGTGAGTTCGATTCCTACCCGGGACAAACATTTGTGTGACGAACATCGATGTTTGTTCTGCCTGGGTGTTATATTGTATTCTATGTATGTATTTACAAACAAAAAGTATCTAAGTATCAGTTATCTGGTACCCATAGTACAAGCTTTGCTTGACTAGACAGATGATGACGTAGTAACGTACTGTCAGCAGGCACTCGCTTGGCCCTCCTGCAGAGTAGCAGCGTGACGGCCAGTATGAGCAGCAGCGCGGCCGCCCCGAGCGCGCCGCCCGCCGTCACCAGCGCGTCCGGCCGCCGCGCGCCCGCCGCGCCCGCCGGCGGCGCCGCGCTCGTGCTCGCCGACGCCGGCGGCCGCTGCGTCTTACCCACCTGCCGTGTACACAACGTCAGCTTCTACTGTGCGACACATGTGGAGAGTCTTGCTAATATTTAATTGGGGTCCTATGAATTTAAAAAGCAGCTGCTGTTAACAACTTTATTAATTTATATATGCTTAGAACATTAATCACCATGTGGAACCTTAAAAATAGGACCACCCAATCTTTTCCAGTGGGTGCCGTAAGAACCAGCTAAGGGAATACCCACGGAATGGATTAGCACGTAATTATAAAAAAATCCCAAAAACAAACAATATTTAAAGTAAAAGTTTTCTATTCCCACCTTTTTTCATCTTGTTTTTTCAAGAACGAAATTGAGCTTCGCCGTTCGATATTTAAAATTGATGACTATTTTACTCATACGAAGACAAGGCTGAATAGCGAAGCGACCTCTTTTGTCATTGGGCTGAATGCATGATGTCTATTGCCAGTATGATGGTTAGATGTACGCGAACTTTTTGAAAGAGTGAAGAGTTTTTTTTTTTAATTACTTATCGCCCTAGGGTTTTTCTAGCTACATTATTACCCTAGAGCGCTAATTGGTTACCAACAAGCCCCGTTTGGGGGTAATAAGGACCTACAAGGTACTCTGTGGGACCTACTTACCGAATATGAGAGATGTAAAATTATTTTATCGCGACTTCAACAAAAGGAGCTGTTTTCAGTTCGACCATTTTTTGTGTATGTTATGTTATGCGTTATCTCCTCCATTTTTAAACCGAGTGAAGGGGGGTTGCCATAATCACCACGCTTCGCAGGCGGCTGTGGTTTGTGGTTGGTGATCGCAGAAGATTTTAACGTACCAAACCAACGGGAATGCCGCTGCCCTGGATATTCCCTTAGTCGATTTCTCCTATTCACAATAGACTCTTTGACTTTGACTTTGAAGCTTTTCACTGTAACAAGTTTCTACCCCATTCCAATTATAAACTGTGAATTGAAAACGGCAACTCTTCACTCTTTACTGGAAAATGTAGTTTCGTTAAATCTCTCTTCATGTTCATTTTCAATCCAATTCTAATTCGTTCTAGTTACTGTGACTTGTAAATAAAAGCCCTTCACTGTAACAAGTTGCTGCTCTATTCTGTTCTATTCTGTTTCATGATTTACTGCTCGGGACGAACATTTATTATTTACTTTTACTGGGTGATTTAAGGATACTGAATTGAAAATTTGAATCGAGTCGCCTATGATCACCCAGGTGATCAAAGGACACTAAAGAGTAGCCTAATTCCATAACTAATTATCGTATTGGTTTTCGGTAAGGAAAGGTTAATCTTTATTGAAAACCGGGTAATCTAACAGTAAACATTTTTTCTTATTTGATAACCAGTTATCAAATTGGTTTTCTGTAAGGAAATGCAAATCTTTATAAATAAACGGGTAATCAAACAGTAAATATTTTTCTTGTTTGACAACCAGTTATGAAACTTGGTTTTCTAACGGGAATAAATGCCTATGACAACCCAGGTGATCATAGTGGAATAGATCCCTTTAGCTAGACTGTACCTCAACTTCAACAGTGCCAGATAACGTGTGGTCAAGACTGGCGCTAACTTGAGCGAGTACTTTCCCATACTCACTGCTATAACCCTCAAATCTATTACAGGCAACACTATATTACCTTTATAACGCTGAAAGCTGAAGGCGCTTGCGCAGTATACGCCTGCATCTTGACTTCATACGCAGTGTCAGGTAACAAGTGGTCAAGTGAGAGTGACCTGGCACCGACTTGAGCCAGTACTTTCTCGTACTCTCCCGCATTGTCGACCTGACGGTAGTACACGTAGAATCCGGTTGCAGTGACGTTGTCTGGCCCGGGTGACCACTATAGGGCGATAGATTTTACATAACGTATTATATTTGAATCTGGCTATTTCATCTAAGTTGAAATGGCAATGGGCAGGCCACATCGCTCGCAGAACCTGACAACCGATGGGGAAGAAAGGTTCTCGAGTGGCGACTACGAATCGGAAGACGCAGCGTAGGCCGGCCCCCCACTAGGGGGACCGACGATCTGGTGAAAACCACAGGGAGCTGATGGATGCAGGAGGCGAGCAGCCGCTCAAGGTGGCGCTCTCTGGGGGAGGCCTATGTTCAGTAATGGACGTCTTCGGGCTGTTGATGATGAGGTGTCACAGATATAAAAAAAAATTAAAAATTAATTTAATACATAATACTTAAGTTTTTTGAAACTCTCTCGAACAACGGTGAAGGGAAACATGGTGAGGAAACTGGCATGTTCAATAATCACTAAGATCAAGCACTGGTGGCATCTACCAACCCACACTTGGCCGGCGTGGTGGACTATGGCCTACACTCTCTCCCTGTGAGAGTCTGTCACAGTCTAGAATTTTTTTTTAAACTGTGTGAAGTCTCAGGAACGCGTGCGCAGTGCGCAGTGTCACGCAAAACTTTAAAGAGTTCCGAGTGATACTGCATTGTGCTATGGACGGCCGTGTCGCTTAACTCCAGGCGAACGACTAGCTCGTCGCGTCGTTAGTTTACATAAGAAAAAATACAATAAAATATAAGAAGTTAATTAGTATCAACGACAAAAGTACCCATCTAATTAAAGCAAATCTCCTGTTACCAGTTGAAACGTATTAGAAACATTTATCCACTTCTGGCACTCACTGTAGCAACAAGTAAAATCTATTAAGAATCCAGGAAATAAAACGAAATTCTATGGGTGAACCGACAGAGGAAAACTTGGCTGAGCTTAATTGGCTTGTTTAATTGACTTGGGTGAACTAAAATCAATGAATAGCTAATAGGTAAGTACCACCGCTTTTCTATTAGTAATTATTCTGCCGCCAAGCAGTAGTATTCAAGCACTATTGTGTTTCAGTTTATGTGGTACTGTAGCCTGTAAAATTACTGGGCAAAAGAGACTTTATAACTTGATCTCACAGTCTAACACAGTAAATGCCAGTAGTCTAGTAATTACTAGACTGTGCTGATATACTCAGTGCAGTGTCACGCAAAACTTTGTTTTAGAGTTTCGAGTGCCACTGCAACTGTTACGGCCGCAGTGACGCTTAACATTAGGCAAACTACCAGCTCGTTATGTCCTAGTTTACATAAAAATTAAATAGATACTCACCACCCACTCCAACTGCAAGCTGTTAGGGGAAGAAGCGGCGACTGTCTTCAGATCGGGAGGCTGAGGCTTCTGAAGAGTGCCGCCGCGCTGAAGGTAGAACTTGGCACTACTCTTGCCTTGCTTGTTGTCTTGGTTCGAGTATACCGCTGCCACTCGGAATCTATTGATATTTATACAGAACTGTAGCAAACTATTTCCCTTTGCTGCTGGCGAACATAACAATGACACTTACTTTACTTTTGATGACAGTATTTTTTTAGCCTAGGTGTCCTCTTTATCTCAATCTGTATACATTTTTGTGGTGCCGTAGTAATACAAGGACCCTTTATAAGTTCGTCATATCCAAGCTCTGTCGGTCTGTCTGTCCATCTGACTCTTTTACGATTTATAATTTCTAAAGTTATAAACGTATCTGGATGTAGGTACTAAATTTCGCAACGATTCAGATAATATAGATGTCAAGTTTACAAAAGACCCATAATTTTGTATTCTACATGAAACACGTTAAAAATACTCACATTGGCAAGATTAACATAAAAGCGAGCATAATTAAAATTGCTCCTAGCTCCATTGAGCTTTCACCTCCTGTTAGCTCTCTTACTTCACATGTGAATTCTTTTGTGTTACTTGAAGCTGACCTGAGTGAAGTTATTACTATAATAAACTCACTTAAGGTAAGCGATAGTGCAGGACTTGATGGCATTTCGTCAAGAATAATTAAATGTAACATAGGTACCCTAGCGGGACTTATTGTTCACATTTGCAACTTAGCCATGAACACAGGTCGATTTCCTGCAGCTTTTAAATCATCAGTCATTATACCTATTCATAAAACTGGTTCTAAAGATGTAATTTTTTTTTTTTTTTTTTTTTTTATGTAATTATATGACGTGACGAGCTAGTCGTTCACCTGATGTTAAGTGACACGGCCGCCCATAACAGTTGCAGTGTCACCCGGAACTTTAAAACAATAAAGTTTCGCGTGACACTGCACTGCGCACATCATCCTGAGACATCACCCAGTCCAGTAATCAGATTACAAGACTGAGTGATCAGATCATAAAGTCTCATTTGCCCAGTAATTTCACTAGCTACAATGCCCTTCAAACCGGAACACAGTAGTGCTTGCACACTACTGCTTGGCGGCAGAATAACTGGCAAAGCGGTGGTACCTACCTAGACGAACTTTGCAGAAAAGTCCTACCACCTAGTACTAAGCAAAAGTAATAAGCAATTATCGACCTATCTCCATCCTTCCATCATTTTCAAAAATATTAGAAAGAATTATTAATAAAAGACTGTCTAAATACCTTGAAGGACTTAATCTCTTATCCCATCAGCAGTTCGGATTTCGACAAAATCGGTCCACCTCTGACGCTGTCGGTGAATTAACCGAACATATAGTCAAGAGTTTGGATGCGGGAGACAAATGCCTTGCAATATTTTTGGATCTCGCTAGGGCTTTCGACACCGTGTCCATTCCACTTCTAATAAAAAAGCTCGAGTTGATAGGAGTTCGTGGAACGCAACTTTCATTTTTTAGAGATTACCTAACTGATCGTAATCAACGGGTTAAACTAGGTGGTGACGAAACCTTGAGTGATCCAGAAACTGTTTCATATGGAGTCCCCCAGGGAAGTACTCTAGGCCCAACTCTCTTCCTAATCTACATCAATGAACTGTGTAACCTTAACATCAATAATGCTAAAATTATTACTTTCGCAGATGATACTGCTATTATTTTTCGTGGAGAGAGTTGGGAGAGAGTATATTCTTATGCCCAAGAAGGATTTAATGTAGTTAATAACTGGTTAGGTCAAAATTTGCTTAGTCTAAACACAGACAAAACGAAAGTCTTGACATTCTCTATGAAAAGTAACTGTAAACCTCCGGTGACTGATCGCTATAATATCAAAGCTCATCATTTCACTGACATTAGCGCATGTGTTCTAAATACCTGCAGCTGTAGTATTCTTGAAAGAGTAGATTCCTTACGATATCTTGGAGTCATGATAGATAGCCAACTAAACTTTAATTGTCATATCAAAGCACTTACTTCTAGAGTTCGGAAACTCATTGCAATCTTTAAAAACATACGACATGTAGCTGACAAAAAAACTCTTAGAGATACTTACTTTGCTCTCTGCCAATCCCTAATTATGTACTGTATTGAGGTTTGGGGCGGAGCAGCAAAATCGCATATGATAACTCTGGAAAGAGCTCAACGAGCAATTTTGAAAGTAAGCAACTTTCTTCCCTATAGATATTCCACTTCGAAACTGCTTAAAGAAACCGATGTCTTATCTGTTAGGCAGTTATATATTTTGAGAATGATTCTAAAACAGCATAAACAAATCCCTCTATCAAAGTCCTTGAAGAATAAACGTGGTAAGAGGCGTACTGATATAGTGTTTATTGTTCCTAAATATATAGAACATTTTTTTCAAACAGGTTTCAGTGCTTCTTAGGTAGCTTTCTCTATAATAAAATGTCAAAAGTCGAAGAAATTCAACACTTGAACAACTTTCAACTAAAGCGGACGGTCACAAGGCTACTGAAATCATATTCCTATGATGAAACTGAAGATCTGCTTCAAGTACAAAGATAATCATTATAAGTACCTATTATTTTATAATGTATTTTACAGTATAAAATATAAGCCAGTATACTTAATAAAATGAATTACTAATAAATTGTAATAAAGTAGTGTCCGGTTACATGATAATATATATATATATATATATATATATTCAAATATTTATATTATATTTATATACCTATAAAACAACTATGCATAATTTGCACACTTTACACATAGGTCCCTACAATTAGAATTTGTATACAGATCTTATGTACATATACAGTAGGTATTTATCACTCATATTTATAAAAGGTATTTATAATATATGGTATAGGATTTAGATATAATTATTTTCTTAATTTGATGAAATGAAACATTTTGCCGGGTAATTTTTCTAAATATGTACTTAAATTTCTAAAGCACAAACTGTTGCAAGTATAATTTCATTATCTATAACGTGACCAAACTGTAATTTATATTGAGTCAACATCTGGGGGTGCACAGAACCCTATAACACAGGCTTTTAGCTTAGCATAGGGTTCTGAGGCTTATCACTTTTTATGAAAGTATTGCTGCTGATTTGTTGTTGCATGATAATTATCTAATTTATATTTCACTTGTGCTTTCTTACCTAAGAGAATGTTACAAATAAATGATTTGATTTGATTTGATTTTTGTGGTGCCGTAGTAATACAAGGACCCTTTATAAGTTCGTCATATCCAAGCTCTGTCGGTCTGTCTGTCCATCTGACTCTTTTACGATTTATAATTTCTAAAGTTATAAACGTATCTGGATGTAGGTACTAAATTTCGCAACGATTCAGATAATATAGATGTCAAGTTTACAAAAGACCCATAATTTTGTATTCTACATGAAACACGTTAAAAATACTCACATTGGCAAGATTAACATAAAAGCGAGCATAATAAATTGAATCCCACTGATTGATTAGAAAATTACAAAGGCTTGATGCATTGACATATAGATGTATTATTTCGTAAGAACAGACCTAAGTCAACGTTTTGAATACTTACTTCGTTATCTCACAAAATAATCTATTTTCTACAGGACATCATGGCGGCGTCAACTTGATGGCGTTGAATTTTTTGCCACCATTTTGACCAAAAGATAGATGCATATCCTGAGATTTAAATCTATCATGGCTTGATGTTAAATAAATTGAAATAAGAGTCGCAACATTGCGTTTAATAAACCTAAAACCGAAACGCCAAGCAAACGAAACACAAGACGTAAACGTTGTGGCAGAGTAAAAAAAACTCAAGCAAAGCAAAGCTAACATTTTCAGATTAAACGGCAGCTACATTTGCCGACAGCAAAATATCCAATAACATAAAACGAGAATGTCAAACATTGCAAAACCCAGACATGTATTGTTTGATATACATGATGAGTATTATCAGAGGGTATACAACGCATTGGTGGCACGTTTAGCGTTGTAGGTGTCCATAGGCTACGGTGACCTCTTGCCATCAGGGGCCGTATATATGCTTGTTTGCTTGTTTACCTTTAGTCTTAAATCAAATATACTATAAATACACAGTCTCTATGAAAAATCAAACCTCAAATGTGTCCCCGCGCCAATGCTTACTTACACAGATTTACACCTCTCTAGTTAATATAAAATAGTCCACAAGCGGTTGTTTAATTTTAATAATTAACCATAGCACCCTATAATAGCGTTGTAAAACAATAGGTGAGTTACATCACTTTCATTAAGCGCGGCCACACGCTAAACAAAGCATATGCCTTGTTTAAACGGTGCCATTTTCGTGGCGGCGATCGTGGATCTACTCTATATCTCATCGCAGCCTTTAACATTAAAAACATGTAATCCCAGATCCCAGCTGCGACGGTCTCTGAACGTCGCTCAAACTAGGCCAATACGATAGAAGCCCGGATGAATGACAACTCCATTATGAGGCTCTGAAAGCCTCCATTGTCTGTGGAATGCCTACGGGATCTTACCTGTAATACTTGTCCGGTGTGAGTCCGTCAATAGCGTGCGAGTTAATGTGTGGAGGGATCTCGTGGTTAGCTGTATTCCATTGCACGCTGGTTATGTTTGACGCTTCTTTATACTGGACCTGTGAAACAGCAGGCGTTTAGTCTAGGCGAGTGGCTCCTTTTCTCTTTTGTTTATTTGATCTTAGCCGCAAGATAGCAATTTCCAGCGAGAACGCTAAAATGTTAAAGGTACACAAACAAACAAACAAACACAAAATTCTTTACTAAGTTAGAGATATACGTACAAAATCTATAAAAAGCGTTTGTATAAGTAGTTAACTCCCAAATTCGTTTTTAATTTTATCAAACAATTGGATACTATTATTATTATTTTTGGCCTGGTTTGTCCCACTGCAGGGCAAACGCCTCCCCACCCCCACCTCCTTCCACTCCTCGCGAACTAAAGCTCTAATAGTCTAGTCTTTGCTGTAAAAATCTTGCTCGTTCCGCCATCTTCGTCTGGGCCGGCCACGTCGCCGTCTGGCACTCTGTGGAGCCCACTCTGTAGTGAGTTTGGCCCACAGCTCGCCTGACATGCGGCATACATGTCTGGCCCAGTTAGATTGTATGGTAAAGCTAAAAAATGTGTGCGTATAAAACAATGTTATGATTCATCTTATGGATAAATTAACCACAAGTCGAAATATGTTTGAGGTAGATTGGTAACATACATAATAGAAACTGTAAAGTCCTCTATATTAAATCAATAATAATTATCAGAAGCGTTTTAACGTATTAATGACCTACCAAATCTATTATAGACACATAATAATATACCTAAGTACCTAGTCACAAATCCATAATCCAACAAACAACAGACATGCAAAATTGAAAATCAAAATTTCATCAAAATATCATGTAGGTATAAATTTAGGTGTATGGGGGTAGTCGGTGCAATTAGTACGCCTTGAGAATCCGCTTTCATTCGTTAGACGGTGATATTGATATTCTCAAGTAGGTACCTATTGCTTGCTTTTACACTCCAAGGCGCACTGAAATGATTTATTCATTTGGCTTCCAATAAAATCCGATGATATATGTGGTACATCAATCAGTTTCAAATCAAATCAAATCATTTGATTATTTACAAGAATACACTATTAATTTGGGCACAATATCACAGAGTAAGTAGTGGGTGCATGCATTCAGCCTGCAAGCAAGCGTACAAATATTAGAGAATATTTTTGTTACTACATGTTACATATTCCTTGACACTATAAAGCCAGTCACTTCAATGTTTTTTAAACATATTTCCTTCTAATTTGAGTTTATTGGGTAAATTGTTAATAATAGTGCGTAGTGTTAACGTATATAACGTGTGTCTTATATCCGTTTTACTTATAAGTGGTAAAGGTATCAATTTAGTCTCAACTTTTTAGACGACCTTAACCTGGCAGCCGATAACGGTCAACAACACAAATATTGAATTCCCGGAAATCTTCAGAATTCCAGTAACCGGATGGATTATGATATTGTAATTGATAAAGTAACAAAGTTTTCAAAAGCAAAATTAATCTTACCTTGTAAAAAAGTATCGGCAAGCCGTGATTAGGCGCTTTTGACCACGAAACCATAACGCTCTCGTCTGTCAGGCGAGATACTTCTGGTCGAGATGGCGGAATCAAAATAGCTAAAACAAGAATATATAATTATGGTTGCTAATGAAATATCAATCATATGATGACAGCCAGAAAGGTGTTATTCTTTTACAAATATTGGTTATATATATATATCTTGGTAGGTTTTTTTTTGAACGGGCTAATGCTGTTGGTCTCTACCCACCTTTACAGCGTCACCGGGCAGGCGCTTAAGGCGCCCAACCGTCAAAAGTGGGAGGCAACTAGCATAAGGGCACCCCTGGGGTGCGAGCCTCGCCTTGGGCCGTTGCCGGGATAAGAGGATCGAGAAGGCTACGTCCACTGGAAGAGTGGACCCTATGGAAAGTAGCTAACCTACGGGGGGTGCGTCGACCTCGCCGGCGGGGTCGGTGTCAGATTGTGTTACGCTGGTATCCTATACCGGTGCCGAAAGCGGTACCCGAGCCAGAAGGGCTAGACTGATCCGGTGATCCTAGCGCAGCCGACACAACGGCTGCTATAGGAGCCTCTGGATCGCTCAAGACGTGTCTTGGGCGGCGACGACGGGGTGATCTTGGTAGGTAACCGAGTAAGTAGCTATAGGGAAATCAGATAAGAATAATAACATTTTCCAAACTTACGTTTATGTTTTCTCGGGTTTTTCCTGTAATGCCGTTTTGGAGGCAGTGGCGAAAAGTCTTTTGACCTCGTATCTTCACTGGAATAATCCTGTGGAAAGTTCTAAAGTTATTTGACAGTTATTTTCGCGGTCAATTAGTACACCTAATACTGTTAGCTATTTTATTATATCAAAATGAATCTCTTGATTACGCTAAGCAGTCGATACTGCTACAAATCATAACTCTATATACACACTACTCCCATATGAAAATATAAATTTAAAAAAAGACTCTTGATTAAACTTAAAATTATCTTCTTCCAAGGATTATTATCATAACTACAGTGACAGTACACACCCATTAATCTAGCTACGCAATCGGATATCGTTTATGTACCTTATTTTGACAGGTAATTTCAGCTGAACATAATCGAGCCTAGACTATTAGGACAAGTTTGTCGATTATCAATATTTATCTAGGTCGTTACATATTTACATTCAGCTAAATATTTAGGCAAAACATTTTGAGTTAAATATTAGTAAGTTAAAATGACAATGGGCAGGCCACATCGCTCGTAGAACTGACAACCGATGGGGAAGAAAGGTTCTCGAGTGGCGACCACGAACCGGGAGACGCAGCGTAGGCCGGCCCTCCACTCGGTGGACCGACGACCTGGTGAAAGCCGCGGGGAGCCGATGGATGCAGGAGGCGAGCAGCCGCTCAAGGTGGCGCGCTCTGGGGGAGGCCTATGTTCAGCAGTGGACGTCTTCAGGCTGTTAATGATGATGATGATGATGAAATATTTAGATCCCATTATTAACGACATAAATCTCAAAATGTCATCTCCACCACAAACATATCTAAGATAAATGACTTGTTTAGTTATTCTCGATGAATTACATTCGATCGGTCACAGGCGCGTTCTGTCATCTATAAAAAACTAGGCCCGATCACACGTTCCAAACCACGTTCCACGTTTTTAAAATGATGTCCCGATCTGTCACAATTTTTCATAAGTACCAAACTAAACTAGTCGAGGATTGCCTATTGGCCAGGCGTCTAAGGAAAGCATAGGAAAGTATACCTAAATGTTTACGGGTTTGGAGATTAATTAATATTTGGCATTAGGTACATAATGTTATGGACCAAGTGATTAATAGGCGCATTATGAATAATGACAAGCTACTTAGGCATAACAAAACATTGAAATTAGAAAAAAAATCAAATCAAAAAATCAATCAATATTTTAATCTATTTAGAACTTTTTTGAATTCCCTCATGCCAACCTAACGAACCACCCAATCTTTTTTCTGTCTCCGAATAAGTCTAAAAAAGAGGATCAAATACACGGACCTGTACATCAAATATTACATTATTAATTCGCCCTAAGTAGCTTATCATTATTCATAGTGCGCGGCATTTATGAAAAATGTTTATTTATTACTTGGTCCCTAACATAATATATACTTCTAACTTCATCTTCGGTGTAGGTATATTCTTCCTGACATTTTCTGAAAGGTCAGATAATTAATTTAACGTTTGATCGAGACAACGCGTGACCAAAATTCTGGTCTCTATTTAGCCTAAAGGATGGCAGTGCCATTGAATGGGGCAATGCCGCCAGCATTTGGGAATAGCAATGTGTTCTGTGATATGGGCACGTTACCTACGGCTTCTTAGATTAAGTTTACCTACCTACTACATTGTTTGTAATTTTAATTTTAGGATATCATTTTCTCTATTGATAGACCTTAGTCACCCTTAGTCGTCCTTAGACCTTAATTATTCAGCATTTGACTAGTGAAGTCACCTGGTCAGAGATCTGCAGAGGCATCACAGTGAGGAGAGCTGCGTCGTACGCGCACCCGAGAGAGTTGCACGCGAAGCACTGCACGATGCCAGCGTGACGCTTCTCCACGTGCTCGATGAACAGGTCCGTATCTGTAAACAAAGAATAAATTAAATAAATAACGCCCAACGATCACATACGTAGATGTAATCGTTGGGCGTTATTACGTACTCAGGCCCTATAGGATAGATTGGATCTAGGGACCCAGGAACTACGAGGACCATGGTCCCACAACATGCACGCAGACACAGAGCAAGTACCTACTCGCTCCAAAAATGCAGAAGTAATTCCTATCACGCTGGTTTTTTCTATAGATCGATTTCCCATAACGGGTTTCCCAAAGTTTTTTTATACGGACAGAATGCCTTTTTCTTGAAAGTAGTACTTAAAACTAACTGAGTTAGGTATTACCTAAAATTTTGATATTCTTGTCAACTCAGTGTAGATAAGTTTGTCCCGTTTTCCCTTGCAGTTAGGTACCTAACTAAAAACTTTCTATAATTTCATTTTTACTTCAATTGATGTGTTTGATACATCACTTTGTTCTCTGTATCTACCCGTTATTAATAAAAAAATGTTTGTAATCCCCAACAGCTGGGCTCTAAATCAAGTTCTAGAGGAAAAACGGTTTTATCATTTTGGCAAAGCTGCCGGCGCCCTGTATAAAGCCCTAACAATTTACAAATACAAAGATTGCGCGTCGTCTGGATATGGCTTTGTAATACACATATCAAATATTCACATGAATATAATATATCTGCTGCGATGGAATATAGGGTAGATCCACGATCACCGCCTCGAAACGGCGCCATTTAAACAACGCATAAATATGCCTTGTTTATGCACTCAGTCACGTGTGAGCGCGCTTAATGAAAGTGGTACGCACATATTATTGTTTTACAATGCTTTTACAGGTTCTTATGGTTCATTATTAGAATGAAACAACCGTTTGTGGACTATTTTATATTAGCTGGAGAGGTATATATCTGTAAAGCATTGGCGCGGGGACACTTTTGAGTTTTGATTTTCATAGAGACTGTGTATCTATAATATATGAAAAAAAATGAAAAAAAATGAAAAATACATTTATTTTGAACAAGGCATATAGGGAACAATTATATTTAGGTGGAAACCCTGGATCCCAAACTAGGCTCAGGGCCCGTATTATGAGGTCCAGGCCTCCTTCGCCGGAAACAATATCGCCAATGCCTAAGCTAGGTTACAAAAATTATTCAACTTAAATTAAATTAAATATAATCTTGTCTAATTAATATTCACATGCTAGAATATTAATCTACCTGAGGTTTAAGTGATTGGCAGGAAAATATGTGTAGGGGCGTGCGTATGAGTGTATGCAAGATATGTTAATGTAATTTATATATGCATCATAAGTATATATATATATATATATAGAAAATAAAATACAGTTATTAAATGTACTTTTAGAATAATATATAATTATGTAATAATATTTTTATTATTTTAACGCAACAAGTAAATCTTCCGATTCTTCGTAGCTCATACTATTTAGCTTAGTAAACAGAGTTTTTCTTAGTTCAAAAACACTTAGAGATTTAATGTTAATGTCTATACTTAGCTTGTTATAGAGGAAAGGCCCAATAAAGGACATAAACTTGCCCGCAAATGCCGTTTTAACATGAGGAACAGAACATACATTGTGTGTCGTACGTTTTTTCGCAGTTGAGGGGGCAAATTTTATCAGGGTGTGTTGATGAAGAACAGTGTGTTGGATGAATAGCTGCCTAACTGTCAGAACCTGGCACTCTCGGTACAAACTAACCGTAGGGTATCTGTAGGATCGGCTTGTACTGCACTTGAGTAAACCTCGTTGCGCTCTTTCGAGTGGCAACATGTGAGTTTTGTACGCCCCGCCCCAGGATGTTATGCAGTACGTAGTGATAGATTGACAGATTGAGAAGTAAAGCAGTCGTATTACATCCCAGCCTGCACTGTCTCGTATACTTTTAAAAACCGCTGTTAGCTTGCGTATTCGTTTTGTAAGTTGTGTTATGTGGGGTACAAAGGAAAGTCTATCATCAATAACGATACCCAGATATTTAATTGTGCACACTTTTTCTAAGACCGAACAGTTACACAGAGATGGTGTTCTTGAGCATGATCCTGCTTCATGAGCAACCAGAGAGAGTAATTCGTTGTTCGGAGGGTCCCGAATAGCAAAGGTTATATATTTAGTTTTATCAACATTAAGGCTGAGTAGATTATTTCTAAGCCAAGACGAAATCTCGTTAAAAGCAAACTGTGCTAATTCATAGGTTTCCTCCCAGCTATCTCCCTGTACCATGACAGCAGTGTCATCGGCATACGTTAATATGCTACAGCGTCTTAAGGACATTTCACAAAGGTCGTTAATATACACGAGAAAGAGAGTTGGGCCCAATATGCTTCCTTGTGGGACGCCGTAACTCACTGGAATAGGGCTACTGACATGATCACCGATTTTTACACTTTGTGACCGGCCACTCATGTAGTCTGCGATCAGTTTGTGCTGCATGCCTCTGATTCCAAGCTTTTCTAACTTTTTAAGCAGGATCGGGATAGATACGCTATCAAAAGCTTTAGCCAGATCGAGGAAGATAGCTAGAGTTTTCTTTTTTGCGTCAAGATTTTTGGAGATGAAATCCGTTAGTTTATTCACCGCTTCAGAGGTGGATTTGCCTCTACGAAAGCCATGTTGGTTGGGCGATAGCAAATTATTCGTTTCAAGGTAGTTAACAAGTCTCCTATTGATTACTTTCTCAAAGATTTTTGATAGTGATGTAAGTATGGATATGGGACGGTAGTTTCCAGTGAGTTTTTTTATCGCCAGATTTGTGAATGGGTATAATAATGGCATGTTTTAGAGCATCAGGGAAACAACCCGTACGCAGCGAGATATTTACTAAGTGAGATATGACTGGGGCAAGACTTTCTTTATTTTGCATTAACACATTAGACGATATATTGTCCCATCCTACTGAGGAATCTGATTTTAATGAGCCTATGATGCACAGAATTTCTGCTTCGTCAGTATCTAACATTACCATTGACTTAACTATCTCTTTAGTCAATGTTAGAGCAGAGTCATTTTTATCACTACTGATACGCTGCGCTATTGATTGTCCTATGTTTGCGAAAAAGTTATTAACCTTATCTATAGAAGCTGCGGGGGAGTTGCATACCTCAAGAAGTTCTTGTGATAATTTAGGTGTAGTTTTATAATTAGTGATATCGTTGATAATTCGCCAGTGGTACTTTAGTGTAATATTGTGCTACAATATCCGTGCGGAGTATATACCTAGTATCAAAAGAGCAGGAAGTTGCAAATACAATGAAACAGCACAATAGTCAGGTGGTTTGCGGAGATAGCTTCTTACGGAGGGAATGCAAGTGTTCTTCGTTTTTAATAACAATGAAAGGCGCTCCGTCTCTCTGCCGTAAGAACACCTTGCCATTCGTGACCCAGCAATGAGCGTATTCTTCGGCTTTGGCAAACTCTCGGGCTAAGAAATAAAGCCGCTTTGCTTTCGCTGTTAGTCTTTCCGATATGTAAACAGGGGAAGCTTGCCCATCAAACCCCAAATGCTTGCTGCTAAGTTGGTCGGATTTATTTATTCTATGGTGTTTCACAGCACCCAGAAAATGACCCTTGGACCATGTGTTAGTAAACTCCACCACAATAGTTGAGGTAGATGAGTCACGCTTACCCGGCAGGCGATACATGTCCTTCAGCTCATGGTTCTGAAGTGTGACATCCAAAGATCTGGCCAGAGTTTGCAGCGTGTGCAATAAATTATTCTTTGACTCTTTAGGTACTTTGGGTACATTTCTTATCTCGATAGCCGTCTTAAGAGAAAACCGCTCCATGTTTTCGAATTTATCATCCAAATGCGATACTTGTTGCTCCATTAGTTTACGCTGCGAATCGAGGCCATCAATTTTACTTTCAAAAACTTTTATTTGGTCCGTCAAGAAACCGATGCTATCTTCTATGTGAACATTTGAGCTCTGAACTTGATCAACACGGGTTTTAATGTCCTTCGTGTCCTTCCCACTCTGGGTTTTTAGTTCTTTAATGCAGGTTTCAATCCTGTCCATTCTATCGTCCTGTTTAGCCATCATTTCCGTCATCATTTTACGAATATCGTCTCTAACAGATGCGCACTCACAGCTTTGGTCATCATCATTATTAAGCCGGCGCTTTTTTTGTTGACGTGTGGTTGGCTTTTGCGTAGTACTTTTTTCTATCGAAGCAGATGCAACCCTCTGCTTCTTTACATCATTGTCAGACTCGGACGCTGATTGCAGAGGGGTATTTGACTTAGAAGCAGTAGGTGAGTGTAATGTTATGCCCAACATTTTGCCGACGGCACGCAGTGTAGGCCTATTTAGTTATTGTCTGTCAAAGATTGTGAGACAGTGTGCGTAATCCCACTATCCGAAGACGTCAGAAGTGGGCGGGACTTACTTGCGCGCGAGCAGCCAGGAGAGTCTGGGTGCCCCGCTTTGGCTCATAGACGATGTCGAGAGGGCGGAGTCTTAACAAAACGGGTTACGGTAAGACCGAGAGGGTGATATTTCTGTCTCCACTCACCGGTTATTCCCAGGGTTTTGGGGTTGCTTATGTCCGTAGCGTAGGGTTCAAATTCACCACAAAAAATATATTTTATAAGAAATTTTGCTTGAGCTGGTGGACACGACCGCTCCGCGTGACGGATCCAGCGAAAGAGCATATTTGATTTAAGTATATCTGTATTGATGGCTTCGGTAGTGTACTTAGTGGTTAGTTTTATTTTATAACACCATGGCTCCAGTGGGATGGCATTCATTTATAGTGCGGTATTTACGAAAATACGACACAAATTAGGGTTTTACCCAGGCGCGGATACAGTCCAGCACCAAGCGCGGTAATTAGCCAATTTACCAGCAAGATATAGGTGCATGGAATTCATCATTTAAAGAAAAGAGCACAAATTGGTCGTGTATCATTATTATACCTGTGTTTTACCACCATATCTGCTCGCCTCCTGCATCCATTGGCTCCCACGGTTTTCAAAAGATCGTCGGTCCACTCAGATAAAAAAAATGATCACTTCCAGGAAAGACAAGGAAGTTGTCGAGGTGATAAAATAAAATAAGGGGTGCAGAGAGTTACTTTTAATCTCGACAAAATGCAAAATTCTAGCCGGAAAATATGCGAATGCCGCGGGTCACAATTTGGTTGTACTGGCGACATTCCATAATTAGGGAAGAAAAAGATTCCTAATCTTTTATATCAATAATTTGCTGGTTGATTGGTTGATTGGTTGTATAAATAACGCCCAATAACGCCCAACAATCACATACATGGATCCTTGACCCTTACTAGGACTCCCTGTATCTAGGGACCCAGGAACTACGAGGACCATGCTCCCACAACACCCAGACACAATAAGTATTTGCGCTTTCTTTTCCTGTGTACAAATACTTGCCATATCACGGGAATCGAACCCGCCGCCTCCGGGTAATGAGCCGACCTGCTCAACCACCACACCACGGAAGCTGTACGGTTGGTTAGTTGAGCTGGTTGTATATTTCCCTCATAGTAGGGATGAAGTCATAAAAAGGTAAAGCTTGGGAAGATATGGTTTTGAAGGAATATAATGATAATCATCATTATATTTACCAAAAACATATCACGCTTAATATATTTGCTAAATAAATGCGAGTATTTGTTTGTGTGTTTGTTCTCTCTTCACACCACAAGTGATGTACGGATTTCAATGAAATATGAAATAATGAGATGTTAAAAATAATCGATTATTAAAAAAATCGATTATTTTTTTTAATAAAATCGATTTATCGATTATTAAATAATCAATTTTTTATCTCTTAGGTCACATCCCTAATGAAATGGATATAGCTTGTACGCTGGATTAAGATAATTATAAATGTTAGCGAGTGAAACCGCGGGGTGCAGCTAGTGGATTATGTAAACCCAAATGAAACTAACTAATGCATCGTTTCTACAATAATCACACCATCAGCCAGAAGGCGTTCACTGATGCTGAACACAGGTCTCCCACATAGAACGCCACTTTGGACGCTTATCACAGCGTAGGGTTTGCCATAAGTACCACGCTTGGTGATCGCAGAAGATTTGAATATAAGTACCGAGGAAAATGCTGCTGCCTTTGCCATTCCTTGGATATTCCCTTAACCGGCTCTTACGGCACCCACGGGAAGAGATGGGGTGGTCCGCGTGTTCCTATTCTCTAACCGGGACCACGTGGCATTATCTACAATAATGTCAAAGTATAGAACTTACTTGTCACTCTAATGCCCTTCCCACTCTTCAGTAGCTGAGCGTTCAGCACCCAGTACACTTCCGGAGCTGGTTGTCCACTTGGAGTTCCACACGGAAGGTGGACGTCTCCGTCTTCTGAGGCCGTCAGGTTCCTCATGATACCCTCCCACCGAGGGGGCTGGAGGGCTATGACCTTCCAAGATCGACGCAGGCCGTTGGCTGAACACGAGTATATACCCTGGAGCAAGTCACTGAAGAGTTTTAAATGTGATCTTTTGATGTCAGAATACCAAGCTTTGACTATTTTAATGCAACTATCAAATGGTATTGATAAATCCAACCTTCATGCCAAACAAAAGGCTGCCTCAAATAACTATATTTAACGAAGTATATAATTTTTTTTCGAATTAAAAGCATTGTTTCGTTACTCTAATTATATTGCAATTACATTAAAATTCACTAATCATCATCATCATCCTCTTTGCTTTTTCCCATTTGTTATCGGGGTCGGCTCCCAATCTAACCTGTAGCGGCGAGCTACCAGAATTCCACGAGCGACTGCCATCTGAAATCGCCACCCATATGGAACCAGTAACAGGGATGGTTAAACCAGGTGCCAGTTCTATCAGGCTTCTGACTGCCCGTAACGATTGCCATAGATGTTCTTATGACAATCGAGACCGACGGCTTAACGTGCTCTCCAAGGCACGGAGCGATGACATTAAAAAACTGCACATAACTTACTAGATAAGTCATTGGTGCAGGGCCTAGGATCGAACCCGGTGCCGTAAGATTGCGAAGCGCACATGCTACCGCTCGGCCACCATCGCTCTATTAAACTCACTACCTATATATAGGTACAGAATTAAAATCTTGAGTCAGATAAAACAACATCCTGAAACCTTTTTGTACTGTCTAATATTACGGGCTCATTGCTGTTCGTCTCTATCTACCTGGGTGGATCTTATACCTCGCCTACCAATCAAAAATGTACCTTTTCTCAAACATGCTTGTAAAGTGCATTATTTTGACAACCTCCTTCGAGATAAATCGAAATTGATGTACTGGCGAGCAGCGGCCGGCAAAAGTTGTATAAAAATCCATACCTGTCGTGGTTTAGCGGCCAAATAAATTACACAGTAAACCCATATCTGTCGTGTAATTTAAAAATGGAACGATCTTTTACATGGCAACCAAAGAGGTAACTTATCAAAGGTTTTATTTAAATTTCGAACTGGCTTAAAAATAGTTAGAGGTTTATTGAAAAAAAAATTTACATTTATTGTAGGAAAAATCATTTTCGAATCAAAAGCCTCGTTACTACTTTTCATTTCTGCGCCTTATTTGAGAAAAGTACTATACAAGCCTTGGCCACAACCAGGCATTAATGGACTTACGTATTTGTGCCTCGGCGTCGACTCGACCCACATTAATACACGTGCGTCCATCAATGCCTCTGTTGCTGGCCGTTGCAGTAATGTACTATAATGAGCCTGTAGAACCATAGCCAGGGGAAAAAAATCAATAAGACTACGTAACTGGAGTAGGACGGAAAGAAAACTAACCTCATCATCTACTGTGAATGATGACACAACCAGCATATTGTCATTCTTTGTCTTCATCGGCACCTTCCCCTCCCTACTCCAAGTAATTCTCGGAGGAGGGGTGCTAACTGCTCCACACCACAGTCGAAGAACACCATTCTCTTTAACCAGAACAGTGAGAACGCCGTCCTTGTCTCTCTTACCTACATAATCTTCTGTCTCTAGAAACCTGAAATTACGAAACTAATTTAAAACTACTAATGTTACTCGTCCCCAATGACAAGAGAAATTCGATCAACACAAACATTTGGAAATTAATTAATTGCTGGAGCTTTTCTGTACAGTAGCGTTTAGACAAGTTATACAAATTGCCCGTCTCGTTTAGTCTACATGCAGAGTAAGCAAATTGGAAATTAAGGGCTTGTGCAAGGCCAGCGCGAATTCAAGCCAAAGCCACAGAATAGATGTATAGTACTAGGCCAAAGCGGGGATGAGCCAGGGGCCGAGCGGCAGGGGCGGTCTAATTTAAACTGGTTCCAACGCGCAATAGTTTAGGTAATTTATTATTACACTGAATATAAAGGGTATTTTAAAAATCTGCTATACATAAGCTCTCCATTATATTTAGTTCAACTACTACACAAAGTTTCATGATCTTATTTAAAGTATTCATTGAATAATCGCTGTTTATTTGTACGGTTTGGAGGTAACTTTGTAATTTTTTTCTATCGAGAAAATTTTATTAATTCGTGTTTTCACTATACATTTGCAGTAGCATTATTCCTGAACTTTACCATATATTAATTTCAAAGCCATTGTTGCAATATTGTTGACAGGACACTGCTTCAAGCTAAGCCGTTTTAAGCAATTTGGCGTTGTATTGGCTCTTAAGGTAGCAGGCAAGATATTGTAAATGATCGTGTAAGAAAATCCAAATATCATTGCACACTATTTCGTTTGCAAAAAGGGATGCGAAGCTCCGATGTTATCTATAACTTCAGCGATGGGATTAATACCATATTACGTAAAGTTTATGTATTCTGTCGCCACCATAAATTCTCAACCAATAAATTAATTTACCTAACATCTGAACGCCCTTCTTTTTGGATCTTCAAATAAGTCTTCTCCGGGAGATCAACTGTCTGCGTACTGAGATCGTTAGCTGCCTTGCACCCATAGGTCCCGCTGTCTTCACTTGTCGCATTCTGAATGACCAGCACCCCGTGAGGCGTATCCAGTTGCTTCTTAACTCCCTGATTAAAAAACGGGTAATTGAAATATTATCTAAAGTTTTCTTTTAAAGGTTCGAAGGCTTTCAACGGAAGTGAAATGTAGTGAAGTTATCGGGCTAAAGAAAGTTCTTCAGTCTATAAAGTTTTTGTTGGCTAACAAATTCGGAAGAAAGATCTTTCATGATATGAATTGAATTTCGTAGGTGAAATATGTTTTCTTAAGAATATTGTGACTGAATAAGATTACTTTATGAAGCATATTTTAATGCCAACTGATCAGACCACGCACCTCAGGGAAATGGGCATTTTTATGCCAACTAATGACGTGACGAGCTAGTTCTCAAGTAGGTATTTCAATAGCTATAGTGCCCTGCCTTCAAACTAAATCGAACTTTACAAATATGAAATACTATTATTTTTGACAAAGCCACATAGTCTCAGTTTGCGGTCGATATACCTACTTAATATCATCACTATCTCGGAAATTACTATTATACATTACCCAACATATAAAAATTACCTTAGCAGATTCCTTCCACCAGGACAGAACAGCAGGTGGCTCTGAGATCGGCTCCTTGCAATGCAGCACAATAGTGTTGTGCAGAGGTGCTGTAATGACTCTCTTCTCTGGGGTGTTATTACTGGTGTCAATCCGAGCTATGTTCAGCTTTGCCGGAACAGATACCAGGATGATCGAGCTGAATGATACTACACACTGGAAAGAAAATATACATGTTGGAAATCATGATTTAAGCTTTATAAATAAAAGTAGCTCCACAACATCCAATCTGACAGGCGATCTACCACGCGAACTGCTGGAATCGCTGTTAATCGATCCGCAACACACCTACACACGATGCGATTTGACTGATTGAATTGACATATCGTACGGCAGATTGTATGGCGTGTAGAGGTCTGAAGACTTGGAGGAATTTAGGAATTAATAAGCAATCTCATCCTCATCCGGATGCTCATCCGGATAACCTTTGGATGGACAGAATCTGAATAAATTAAAAAGACTGGACTGCGTAAGCGCAAACATATGAATGAAATCGAATGGAATGAAACGATGACGACTATTAGGGGAAAGTGAAGACGTACCATGGCGACAGCCCGACTAAGAATAAATGAGACTAGGGCTAAAATATCGTGATGAATAAGGAAACGCTGCCATAAATATTTATATGACCAGTAATAGCGTCATATTGCATGACATATAATTAAACATACCTGATACACAGCACTATCCGTGTTCTCTTTTATATGGACCACAAGCCTGGAATGCGTGGCGGTGGAATGAACATCTCTCTCTGGACTCTTTTCCACGTCCGTCCACTTGGTCCCAGTATCATCTCTCCATCTCCACACCAGCCATTCAGCAGGGACATTGACCTCGCACTCAAAGGTCACCTTGTCACCAACAGGTGCTGTCACTGATTCAGGGTATTTGAGGAACTTCATGTCCAGCTCTGAAATTAGATAAATATTCTTTATTGCTTAAGTTCATGATAAGAAGAAAAACTTTTAATTATTCTATATAGTAGTGTATTATTGGGCATTCTGGCTCAACCTACGATTCCTCCAGGCTCATTCTTCGCCTTCCGTCTCTTCAGTTGATCCAGCAATGCCCAATAATACTAATAAAATTTACTTGAATGAAACGGAAATGCAACGTTCAAAAAACCCTAATGCTCAATAACTTATGAGCGTTTTGTGATTCCGTTCATTAAACAGAAACTTGTGTTAAGTTACAAAATAAACATTATACAATAAATATTTCAAATTAAACAACATATTACATGGTGTTAAAAGTATAATCTAACGACTTTAAAAAACATGTTTCGACACATTGGGCATTTATTATTTAAAGATAAAGCACACTTAGCACAGCTTACAGCATGACCACAAGGTAAAAAACACATACATAATTCTTCAAGTAAACATATTTTACACTGCATTTTATCGTTTTCTTTGATTTCATGACTGCTCATTTGTTCACTCAATGTTTCATGGCTTTGATATTGGTTCAAATTGTTTTCGTCTACAAGACTTTTTATAAATTCTTTCCCTTTTACAAAAATAACGTACGGGCAATATTGAAAAAAACGAGCATGTTCACTCCATGCTTCATCTCCCGGATTCCAATCTTTAAGACCACCATCGCAAAAGTAGCAGATTACTTTATCACTGAGCCCAGTATAAAAAAATCCTGCATCAGCCAAATCTATAGGCTGCTGAGTTAGTCCTGGAGGCCAACAGTTAAAACTTTTCAATCGGTTTGATTGAAGAGCATAATGAGGATGAATAGGCTTCTTTAATTCCATACTAGGAATAAAAAATATATGTTAGCAGCGAAACACCGATTCCTGACTCGCTCTTCTATCGACTGAGTTGAGTTGTCAAATTCTTTCATTACTTATAATATAACTAAGTAACAGGAAGTAGGGGAAAAATTAAACACTCGTATATTACATATAACAAAAACTAATTTATTTATGATCATTAACATTGTTTTCATTAACTAAATTATGAAAATTAAGTACTTATAATTATTACAATAACTAAGTAATTGTTTCATATTTACTTTCGTTTGGAGACAATTCATGTATGTTATCATAATGCCATTTTTTAATTACAATTACATTTTTTAGCGCACACACTTTCTTATGGAATATACAGTTAAAAAAAGAATCATTTTCACCAATATACTTTGTATACAACTCAAAAAAGTTTGGGCAGCCTTTATCAGCTATATCTATAACAGAACAACTATCACATAAACTTTTAATCCATTTAATTTTTTCCATACCTTTTACTAGTATAGTCTTATTTTCTAAAAAAGGGGAGATTGTGCGTATAAATTCACGATAATCAATATGCCCTTCACTCCAACGAATACCATGATTTTTTTCTATCCACGAAACATGTTTTTTTTCTTTGGGTGTTAAATGCGTGTACGGATACGGAGGTTTCACTAAAAACGTTTGTGTATATTCATCTGTAGCTAGCGCGAGTTCACTTATAATAAAGTTATTAAAATAGTCCTTGAAACCTTGAACATCAATAATAAGTACTTTTGAATTCATGATATTTTCTTTACAATATTGCTCAAAGGTTTATATTCGACAATGCAATCATTAAGTATTAAACAGTATGCTGCCGTGTTTTCCGGAAAATCTTTGTCTGTTTCAAGATCTACACGTACATCTATTGGTCCTGATTTCAGGTTTTCGTTCTGACGTGAACAATCAACGACAAATAATGGTGACCTATTTTTAAAATCTTCAAAACTTAACAACGGTTCGGAACGACGCCCGTGATAAGACTGTTGAAATTTTGCATATTGTTCGTAAATTATAGCGTACTTGTCTTCTGAAAATTTTGTGTTCATATTTTCATAAGGAAAATAACATGAATTCAAAAACACTTTTATGTTTCTGATATGACAATGATCAAAATGAGACATGTCAGAGTCAGCTCTGCGTTTACGGTTAGTTTGTAAACCTATTATCACATATCTAGGTTTTTCTATTTGAGATGATGTTTTGATTGACCAAGTGTGTTTAGTAGTTTGTGGAAGTGCAGGGTATTCATAAAGATCCCAATTTCTAAACACTATATTAATTGAACGATCTTTTTCTAAATACTTGAGTAAATTTATTCTTTCTCGATCAGATACTTTTACATGAGGAACACGCCAATGAATATGTTTTATATCAATACCTTGTACAACTTCTCCGGTATCTAATTTCAGAGAATTCAGAGTTGTATTACTGCGAAGTAGAATAAGTTCATGCTTACAATTAATGATAATTTTATTGTAGTCTTCTGCGAATCCTAGCATTCTACTAAGAGGTATGGATACTGAAAAATCTCCTCCAAATTTATTTAAGTTACCATTTATATCCCATCCCCAACTTTTAGACATTTTTGATTCATTGTCATTCATGGATAAAAGAGATTTCATGGTAGTTGTTATACCAGCATTTTTTATTTTATCTATTTCAACTCCATTGAGCTCGTAACGGATATCTTGAAAAAGGTATAGAACTGCATTATTAGTAAAATGTACTGTAGAAACTTTAGTTTTTGGTTCTTTCTTGAACACGTTAACACAACCTTCTATATACAAAGTACTCATCGAAGGTAATACATACAAGTCCTGTTGGTTAATTGGAATTCTTATCTCATCATTTTCATTAAAACTAGTTACATAGGGCTTATATGAATGATACTCAATACTTTGAATGGTATTGTCTTGAACGAAAGATTCATTTATGTTTAATATACTCATTTTAGCAATCCAATCAATTTCAGAAACTTTCTATTCTCCTTTGTTAATTTAATTTTATGTGCGGTATTCTTGACAGTGCGCTTACAAGTGACAGCTTTCATGGTAGAAGCAGAGTTTTTATTGTAATCTATCATTTTCTTCTGAGATGTAAATATATATGAAATTCTTCACCACGTAAATTTACAATATTATTATTTGCGTCGACTATTCGTACAGATAAAGAACTGATACAATTTTGATTTACAGGGAAATACACTATGTTTTTAGGAATTTCAATAATTCTATAACCTGGAGGCACGTTTGGAGCAAACTCATGAATAATGTGACTGGGTTTTCCGTCTGTATACGATCCGCTTATAATATCACATTCGATCCTGAGCACAGTTGTCGAAAGAATGTTGACTGGGAACCGTGATTCATTTAATATATTAGCTTTCAGTGTTTCTTCGCCGAATCCAAATATTTTTGCAAGTAATGCACATTTTTCAAAATGAATATCTTTAGAGCATACTATCGAAGTCCTCAAAGTATTATTATTACAGCTCAAACTAAATCTGCAATCCACAACCTTTTCTTTTAAATAATCACTAATATCGTTAAGTTCATAAGAGCCTTCAGGTATTTCAACAATTTCGTTATCACCATAACAAAATTTATTGTTTTTTCCATCAATATTTGGTATGGAATTAAACGTAGAAAAATACAACAAGCCGCATTCATATTCACCATCAAGTTGTAGAGCAGGTGAATAATTTGTTGCCGATGTTGAACTGGGGCTTGATATAGATAGCGTGAAAGACATTGCGCTAATGATAAGTAATAAGAGAACTTTCTTAATATAAACGTTTTCTCCAATAGTTTCTTAGAAAATTTATACACAAATGCCCACAGTTAACTGTGTCAAAATTTTGATACTTAGTATAGTTGTATAGGATATCTAGATTTTTTAAGTACTTAACTAACTCTAACGGTGGCTTTAGATCACCAAAGCTATCAAAGTATTCGCAATATTGTTTATCTTTTACATAAGCTACCCAGTGCGTTCCTCGATTTTCACTACTATCTAGATTGAGGATTCCACATTCTACATGCTTAGGATACTTAGGTAAGTTGTCTCTCATATAAACTCCTCTAAAGTACGGAATATCACTTGCATGTTGTGTTATATCTAAATCGGTAAGTGCACGTCTGGGTAGCCTCTTATTTAGTTTTTTGATGGTTTTAAAAACAATCCACTGCCTTTTTTGTATGGCTTTATGTACATGCCTTTACCTAAGGCAATAGCCTCCATCGTTCTGTTATGTCTTTCGGATTCACGAAGACCTTGTTGTGATGCTTTGCAATCATTAACTGCTTTTGCTATACCTGCTGCTCCTCCCGCTAAAGCGCCCAATGCAGATAATCCCGCAAAAATAGGTATCAGTGGTAATAACCCTCCAGTTTTCGGTATAGGTATAACTCTGGGTATGCCAATCTTTTTCTTACCGAAGAGCTTCTTAGCTACTAAATGCGCAGCTTTAATTGCTGATTCATTATTTTTTGGTTTTATTTTCTTTAGATGTTTACGTATTTTGCTAATTATGGAACTAAATTTTTTAGCACCTGCACCTACTTTTACTTTGGTTTTCATTATTTTATTAACCAACCAAGAAGCTACTTTTTCACCTTTACTAGAATTCTTTGCTTTCATTCTTTGTTTAGCCATGTTTATAAGCTCTATGTCAGCTTTGTGACGATCTTCAAGATTTGTGTAATTATTATACGCTATATCGTGTTGTTTACAAGCTTCATCTAATTCGTTGACTCCCTTGTCGCCACGTATTAATCGTTCGCGTAACCTAGTGCCTGGCCCACAATAATTATAACCTGGTAAATGTAACTCGAACGGTAAATTGTTGATGATTTTATTCACAAGTCCACCTCCCTCCATTGATTTTAGAACAATGATATATTATTTAATATTTATTCTTTTTATACAAGAGATTTCTTATTAATCCAAGAATTTTCAGCTTCTTTTAGACCTAACCACTTTACAAACAATTTGCTACCTTTACTTTTAATTATTTTTTCCACTAAATAAATACCTGGATGTTTAGTTTTCTTAAGTTCTTGTTCATAAAACGTCCCCAGTATTTTTTGATGTTTTTGATCTTGAATGTGATAAGTGAAAGGATTACTATTATTTACATTCACAATCGTAAATAGTTCAGTGGACCAATTAGGGGTAAAACCTTTTTCAAAAATTCCTTTATATTTACTAATTCTTACTTGATCACCTACGTTAAATTTATTCCTGGCAGCTTTACCTTTATTTTTTTGAGATTGTAAAATATTACACAGAACTTGAATTTCGTTTGATGATTTGACATCTACCGGTCGATGTTTTGTTGTACGATGCACGGTATGGTTATAATCATCTGTTATTTGTTTCAATGGTTTTCCAATCCATTTATAATTTCCAATTAAATAAAAATGTTTGTATAATTTGTGTTTCAATGTCCGTATTAACCTTTCTACAATAGATGCTTTCTTAACAGAATATGTAGAATAATGGTTTATTTTGTATTTACTCATTAAGCTTTTGAAGCAATTATTATAAAATTCTTTGCCTAAGTCAGTTTGTAAACATTTTGGTCTTCGTATGCTAAGTAAATTATTTTCAAATGTTGTCGAAATTTCATGTTTAGATTTGGTTTTAACTGGAAATGTCCAAGATAATTTAGAAAATGTGTCGATAACAACCAATATATATCTATAACCATTATTCATTTTTTTTAAATTTTGCATGTCTATCAAATCTGCTTGCCACAAGTCATCAATTCCTCTTAAGAGCACTGAACGACGTTTAAAATTTTTTCGAGCTTGACAAAGAATTTCATTTACTATTCCCTGTTTACTCATTTTTCAATGATTTCTTGACAGTATTTTGTTGGTTTTGTTTCTCATGAACTGTGCTGTGTGACTGATATGTTAATGCTTGGATTTGAGTTTTTATTAACTGTATTTGTCTCTCTATTTCATTTTTTGTACAATAGTTTGTAAGAATCTCATCAACATACTGCTTATTTATAGCATCATCACTAGAAACAGGTGTTTTAATAATTTTAAGTCTGTTTAGCTTTAGATCACTTTTAGAATTTAAAACTTCAATCAAAGTCTTGTCGAACAAATCGATTGTATCTATTAGACGTAACCGCTTGTGAACATGATGACCAAATTTGTCAATGTTCATATTGTACTGGTGTATTACTCGTAGTCAGTCGACAACTCGAAATAAACTAATGAGTTTAATAACAGAAATTTAATTTATATCTATTGAATCACCCCCGCTTCACGCAATTCTTCAATAATGGAAATAATTTCATTATCTAACCCAGTGTTTCCTGCATCGCGAGAGGCTATTAATAGCTTAAGCCTTTCTACAAGTTCATTAGGGTCATCCCAATATACAAAGTCAACGCTAGATTTCAACTTTTTCTTTAACGTCACTCCAGAACCTTGTGCAAGGCTTTCTGTACTGGTTTGCTCTTTACAGTGTTTGAACAGTGGTTTTATAAATTTGAGGTATTTTATACCTTTATTACTTTTAATAGGTTTTTTTGGATTAAAGTCCCGCCGATGTACATTGGTGGCTAATAGTATTTGCTTATAATTAATTAAATCATTTTCAGATATTAAATTTGAATCAGGTATCTTTTTAAATAATAGTTCGTTTAAGCCTTGTGTTTTTTCATACGTTGATCCAGCTACATTAATTTTATTAGAAGTAAGCGTAATACGTGAATTTCCAATCCTTAGGATTTTGCGATCTAATCTTGCACCATAAGGAATATCATGAAAATTTTCTGAAGATGACGACCATGTATTATCATATGAATCTAATGATTTAAATGAAAGTTCACTTTGATCCATCTCGTCTTCATTACTACTCCTGGAGCTCTCAGAACTGTTTTCAAAGTCTGACTTATTGGAAAGCGTACGTTCATACTTACTACTTTTAATGTCTTTAGGATTCGATGATCGCATCTCATTAATAGATTCATCATCGTCATTCTTATCATTATCATATTTCATGCGTTTAATTTTTGAAGTGTGAGGTTTTTGATCATCTAATCCAACTGAAATATTCCTTGATACCATTTTTTGGAGTGGTTCTGTAATTGGCTTGAATACAGTCTCAAATGCATTATTGCTATCGATTTGATAATCCCGCATTTGCTTCACTTTCTTTTTAACGGATTGAGATGATTTAATAATCTGCTCTTTTAATTCTTTTTCAGCACTCATTTTATATCAAAGACTGCGCTTGATGATGCCAAAAACAAAAATGAACATGCGTAGGTTCAACTTTGCTTTATAAGTTTCTGTGACTATTCAAAAACAACAAATGTGTCAAAATTCTTTCTATAACATCCTTTATTTTTTTCGCAGTCTTTATTTATAACCAAGTAATTATATGGAATCCTCCATATTTCGGAACATAACATTCGAAAATCATTCCAAGTCATATCTGTATTTACATGCTCATCATAAACATGACGTAAATTTAAATCATCTTGTTTGAATAGAATAATTAGATTGGCATTATCCCTAACAAGTTGTTTTGGTATTTTGCTATAAGTCTGGTTTAAATAGAAGCAATCAATATTTTTATGTCGACCCATGCAAAAGTAATCTCTTATGTTATTCTGCTTATCGCAAGATACGTCATCAAATATTATCACAGAGTCAGGTTTCGCTTCTTTAGTACTCAACACATTTTCATTCATAATAAACTTTGAGAATGTTATTTTTGGAACTAATTTTAACACGTTTTCTAGAAAAACGTATTTTGGTTGATACAATGTTTTGGAATACACATAAACATTCATAAATTTTAAACCATGTTCATGTATTAGCAAACCAATTAACAAATTTGTTTTGCCGCAATTAGAAGGACCACATATTAAACATCTTATTGTATTTGGCAAAAGCTTCCCATGTCTAAACAAATGTTTATCATTATTTGTAACACAAATCTGAGGTAACTTTAGCGAATGAGGTTGTCTCACAAACAACATGATGTGTGAACTGATAAATGATAGAAAAGATAATAAATATTTTCTTAAGTTACGACAGTTTTTATAGATGTTAATTACTTAATACGTATAATTAATTATTCTTGGTTAAAATATTACATTAAGTATTTCTCTTAATAAAAACTCGTTAACATTTACTCGTATTTAGGTTTATTTCAGTATAATATTAAATTTATGTTGTCTTTATACTGGTGGAAAATTAAAATTAATTAAATTAACTATTGTAGAGTAAGAACATTAATTAAGTAGAGGTAATAAAACAATTTCCTTGTTTATATTATCATTTTTATTGAATTAAATTACAAAGGATAACCGTTACAAATAAAAATACCTTAAAATTAAACTAACTACAACTGATCATGTCTTAAGTTTTTTGAAACTTTACTTATCAGATTTTCTGTGAGGTTGAAGACTTCATCATGAAACGGAGTCAAAACAACATGTTGCACACTAATACTTTCACAATATGCATCGGCAGTTTTATCATAGTCGTAAACTTGAAGTTTTATCAGTTTTCGTCCGTTAAGTGACGATTTACTAATAATAAACGATGCACTTTTCAAATTGCACCGTTTTCTTCTAGACTTTTTTTCAACAGCAGTTGCAGCACGTTGTTCTGTTTTTTTTTGAGTTTCCGAGTCATCCCATGAACCCAGCAAAGGATCCTGAGCGCATTGAAGAAAAAACGGGTCGGAGTCTGTTGGTGTGTCATTCATTTTTCCTGTAAACAAAACGAACAGTTTGTTAAATCCAAATCAATTAGCAATGAGAATGAATAACACAAATAACTATAAATAACAACACTTACCAGGTCTTAAAATATAAATTCCTTTATACGACAGGCCTTCGTAATAAAAATGAACTTGCGTTGACACGACCTTCACTCTTTAAGTATTATCGTAGTATAATGCGCTAAGTAGGTAAAAATTGTTTGCAACTCTGCGGTATGCGAGCGCAATGCAATTTGATACGATGCACTCGGTCTCTACCTTGTTAGTGATAATCAAGTTCGAACGTGTTATGCAATGGTTTTTATGTCATTGAACTCTACCTATCTACATTATTATACCTTACTATTACAAAGATCGGTTAAAGTTATTGCATGTGTAATTACTGTAAATGGCTTGATTGATCAAGTCTAAACTTGTTTGTTATTAGTTGAATGGGTAGGTGTTTTATGAAATAAAAAACATAATTAGGTATATGGTACGTTCATAATTTATTTAATAAGAAAAACGTACATACGTAGTTACTTATTTATAATTATGATGGTAAATATTTATGTACCTACTTAAACTATGTTTTGTTATACCTACTTAAATGCTTATTTTAGTGTCTTATTATTCTAAGCCTTTATGACAATTTATTTAACATTATAACGAGCTAATATGTATATACATAATTATAAACCTTAGCAATAAAACAGACATAGGTAGGTAAATTATTAAAACAAAGACTTATGCCCCCATGCCTTTGTAGAAATTTTGTTTGGTAATATATATCTCTTATCATCAGTGTTTGTTAGTGCAACTTTATTCATTGTCTGCGTAAATATTTCATGTTTAATCGATCTAAACAAAATGTTCTTTTTTCGCACAATTGTATTATTTAACAATACTTCACGATAATCGTCGCCTGATAAGCCGCGAATTACACACTTTTTGGTACCTTTAGCTTTTTTTATGATATCGTTTTCGGTTCTGATACAATATAATTTACAACGTAATCCGATAAACTCGGTTACAATCTGTCCATGCATCTCATCTTTGAATAATCCAGGAATCTTTCTGTTGATTAATGGAATGTTATATTGATTTTTCGGCGCATAGTTGCTCGTGTCAAAATACTGCAACAATGATTCTTTCATGTCTTTGTAAAAGTCATCCGTTGTGATATCATAAACAAAACTATCGGTGTCAGTATAACAAAGTTTGACACTGTCGCCATATTTGGGTTTAATGACTCCGTAATGAAAGTCGTACATTAAATTTTTAGATAGCTCTAACACTGTAAATCCTACATAAATTGGTTTGTCTAATACAACTCTTTCAAGTTTCATTTGGATGGCAACAAAATTTTCAGAGAAAATTGAAACACTGTGAAAGTTTGGTCGTGCAATCAATCGGTCAGCACTAAGGCTCTTTTTTGTTTTGTTTTTAGTATCACTCCATTCATTTACTAATTTAACGTTAACTCGTTTTTCTGTATTCTCCAAAGTCTTTCCAAAAATTGAATTATTAAACAATTTGAAAAGATCTTGTTGAAATGGTGTTACAGCTTGTTTTCTGAGCTCAGTATTCAGTTCAATGTACTCCTTCAAAAAAGCTTTTTGTCTGAATGTAATAACGCGATGGATTTTGTTTAATATTAATCCATGACTTAAACAAGTTTTCAAATGAACATAGTGGATAACATATTTATATTTGTCGTATAAGTTGGGAATCAACTTACAAGTCCTCCCTCCTGGGGGCAAAGTCTTTTCAGCACAAAAAGGATAGTCGTTATGAGCATCGTGCAAATTTTCTGGATACAATAAATCAACCTCTAGGATAAAACCATATTCAGCATCATTTGAAATATTCATGATATTTAATAAAGCAATTTCTTTCTCATCTAATAATCTGAATTCTGATGTAGGTAGAGGCTGACACATACTATGCCCATATAAGTTGTTACAGTCTATATACATAAGGTATGAAGTAGGTTTAGACGCGTCATATGTTTCCATGAATTTGTTATTTCCGACTGAATATCTATTTGAACATAAACAAATACCACCCCTCGTACCCCCTTGTATCATTCTAATGACTTCTAAATCATTTATTAATTCTAATTTTATATCTGTTTTTAATAGCATAGCATCAAATGAGAGGCTTGGAGCTGTTAAATAAAACGCCGGATCTAGCAGATAATGCAATTTACATATTTTTCTAAAGTTTTCGAAAATATCAGTTAGCAAAAGTACGTCCGTTTTAATGTACAAGTCAGTATATTCCCCCATATTTTGTATGTCAAAAGTTGACCAAACATTATGAGCATGTTTGTATTCTCCGTCTGTTATATTTTGATCAGTCAATGAACTGTAAAACATGTCTTTAGCTGGAAGTTCATTTTCTGTATATGACTTCCAACTAGACATATGTTCATATGGATACACTCCTTTACGAACTAGTAACTCGTGTTCGGTTTCATTTGGAAAGTGTTTTGTCAAATGAACAAAGTCTGTCTTTTGTAAACCGTTCGCTAATTTTTCCAAGCTAGAGCCTAAGAATTTAAATGAGTCAACAAAACGTATCTGAGCGCATTGATCGTTCGAAATACAAAGAAATTTTGTAAATGAAATGTAGTTCTCTTTGTTTTTCGGTATAACTTTAATAGGACCAGGATAGTTGCCCAACTCTTTTATAAATAAATGGCTGTCATAACCAGATAAGTTATGAAAAAATACCGGTATACGTTTTGGCACACGATATCGTAAGTTACAAATTGTATGTGCAGGCCCCCTATAACACCCTGTTAAATGGCAATGATCACGTATTTTCTCGAATATTATAAAATGATGACAAATATGGCAACGATCTGTTTTTGCGTGTGTCAATGCATCATCTTCGGTAAATATCATTGGCACTTCCTGATTGAGAATTTTATAAATGTCTTTTATATCATTATGAAGTGATTCAATAAATTTACTAACACAATCAGGCCCTCGATATTGTACAAAACGATTAAATTTACTATCGAATGAACAAACAATATTGTATGCAAATGCTGCAGGCACATGTTTTTGTTGATTTTGAGTATAACTTGTGCCTGGATTTTGACCACAACCCTGATATGGCAAAAGGAGTGTTTCAAAGTCAGCATATACAACAAACGGTACATCCTGCTTGCGTTCAAAGTTTTTAAACTCTAGAATCGAGCCTTTATTTGGGAGTACAGTTAATACACCGCTACATGAGTGAGCATCAAGAGATTCCTCGGATGTGAAAAAAATAAAACAATCTTCACAAAAATGTAGCATTCCATGATGTTTTGTAACCTGACTACGAACAAGACGCGACAAATTTTTAATTAGACAAAAATGAGACCTGTTGCTTTGCTCTAACAGTAGTAAATTAATTCGCGTTCCTTTTTCATTGTTTGATTTGTAAATAGGACCTGAGACAGATTTATTATTTTTTAATAAGTAAACATTTATACATATGTTTTTGTTATTGCGCTCAAATGTTTGAATATCAGATAAATTAACTGGAAAGTTTAAGTCAACAATGTTCAATACTTTACTGAAATGAGGATATGAACTTGTTCGTTCACAGTTTTTTTTAACTGGATGTAGAGCAGCTACTACACACCACAAGAAACAATATTTATCATCATTTTTAATATTAACACAAGCCTTTTTGTTTTTAATAATTGGCGGTAAATTAATATATGAAGAACCATTCAAGGGATTATATTGATTGATGTTTATTTCCAAGTTTAAATTAGATAATAAAGCCCAACCGCTGTCACGGCTCTGAAATTCTTCAATCTTCTTTTTTATGTTTTCCAAGACTTGTGTAAATAATTCGTCAAAGTCAAAATTCTGGTGTAAGACTTTATTTTTGGTAGCAAATGATTTAACTTCTTGACTGTCATCCTTGAACTGCAGGAACTGGCCAAAGTGCTCAAAATTAACTTTAACGTTAACGTTTTTCTCAACTGCGTTTCGCAAAAGATTTTCTATTTTAGACTTAATATTATTTAGGAATATTTCAGGCGAACAGGTTTCATAGTTATCAACAGCTAATATCCTATAAGAAATGATACGACCTTTAAATGCTGATGCTATCTTAATAACACCATCTTCTATAGGAATGCTGCAATTATTTTTATGAGCATTGCTTCGTAAATGTCCTATCCATTTATTTCTTTCTATATGAACTGAACACGAAGTACAGAACGGCATAACTTACTTTATTCCTTATCATAAACAAAAAATGAGGGAGACAACTAAGCATAAGCTTACTGAGAACTCAAAATATTATAAAGACAAAGTAATGTTATCTACCTATTGTACTTAAGAATGATTCATAATAACTAGGTACTAAATAAATTATAAGTAGGTATTTTGTTATCAACGCTAGCTCAAGTTACTACTAAAACTTGTGAAATAATAATGCACTTTATTTATATTAAAATAAAGATAAAGAAAATATAATGTACACTAACATATAAGTAGTGTATTATTGGGCATTCTGGCTCAACCTACGATTCCTCCAGGCTCATTCTTCGCCTTCCGTCTCTTCAGTTGATCCAGCAATGCCCAATAATACTAATAAAATTTACTTGAATGAAACGGAAATGCAACGTTCAAAAAACCCGAATGCTCAATAACTTATTGCGTTGAAAACAGAAATTTAATCAGACTTTGATCGTCTGCGATTCGTTAATAAAACAGAAATTCATGTCAAGTTGATAGAACGGAAATTCAACGTACCTAATATGCGGTCAGCAGCAGCACAGGACAGGTGCAGCAGTGATGGCACAACACGGTTTCACTTCACTATCAAGTTACGTCTGTGCCTAGCTTTTGATGCGTAACAAACGTTTTTACTGAACATAACACAATGGATAATTTTTCTATGATTGTTTTATGTCTTTAACATGAATAAAAATTGTGTCGATCAGCATCACAAAACCATCTCTACAAGAATACTCGTAATCGAATATTTAAAGGTTACTATGATAAAAAGGACAACTAATATGAACTACGACATTGTGTTGGTAGGAATCACAAATCCATATTTACATAAATACTCAAAATTTATCGAATATTATTTTTTTTACTGTGATAAAGTTGTGTCTGTCAAAATCACAAAACCGTTTCACTAGAATACTCAAATTCTATCGAATATTAAATTTTTTACTGTGATGAAAAAGTGGGACCTTATCGGACTATCAATTTTGTGTCGGTCAACATCACAAAAACATTTTATCAGAATACTCAAATTTATCTGGTATTCAAAAATGCACTGTGATGAAAGTTGGACCATAAACGGACTAGCAAAATTGTGTCGGTCAACATCACAAAAAAACTTATTACAAGAATATTCGAATTTTATTGAGTTATTTATCGGAAAATGCACTGTGATAAAAAACTTGACCTTTAGAACTAACAAAATTGTGTCTGTCAAAATCACAAAACCGTTTCACTAGAATACTCAAATTTTATCGAATATTAAATTTTTTACCGTGATGAAAAAGTAGGACCTTATCGGACTATCAATTTTGTGTCGGTCAACATCACAAAAACATTTTATAAGAATACTCAAATTTTATCTGGTATTCAAAAATGCACTGTGATGAAAAGTTGGACCATAAACGGACTAGCAAAATTGTGTCGGTCAACATCACAAAAAAAACTTATTACGAGAATATTCGAATTTTATTGAGTTATTTATAGGAAAATGCATTGTGATAAAAAAACTGGACTTCTGGACTAACAAAATTGTGTTGGTCAACATCACAAAACGAACTATACAAGAATATTCGAATTTTATTGAGTTATTTATCGGAAAATGAACTGTGATAAAAACTCCACAAGAACTCAATATCGTGTTGGTAGGTATAACAAAACTACCTTTAGGTACAAGAACCTTCTTATCATATTATGTTTTCAAAGAGATTTTGCGAATAAATGCTATATTTAGATCTCATTTATGGACTACAATTTTCATTGTGAGGATAACTCTATACACTTACACAATACTGAAAAGCCCCCCAATGTTATATTCAGTAATGGTTACGACTTACACTATCACTCTAAACGGAACACTGACTAAACTGTAATGAGTTAATTAAGGGATGTGCGTTGCGAATCACTAATCGATAGAACGGATTCACATCGATAAAGACAATGTTGTACATTATAGCGGGTTATTAATTTTTTTAACAAATTATTACACATTCATGTAATATGAACAACTTTATATTATGAATATTTTATGTAATGTTTACATAAATACAACTTTTTGTAGGGGTCAATGTTAGTGTCAAATTTCAACATAATAGAGCTCAACAGAAATAATTGTAGGCTGTTGATGATGAACAAAAACATACTAACAATAAAATCGAATGATGATCGAATGATGAATACCTACCAAACATCACTACTGACAATTACACTGAGTCAACGCAAATCGTAACTTGCAAATCTTGCAAACATCGCGATATTGCTGTTTTGCAAAATATACCTACACACTGCGGTCGAACGGGTTTCTTAAAGACGCCGCATCGTGAGAACACGAATATGATATTTTACCTCGCTAGGTTTATGCCGCTGTTTTGCTTAATATTTTTAGTACGGTGTATAAAAATATGTTATGGGTAGGTACCTAAAAGATAAATCTACATTTTTTTTTTGTCATGTAGGTTTTCGCTGATCTTGAACTCGATCAACTGAGACTTATACAAAACACTGTAACACATTATTGTTAAATTTGACGAGTAAAAATAAATTTCGCAAATCAAAAACTTAAACTATTGTAAACAAGTGTAAGGTGTTTTGTATACTTGTAGTACTTAACTAATTTTAGATAATTTTTAAGATCTGTAGAAGAATCAAAAATCTTACTGTATTTTACAGACATAGATCTAGGGTTGACCAAAATATTTTATTATTAAAATATATATTAATATTATAGGTAGGATTAGTCTTCTTTTATTGCATAGAACGATGTTTCACAGATAGCTGTAGGTATTTAGCGCTCGAAAATGTGTTAGTTTTGCGGTTTATTTTTTGTGGGTTTTAGGGGACATTATAACGATTTTGTTTTAGAATAACAAAAGTAGGTGCGCTTATATAGCTTACATAACTTGTTTTATTCGGTTATTCCTTTTTTCGTTTTATTTTCTATTTGCTTGTGCTTACACCGCGGCTTAATCAATAATAAAATAATATGTAGTAGGTATACTAAGCTTCAAACATTTTTTTCTTTCAATTATTTTTTAGCGTATAATTTTTAATGTAGTCGTGAGCTTGTTTTTAAGCACTATTTATTACAAATAAGTAAGCATTGATAAGTGCAACGAATATAACATTCAAAATAATTGATAAAAATTATGTAACAACCCTAACAATTATTGTTGACTTAACAGTTTTGATTTACATAAAACCATTTATACATCATAAACGCCGCCACAACTATTCAGTTTTTCTACTGCTTCGCATCACAAGTGAAAGTGCTCCAAGTCCACGTCGAAGAACCCGAACTCTGAAGTTCTGAACTGTGCAGATTTGAAGTTCTGACCTCCGAAGCTCTATACCTGTTTTGTTTTGTTTTAGTGAACTTAACAAAAATCTTCAAAAATGTACGTGAGTATTTTTCAATTTATATTACCTAATAATGTCTCTCTGTTATCATCATCATCGTCATCATCAGGCGGAACACGTTCGCTTCTGAACATAGGCCTCCCATATTTCTCTGTTAATAAGTTCAATTTTCCCTAGTACAATGTTAATCAATATCTCACATATTTTTTCACAGTTTATTTTAAAAACAAGGACTAAAAACGAGTTAACAGAGTTATCATAATAAATCATTTTGTGTATTGTTTTAGGTCTGACTCTGAGAACGACACCGTGCACTTTGTGGAGGAGCAGGGAGTTGATAAAAAGAAAACCAGCCAAAAAAAAAGAAAAGCGGCGGCAGATACACCTCGGTGAGTTTTAAAATCTTATTACCCTTCTATCTACACCATGAATGCATCCTACTGTTTACTTTACTCTGACCGCTGCTGAAAGAATATGTTCGTGAGTGTAACTGTAAGTAGCGGAATTATAAAATTTAAATGTTTTATACTACAGGTTTGTAGGTACAATCGGTTAGCACCTATAATCTTTAAATGTATACTTATGTGAACTAAATAATTTATTTCAGCTCGTCTCACTTCTGTGTTAACTTAAAGCAGTACCTATACGTAATGCATTTGGACTTTGACTTTAAAATAAATCTTTTAAATTTAGTTAATAACTGTTTGAAAGCATTCTTGCATATTAATAAAAACATTTAATGCTGTACAGCCTTGCCCACCCATAGGTATCTTATGTCATATATCCATTAATAAATAAAATTCAATCTATTTCAGTGCAGCGCCCAAGAACAAAAAACTGCAACAAAACTACGACATCTTCGGATTGCTATCCGAAGACGAAGAGGGCAGCGCGGTGTTGAACTCGCAACAGGGTTCCCAGCTGGTTACAAGCATCACCAGCCGCGTGGCCAACGGTATCGTGCGGCGAGCAAAGAACTCTCAAGGAGAGTACTACGCAGAACTCCGCGTATACACAGCTGCTGATGCAGCATCTAAGGCCGCTGACCGGTGGAAGAAGGCCCTGGTGTGCGTTAAAACTTCTATCAACAGCGGTACCCCTCAGTGGGATCATCTACAAAAGGTTATTAAATTAACTAAAAATTCTTTGATGGACGTAGATTCCAAATTTTATGGTGATTATTTTAATTTTAAGTGAAATATATGTTAGTGTACATTATATTTTCTTTATCTTTATTTTAATATAAATAAAGTGCATTATTATTTCACAAGTTTTAGTAGTAACTTGAGCTAGCGTTGATAACAAAATACCTACTTATAATTTATTTAGTACCTAGTTATTATGAATCATTCTTAAGTACAATAGGTAGATAACATTACTTTGTCTTTATAATATTTTGAGTTCTCAGTAAGCTTATGCTTAGTTGTCTCCCTCATTTTTTGTTTATGATAAGGAATAAAGTAAGTTATGCCGTTCTGTACTTCGTGTTCAGTTCATATAGAAAGAAATAAATGGATAGGACATTTACGAAGCAATGCTCATAAAAATAATTGCAGCATTCCTATAGAAGATGGTGTTATTAAGATAGCATCAGCATTTAAAGGTCGTATCATTTCTTATAGGATATTAGCTGTTGATAACTATGAAACCTGTTCGCCTGAAATATTCCTAAATAATATTAAGTCTAAAATAGAAAATCTTTTGCGAAACGCAGTTGAGAAAAACGTTAACGTTAAAGTTAATTTTGAGCACTTTGGCCAGTTCCTGCAGTTCAAGGATGACAGTCAAGAAGTTAAATCATTTGCTACCAAAAATAAAGTCTTACACCAGAATTTTGACTTTGACGAATTATTTACACAAGTCTTGGAAAACATAAAAAAGAAGATTGAAGAATTTCAGAGCCGTGACAGCGGTTGGGCTTTATTATCTAATTTAAACTTGGAAATAAACATCAATCAATATAATCCCTTGAATGGTTCTTCATATATTAATTTACCGCCAATTATTAAAAACAAAAAGGCTTGTGTTAATATTAAAAATGATGATAAATATTGTTTCTTGTGGTGTGTAGTAGCTGCTCTACATCCAGTTAAAAAAAACTGTGAACGAACAAGTTCATATCCTCATTTCAGTAAAGTATTGAACATTGTTGACTTAAACTTTCCAGTTAATTTATCTGATATTCAAACATTTGAGCGCAATAACAAAAACATATGTATAAATGTTTACTTATTAAAAAATAATAAATCTGTCTCAGGTCCTATTTACAAATCAAACAATGAAAAAGGAACGCGAATTAATTTACTACTGTTAGAGCAAAGCAACAGGTCTCATTTTTGTCTAATTAAAAATTTGTCGCGTCTTGTTCGTAGTCAGGTTACAAAACATCATGGAATGCTACATTTTTGTGAAGATTGTTTTATTTTTTTCACATCCGAGGAATCTCTTGATGCTCACTCATGTAGCGGTGTATTAACTGTACTCCCAAATAAAGGCTCGATTCTAGAGTTTAAAAACTTTGAACGCAAGCAGGATGTACCGTTTGTTGTATATGCTGACTTTGAAACACTCCTTTTGCCATATCAGGGTTGTGGTCAAAATCCAGGCACAAGTTATACTCAAAATCAACAAAAACATGTGCCTGCAGCATTTGCATACAATATTGTTTGTTCATTCGATAGTAAATTTAATCGTTTTGTACAATATCGAGGGCCTGATTGTGTTAGTAAATTTATTGAATCACTTCATAATGATATAAAAGACATTTATAAAATTCTCAATCAGGAAGTGCCAATGATATTTACCGAAGATGATGCATTGACACACGCAAAAACAGATCGTTGCCATATTTGTCATCATTTTATAATATTCGAGAAAATACGTGATCATTGCCATTTAACAGGGTGTTATAGGGGGCCTGCACATACAATTTGTAACTTACGATATCGTGTGCCAAAACGTATACCGGTATTTTTTCATAACTTATCTGGTTATGACAGCCATTTATTTATAAAAGAGTTGGGCAACTATCCTGGTCCTATTAAAGTTATACCGAAAAACAAAGAGAACTACATTTCATTTACAAAATTTCTTTGTATTTCGAACGATCAATGCGCTCAGATACGTTTTGTTGACTCATTTAAATTCTTAGGCTCTAGCTTGGAAAAATTAGCGAACGGTTTACAAAAGACAGACTTTGTTCATTTGACAAAACACTTTCCAAATGAAACCGAACACGAGTTACTAGTTCGTAAAGGAGTGTATCCATATGAACATATGTCTAGTTGGAAGTCATATACAGAAAATGAACTTCCAGCTAAAGACATGTTTTACAGTTCATTGACTGATCAAAATATAACAGACGGAGAATACAAACATGCTCATAATGTTTGGTCAACTTTTGACATACAAAATATGGGGGAATATACTGACTTGTACATTAAAACGGACGTACTTTTGCTAACTGATATTTTCGAAAACTTTAGAAAAATATGTAAATTGCATTATCTGCTAGATCCGGCGTTTTATTTAACAGCTCCAAGCCTCTCATTTGATGCTATGCTATTAAAAACAGATATAAAATTAGAATTAATAAATGATTTAGAAGTCATTAGAATGATACAAGGGGGTACGAGGGGTGGTATTTGTTTATGTTCAAATAGATATTCAGTCGGAAATAACAAATTCATGGAAACATATGACGCGTCTAAACCTACTTCATACCTTATGTATATAGACTGTAACAACTTATATGGGCATAGTATGTGTCAGCCTCTACCTACATCAGAATTCAGATTATTAGATGAGAAAGAAATTGCTTTATTAAATATCATGAATATTTCAAATGATGCTGAATATGGTTTTATCCTAGAGGTTGATTTATTGTATCCAGAAAATTTGCACGATGCTCATAACGACTATCCTTTTTGTGCTGAAAAGACTTTGCCCCCAGGAGGGAGGACTTGTAAGTTGATTCCCAACTTATACGACAAATATAAATATGTTATCCACTATGTTCATTTGAAAACTTGTTTAAGTCATGGATTAATATTAAACAAAATCCATCGCGTTATTACATTCAGACAAAAAGCTTTTTTGAAGGAGTACATTGAACTGAATACTGAGCTCAGAAAACAAGCTGTAACACCATTTCAACAAGATCTTTTCAAATTGTTTAATAATTCAATTTTTGGAAAGACTTTGGAGAATACAGAAAAACGAGTTAACGTTAAATTAGTAAATGAATGGAGTGATACTAAAAACAAAACAAAAAAGAGCCTTAGTGCTGACCGATTGATTGCACGACCAAACTTTCACAGTGTTTCAATTTTCTCTGAAAATTTTGTTGCCATCCAAATGAAACTTGAAAGAGTTGTATTAGACAAACCAATTTATGTAGGATTTACAGTGTTAGAGCTATCTAAAAATTTAATGTACGACTTTCATTACGGAGTCATTAAACCCAAATATGGCGACAGTGTCAAACTTTGTTATACTGACACCGATAGTTTTGTTTATGATATCACAACAGATGACTTTTACAAAGACATGAAAGAATCATTGTTGCAGTATTTTGACACGAGCAACTATGCGCCGAAAAATCAATATAACATTCCATTAATCAACAGAAAGATTCCTGGATTATTCAAAGATGAGATGCATGGACAGATTGTAACCGAGTTTATCGGATTACGTTGTAAATTATATTGTATCAGAACCGAAAACGATATCATAAAAAAAGCTAAAGGTACCAAAAAGTGTGTAATTCGCGGCTTATCAGGCGACGATTATCGTGAAGTATTGTTAAATAATACAATTGTGCGAAAAAAGAACATTTTGTTTAGATCGATTAAACATGAAATATTTACGCAGACAATGAATAAAGTTGCACTAACAAACACTGATGATAAGAGATATATATTACCAAACAAAATTTCTACAAAGGCATGGGGGCATAAGTCTTTGTTTTAATAATTTACCTACCTATGTCTGTTTTATTGCTAAGGTTTATAATTATGTATATACATATTAGCTCGTTATAATGTTAAATAAATTGTCATAAAGGCTTAGAATAATAAGACACTAAAATAAGCATTTAAGTAGGTATAACAAAACATAGTTTAAGTAGGTACATAAATATTTACCATCATAATTATAAATAAGTAACTACGTATGTACGTTTTTCTTATTAAATAAATTATGAACGTACCATATACCTAATTATGTTTTTTATTTCATAAAACACCTACCCATTCAACTAATAACAAACAAGTTTAGACTTGATCAATCAAGCCATTTACAGTAATTACACATGCAATAACTTTAACCGATCTTTGTAATAGTAAGGTATAATAATGTAGATAGGTAGAGTTCAATGACATAAAAACCATTGCATAACACGTTCGAACTTGATTATCACTAACAAGGTAGAGACCGAGTGCATCGTATCAAATTGCATTGCGCTCGCATACCGCAGAGTTGCAAACAATTTTTACCTACTTAGCGCATTATACTACGATAATACTTAAAGAGTGAAGGTCGTGTCAACGCAAGTTCATTTTTATTACGAAGGCCTGTCGTATAAAGGAATTTATATTTTAAGACCTGGTAAGTGTTGTTATTTATAGTTATTTGTGTTATTCATTCTCATTGCTAATTGATTTGGATTTAACAAACTGTTCGTTTTGTTTACAGGAAAAATGAATGACACACCAACAGACTCCGACCCGTTTTTTCTTCAATGCGCTCAGGATCCTTTGCTGGGTTCATGGGATGACTCGGAAACTCAAAAAAAAACAGAACAACGTGCTGCAACTGCTGTTGAAAAAAAGTCTAGAAGAAAACGGTGCAATTTGAAAAGTGCATCGTTTATTATTAGTAAATCGTCACTTAACGGACGAAAACTGATAAAACTTCAAGTTTACGACTATGATAAAACTGCCGATGCATATTGTGAAAGTATTAGTGTGCAACATGTTGTTTTGACTCCGTTTCATGATGAAGTCTTCAACCTCACAGAAAATCTGATAAGTAAAGTTTCAAAAAACTTAAGACATGATCAGTTGTAGTTAGTTTAATTTTAAGGTATTTTTATTTGTAACGGTTATCCTTTGTAATTTAATTCAATAAAAATGATAATATAAACAAGGAAATTGTTTTATTACCTCTACTTAATTAATGTTCTTACTCTACAATAGTTAATTTAATTAATTTTAATTTTCCACCAGTATAAAGACAACATAAATTTAATATTATACTGAAATAAACCTAAATACGAGTAAATGTTAACGAGTTTTTATTAAGAGAAATACTTAATGTAATATTTTAACCAAGAATAATTAATTATACGTATTAAGTAATTAACATCTATAAAAACTGTCGTAACTTAAGAAAATATTTATTATCTTTTCTATCATTTATCAGTTCACACATCATGTTGTTTGTGAGACAACCTCATTCGCTAAAGTTACCTCAGATTTGTGTTACAAATAATGATAAACATTTGTTTAGACATGGGAAGCTTTTGCCAAATACAATAAGATGTTTAATATGTGGTCCTTCTAATTGCGGCAAAACAAATTTGTTAATTGGTTTGCTAATACATGAACATGGTTTAAAATTTATGAATGTTTATGTGTATTCCAAAACATTGTATCAACCAAAATACGTTTTTCTAGAAAACGTGTTAAAATTAGTTCCAAAAATAACATTCTCAAAGTTTATTATGAATGAAAATGTGTTGAGTACTAAAGAAGCGAAACCTGACTCTGTGATAATATTTGATGACGTATCTTGCGATAAGCAGAATAACATAAGAGATTACTTTTGCATGGGTCGACATAAAAATATTGATTGCTTCTATTTAAACCAGACTTATAGCAAAATACCAAAACAACTTGTTAGGGATAATGCCAATCTAATTATTCTATTCAAACAAGATGATTTAAATTTACGTCATGTTTATGATGAGCATGTAAATACAGATATGACTTGGAATGATTTTCGAATGTTATGTTCCGAAATATGGAGGATTCCATATAATTACTTGGTTATAAATAAAGACTGCGAAAAAAATAAAGGATGTTATAGAAAGAATTTTGACACATTTGTTGTTTTTGAATAGTCACAGAAACTTATAAAGCAAAGTTGAACCTACGCATGTTCATTTTTGTTTTTGGCATCATCAAGCGCAGTCTTTGATATAAAATGAGTGCTGAAAAAGAATTAAAAGAGCAGATTATTAAATCATCTCAATCCGTTAAAAAGAAAGTGAAGCAAATGCGGGATTATCAAATCGATAGCAATAATGCATTTGAGACTGTATTCAAGCCAATTACAGAACCACTCCAAAAAATGGTATCAAGGAATATTTCAGTTGGATTAGATGATCAAAAACCTCACACTTCAAAAATTAAACGCATGAAATATGATAATGATAAGAATGACGATGATGAATCTATTAATGAGATGCGATCATCGAATCCTAAAGACATTAAAAGTAGTAAGTATGAACGTACGCTTTCCAATAAGTCAGACTTTGAAAACAGTTCTGAGAGCTCCAGGAGTAGTAATGAAGACGAGATGGATCAAAGTGAACTTTCATTTAAATCATTAGATTCATATGATAATACATGGTCGTCATCTTCAGAAAATTTTCATGATATTCCTTATGGTGCAAGATTAGATCGCAAAATCCTAAGGATTGGAAATTCACGTATTACGCTTACTTCTAATAAAATTAATGTAGCTGGATCAACGTATGAAAAAACACAAGGCTTAAACGAACTATTATTTAAAAAGATACCTGATTCAAATTTAATATCTGAAAATGATTTAATTAATTATAAGCAAATACTATTAGCCACCAATGTACATCGGCGGGACTTTAATCCAAAAAAACCTATTAAAAGTAATAAAGGTATAAAATACCTCAAATTTATAAAACCACTGTTCAAACACTGTAAAGAGCAAACCAGTACAGAAAGCCTTGCACAAGGTTCTGGAGTGACGTTAAAGAAAAAGTTGAAATCTAGCGTTGACTTTGTATATTGGGATGACCCTAATGAACTTGTAGAAAGGCTTAAGCTATTAATAGCCTCTCGCGATGCAGGAAACACTGGGTTAGATAATGAAATTATTTCCATTATTGAAGAATTGCGTGAAGCGGGGGTGATTCAATAGATATAAATTAAATTTCTGTTATTAAACTCATTAGTTTATTTCGAGTTGTCGACTGACTACGAGTAATACACCAGTACAATATGAACATTGACAAATTTGGTCATCATGTTCACAAGCGGTTACGTCTAATAGATACAATCGATTTGTTCGACAAGACTTTGATTGAAGTTTTAAATTCTAAAAGTGATCTAAAGCTAAACAGACTTAAAATTATTAAAACACCTGTTTCTAGTGATGATGCTATAAATAAGCAGTATGTTGATGAGATTCTTACAAACTATTGTACAAAAAATGAAATAGAGAGACAAATACAGTTAATAAAAACTCAAATCCAAGCATTAACATATCAGTCACACAGCACAGTTCATGAGAAACAAAACCAACAAAATACTGTCAAGAAATCATTGAAAAATGAGTAAACAGGGAATAGTAAATGAAATTCTTTGTCAAGCTCGAAAAAATTTTAAACGTCGTTCAGTGCTCTTAAGAGGAATTGATGACTTGTGGCAAGCAGATTTGATAGACATGCAAAATTTAAAAAAAATGAATAATGGTTATAGATATATATTGGTTGTTATCGACACATTTTCTAAATTATCTTGGACATTTCCAGTTAAAACCAAATCTAAACATGAAATTTCGACAACATTTGAAAATAATTTACTTAGCATACGAAGACCAAAATGTTTACAAACTGACTTAGGCAAAGAATTTTATAATAATTGCTTCAAAAGCTTAATGAGTAAATACAAAATAAACCATTATTCTACATATTCTGTTAAGAAAGCATCTATTGTAGAAAGGTTAATACGGACATTGAAACACAAATTATACAAACATTTTTATTTAATTGGAAATTATAAATGGATTGGAAAACCATTGAAACAAATAACAGATGATTATAACCATACCGTGCATCGTACAACAAAACATCGACCGGTAGATGTCAAATCATCAAACGAAATTCAAGTTCTGTGTAATATTTTACAATCTCAAAAAAATAAAGGTAAAGCTGCCAGGAATAAATTTAACGTAGGTGATCAAGTAAGAATTAGTAAATATAAAGGAATTTTTGAAAAAGGTTTTACCCCTAATTGGTCCACTGAACTATTTACGATTGTGAATGTAAATAATAGTAATCCTTTCACTTATCACATTCAAGATCAAAAACATCAAAAAATACTGGGGACGTTTTATGAACAAGAACTTAAGAAAACTAAACATCCAGGTATTTATTTAGTGGAAAAAATAATTAAAAGTAAAGGTAGCAAATTGTTTGTAAAGTGGTTAGGTCTAAAAGAAGCTGAAAATTCTTGGATTAATAAGAAATCTCTTGTATAAAAAGAATAAATATTAAATAATATATCATTGTTCTAAAATCAATGGAGGGAGGTGGACTTGTGAATAAAATCATCAACAATTTACCGTTCGAGTTACATTTACCAGGTTATAATTATTGTGGGCCAGGCACTAGGTTACGCGAACGATTAATACGTGGCGACAAGGGAGTCAACGAATTAGATGAAGCTTGTAAACAACACGATATAGCGTATAATAATTACACAAATCTTGAAGATCGTCACAAAGCTGACATAGAGCTTATAAACATGGCTAAACAAAGAATGAAAGCAAAGAATTCTAGTAAAGGTGAAAAAGTAGCTTCTTGGTTGGTTAATAAAATAATGAAAACCAAAGTAAAAGTAGGTGCAGGTGCTAAAAAATTTAGTTCCATAATTAGCAAAATACGTAAACATCTAAAGAAAATAAAACCAAAAAATAATGAATCAGCAATTAAAGCTGCGCATTTAGTAGCTAAGAAGCTCTTCGGTAAGAAAAAGATTGGCATACCCAGAGTTATACCTATACCGAAAACTGGAGGGTTATTACCACTGATACCTATTTTTGCGGGATTATCTGCATTGGGCGCTTTAGCGGGAGGAGCAGCAGGTATAGCAAAAGCAGTTAATGATTGCAAAGCATCACAACAAGGTCTTCGTGAATCCGAAAGACATAACAGAACGATGGAGGCTATTGCCTTAGGTAAAGGCATGTACATAAAGCCATACAAAAAAGGCAGTGGATTGTTTTTAAAACCATCAAAAAACTAAATAAGAGGCTACCCAGACGTGCACTTACCGATTTAGATATAACACAACATGCAAGTGATATTCCGTACTTTAGAGGAGTTTATATGAGAGACAACTTACCTAAGTATCCTAAGCATGTAGAATGTGGAATCCTCAATCTAGATAGTAGTGAAAATCGAGGAACGCACTGGGTAGCTTATGTAAAAGATAAACAATATTGCGAATACTTTGATAGCTTTGGTGATCTAAAGCCACCGTTAGAGTTAGTTAAGTACTTAAAAAATCTAGATATCCTATACAACTATACTAAGTATCAAAATTTTGACACAGTTAACTGTGGGCATTTGTGTATAAATTTACTAAGAAACTATTGGAGAAAACGTTTATATTAAGAAAGTTCTCTTATTACTTATCATTAGCGCAATGTCTTTCACGCTATCTATATCAAGCCCCAGTTCAACATCGGCAACAAATTATTCACCTGCTCTACAACTTGATGGTGAATATGAATGCGGCTTGTTGTATTTTTCTACGTTTAATTCCATACCAAATATTGATGGAAAAAACAATAAATTTTGTTATGGTGATAACGAAATTGTTGAAATACCTGAAGGCTCTTATGAACTTAACGATATTAGTGATTATTTAAAAGAAAAGGTTGTGGATTGCAGATTTAGTTTGAGCTGTAATAATAATACTTTGAGGACTTCGATAGTATGCTCTAAAGATATTCATTTTGAAAAATGTGCATTACTTGCAAAAATATTTGGATTCGGCGAAGAAACACTGAAAGCTAATATATTAAATGAATCACGGTTCCCAGTCAACATTCTTTCGACAACTGTGCTCAGGATCGAATGTGATATTATAAGCGGATCGTATACAGACGGAAAACCCAGTCACATTATTCATGAGTTTGCTCCAAACGTGCCTCCAGGTTATAGAATTATTGAAATTCCTAAAAACATAGTGTATTTCCCTGTAAATCAAAATTGTATCAGTTCTTTATCTGTACGAATAGTCGACGCAAATAATAATATTGTAAATTTACGTGGTGAAGAATTTCATATATATTTACATCTCAGAAGAAAATGATAGATTACAATAAAAACTCTGCTTCTACCATGAAAGCTGTCACTTGTAAGCGCACTGTCAAGAATACCGCACATAAAATTAAATTAACAAAGGAGAATAGAAAGTTTCTGAAATTGATTGGATTGCTAAAATGAGTATATTAAACATAAATGAATCTTTCGTTCAAGACAATACCATTCAAAGTATTGAGTATCATTCATATAAGCCCTATGTAACTAGTTTTAATGAAAATGATGAGATAAGAATTCCAATTAACCAACAGGACTTGTATGTATTACCTTCGATGAGTACTTTGTATATAGAAGGTTGTGTTAACGTGTTCAAGAAAGAACCAAAAACTAAAGTTTCTACAGTACATTTTACTAATAATGCAGTTCTATACCTTTTTCAAGATATCCGTTACGAGCTCAATGGAGTTGAAATAGATAAAATAAAAAATGCTGGTATAACAACTACCATGAAATCTCTTTTATCCATGAATGACAATGAATCAAAAATGTCTAAAAGTTGGGGATGGGATATAAATGGTAACTTAAATAAATTTGGAGGAGATTTTTCAGTATCCATACCTCTTAGTAGAATGCTAGGATTCGCAGAAGACTACAATAAAATTATCATTAATTGTAAGCATGAACTTATTCTACTTCGCAGTAATACAACTCTGAATTCTCTGAAATTAGATACCGGAGAAGTTGTACAAGGTATTGATATAAAACATATTCATTGGCGTGTTCCTCATGTAAAAGTATCTGATCGAGAAAGAATAAATTTACTCAAGTATTTAGAAAAAGATCGTTCAATTAATATAGTGTTTAGAAATTGGGATCTTTATGAATACCCTGCACTTCCACAAACTACTAAACACACTTGGTCAATCAAAACATCATCTCAAATAGAAAAACCTAGATATGTGATAATAGGTTTACAAACTAACCGTAAACGCAGAGCTGACTCTGACATGTCTCATTTTGATCATTGTCATATCAGAAACATAAAAGTGTTTTTGAATTCATGTTATTTTCCTTATGAAAATATGAACACAAAATTTTCAGAAGACAAGTACGCTATAATTTACGAACAATATGCAAAATTTCAACAGTCTTATCACGGGCGTCGTTCCGAACCGTTGTTAAGTTTTGAAGATTTTAAAAATAGGTCACCATTATTTGTCGTTGATTGTTCACGTCAGAACGAAAACCTGAAATCAGGACCAATAGATGTACGTGTAGATCTTGAAACAGACAAAGATTTTCCGGAAAACACGGCAGCATACTGTTTAATACTTAATGATTGCATTGTCGAATATAAACCTTTGAGCAATATTGTAAAGAAAATATCATGAATTCAAAAGTACTTATTATTGATGTTCAAGGTTTCAAGGACTATTTTAATAACTTTATTATAAGTGAACTCGCGCTAGCTACAGATGAATATACACAAACGTTTTTAGTGAAACCTCCGTATCCGTACACGCATTTAACACCCAAAGAAAAAAAACATGTTTCGTGGATAGAAAAAAATCATGGTATTCGTTGGAGTGAAGGGCATATTGATTATCGTGAATTTATACGCACAATCTCCCCTTTTTTAGAAAATAAGACTATACTAGTAAAAGGTATGGAAAAAATTAAATGGATTAAAAGTTTATGTGATAGTTGTTCTGTTATAGATATAGCTGATAAAGGCTGCCCAAACTTTTTTGAGTTGTATACAAAGTATATTGGTGAAAATGATTCTTTTTTTAACTGTATATTCCATAAGAAAGTGTGTGCGCTAAAAAATGTAATTGTAATTAAAAAATGGCATTATGATAACATACATGAATTGTCTCCAAACGAAAGTAAATATGAAACAATTACTTAGTTATTGTAATAATTATAAGTACTTAATTTTCATAATTTAGTTAATGAAAACAATGTTAATGATCATAAATAAATTAGTTTTTGTTATATGTAATATACGAGTGTTTAATTTTTCCCCTACTTCCTGTTACTTAGTTATATTATAAGTAATGAAAGAATTTGACAACTCAACTCAGTCGATAGAAGAGCGAGTCAGGAATCGGTGTTTCGCTGCTAACATATATTTTTTATTCCTAGTATGGAATTAAAGAAGCCTATTCATCCTCATTATGCTCTTCAATCAAACCGATTGAAAAGTTTTAACTGTTGGCCTCCAGGACTAACTCAGCAGCCTATAGATTTGGCTGATGCAGGATTTTTTTATACTGGGCTCAGTGATAAAGTAATCTGCTACTTTTGCGATGGTGGTCTTAAAGATTGGAATCCGGGAGATGAAGCATGGAGTGAACATGCTCGTTTTTTTCAATATTGCCCGTACGTTATTTTTGTAAAAGGGAAAGAATTTATAAAAAGTCTTGTAGACGAAAACAATTTGAACCAATATCAAAGCCATGAAACATTGAGTGAACAAATGAGCAGTCATGAAATCAAAGAAAACGATAAAATGCAGTGTAAAATATGTTTACTTGAAGAATTATGTATGTGTTTTTTACCTTGTGGTCATGCTGTAAGCTGTGCTAAGTGTGCTTTATCTTTAAATAATAAATGCCCAATGTGTCGAAACATGTTTTTTAAAGTCGTTAGATTATACTTTTAACACCATGTAATATGTTGTTTAATTTGAAATATTTATTGTATAATGTTTATTTTGTAACTTAACACAAGTTTCTGTTTAATGAACGGAATCACAAAACGCTCATAAGTTATTGAGCATTAGGGTTTTTTGAACGTTGCATTTCCGTTTCATTCAAGTAAATTTTATTAGTATTATTGGGCATTGCTGGATCAACTGAAGAGACGGAAGGCGAAGAATGAGCCTGGAGGAATCGTAGGTTGAGCCAGAATGCCCAATAATACACTACTCATATATTTCACTTAAAATTAAAATAATCACCATAAAATTTGGAATCTACGTCCATCAAAGAATTTTTAGTTAATTTAATAACCTTTTGTAGATGATCCCACTGAGGGGTACCGCTGTTGATAGAAGTTTTAACGCACACCAGGGCCTTCTGCCACCGGTCAGCGGCCTTAGATGCTGCATCAGCAGCTGTGTATACGCGGAGTTCTGCGTAGTACTCTCCTTGAGAGTTCTTTGCTCGCCGCACGATACCGTTGGCCACGCGGCTGGTGATGCTTGTAACCAGCTGGGAACCCTGTTGCGAGTTCAACACCGCGCTGCCCTCTTCGTCTTCGGATAGCAATCCGAAGATGTCGTAGTTTTGTTGCAGTTTTTTGTTCTTGGGCGCTGCACTGAAATAGATTGAATTTTATTTATTAATGGATATATGACATAAGATACCTATGGGTGGGCAAGGCTGTACAGCATTAAATGTTTTTATTAATATGCAAGAATGCTTTCAAACAGTTATTAACTAAATTTAAAAGATTTATTTTAAAGTCAAAGTCCAAATGCATTACGTATAGGTACTGCTTTAAGTTAACACAGAAGTGAGACGAGCTGAAATAAATTATTTAGTTCACATAAGTATACATTTAAAGATTATAGGTGCTAACCGATTGTACCTACAAACCTGTAGTATAAAACATTTAAATTTTATAATTCCGCTACTTACAGTTACACTCACGAACATATTCTTTCAGCAGCGGTCAGAGTAAAGTAAACAGTAGGATGCATTCATGGTGTAGATAGAAGGGTAATAAGATTTTAAAACTCACCGAGGTGTATCTGCCGCCGCTTTTCTTTTTTTTTGGCTGGTTTTCTTTTTATCAACTCCCTGCTCCTCCACAAAGTGCACGGTGTCGTTCTCAGAGTCAGACCTAAAACAATACACAAAATGATTTATTATGATAACTCTGTTAACTCGTTTTTAGTCCTTGTTTTTAAAATAAACTGTGAAAAAATATGTGAGATATTGATTAACATTGTACTAGGGAAAATTGAACTTATTAACAGAGAAATATGGGAGGCCTATGTTCAGAAGCGAACGTGTTCCGCCTGATGATGACGATGATGATGATAACAGAGAGACATTATTAGGTAATATAAATTGAAAAATACTCACGTACATTTTTGAAGATTTTTGTTAAGTTCACTAAAACAAAACAAAACAGGTATAGAGCTTCGGAGGTCAGAACTTCAAATCTGCACAGTTCAGAACTTCAGAGTTCGGGTTCTTCGACGTGGACTTGGAGCACTTTCACTTGTGATGCGAAGCAGTAGAAAAACTGAATAGTTGTGGCGGCGTTTATGATGTATAAATGGTTTTATGTAAATCAAAACTGTTAAGTCAACAATAATTGTTAGGGTTGTTACATAATTTTTATCAATTATTTTGAATGTTATATTCGTTGCACTTATCAATGCTTACTTATTTGTAATAAATAGTGCTTAAAAACAAGCTCACGACTACATTAAAAATTATACGCTAAAAAATAATTGAAAGAAAAAAATGTTTGAAGCTTAGTATACCTACTACATATTATTTTATTATTGATTAAGCCGCGGTGTAAGCACAAGCAAATAGAAAATAAAACGAAAAAAGGAATAACCGAATAAAACAAGTTATGTAAGCTATATAAGCGCACCTACTTTTGTTATTCTAAAACAAAATCGTTATAATGTCCCCTAAAACCCACAAAAAATAAACCGCAAAACTAACACATTTTCGAGCGCTAAATACCTACAGCTATCTGTGAAACATCGTTCTATGCAATAAAAGAAGACTAATCCTACCTATAATATTAATATATATTTTAATAATAAAATATTTTGGTCAACCCTAGATCTATGTCTGTAAAATACAGTAAGATTTTTGATTCTTCTACAGATCTTAAAAATTATCTAAAATTAGTTAAGTACTACAAGTATACAAAACACCTTACACTTGTTTACAATAGTTTAAGTTTTTGATTTGCGAAATTTATTTTTACTCGTCAAATTTAACAATAATGTGTTACAGTGTTTTGTATAAGTCTCAGTTGATCGAGTTCAAGATCAGCGAAAACCTACATGACAAAAAAAAAATGTAGATTTATCTTTTAGGTACCTACCCATAACATATTTTTATACACCGTACTAAAAATATTAAGCAAAACAGCGGCATAAACCTAGCGAGGTAAAATATCATATTCGTGTTCTCACGATGCGGCGTCTTTAAGAAACCCGTTCGACCGCAGTGTGTAGGTATATTTTGCAAAACAGCAATATCGCGATGTTTGCAAGATTTGCAAGTTACGATTTGCGTTGACTCAGTGTAATTGTCAGTAGTGATGTTTGGTAGGTATTCATCATTCGATCATCATTCGATTTTATTGTTAGTATGTTTTTGTTCATCATCAACAGCCTACAATTATTTCTGTTGAGCTCTATTATGTTGAAATTTGACACTAACATTGACCCCTACAAAAAGTTGTATTTATGTAAACATTACATAAAATATTCATAATATAAAGTTGTTCATATTACATGAATGTGTAATAATTTGTTAAAAAAATTAATAACCCGCTATAATGTACAACATTGTCTTTATCGATGTGAATCCGTTCTATCGATTAGTGATTCGCAACGCACATCCCTTAATTAACTCATTACAGTTTAGTCAGTGTTCCGTTTAGAGTGATAGTGTAAGTCGTAACCATTACTGAATATAACATTGGGGGGCTTTTCAGTATTGTGTAAGTGTATAGAGTTATCCTCACAATGAAAATTGTAGTCCATAAATGAGATCTAAATATAGCATTTATTCGCAAAATCTCTTTGAAAACATAATATGATAAGAAGGTTCTTGTACCTAAAGGTAGTTTTGTTATACCTACCAACACGATATTGAGTTCTTGTGGAGTTTTTATCACAGTTCATTTTCCGATAAATAACTCAATAAAATTCGAATATTCTTGTATAGTTCGTTTTGTGATGTTGACCAACACAATTTTGTTAGTCCAGAAGTCCAGTTTTTTTATCACAATGCATTTTCCTATAAATAACTCAATAAAATTCGAATATTCTCGTAATAAGTTTTTTTTGTGATGTTGACCGACACAATTTTGCTAGTCCGTTTATGGTCCAACTTTTCATCACAGTGCATTTTTGAATACCAGATAAAATTTGAGTATTCTTATAAAATGTTTTTGTGATGTTGACCGACACAAAATTGATAGTCCGATAAGGTCCTACTTTTTCATCACGGTAAAAAATTTAATATTCGATAAAATTTGAGTATTCTAGTGAAACGGTTTTGTGATTTTGACAGACACAATTTTGTTAGTTCTAAAGGTCAAGTTTTTTATCACAGTGCATTTTCCGATAAATAACTCAATAAAATTCGAATATTCTTGTAATAAGTTTTTTTGTGATGTTGACCGACACAATTTTGCTAGTCCGTTTATGGTCCAACTTTCATCACAGTGCATTTTTGAATACCAGATAAATTTGAGTATTCTGATAAAATGTTTTTGTGATGTTGACCGACACAAAATTGATAGTCCGATAAGGTCCCACTTTTTCATCACAGTAAAAAATTTAATATTCGATAGAATTTGAGTATTCTAGTGAAACGGTTTTGTGATTTTGACAGACACAACTTTATCACAGTAAAAAAAATAATATTCGATAAATTTTGAGTATTTATGTAAATATGGATTTGTGATTCCTACCAACACAATGTCGTAGTTCATATTAGTTGTCCTTTTTATCATAGTAACCTTTAAATATTCGATTACGAGTATTCTTGTAGAGATGGTTTTGTGATGCTGATCGACACAATTTTTATTCATGTTAAAGACATAAAACAATCATAGAAAAATTATCCATTGTGTTATGTTCAGTAAAAACGTTTGTTACGCATCAAAAGCTAGGCACAGACGTAACTTGATAGTGAAGTGAAACCGTGTTGTGCCATCACTGCTGCACCTGTCCTGTGCTGCTGCTGACCGCATATTAGGTACGTTGAATTTCCGTTCTATCAACTTGACATGAATTTCTGTTTTATTAACGAATCGCAGACGATCAAAGTCTGATTAAATTTCTGTTTTCAACGCAATAAGTTATTGAGCATTCGGGTTTTTTGAACGTTGCATTTCCGTTTCATTCAAGTAAATTTTATTAGTATTATTGGGCATTGCTGGATCAACTGAAGAGACGGAAGGCGAAGAATGAGCCTGGAGGAATCGTAGGTTGAGCCAGAATGCCCAATAATACACTACTCTATATTTAAGCTTAAAACATTTATAAAATGAGATAGCACTATCATAAAGAGCTGTCTCATTACCGTTCACTACCACATCGTCGGGAGTCTTTGTGTCGCCAATAAACTTAGAACTATCCATCATCCTCTTTGCCTTTTCCCATTTGTTATTGGGGTCGGCTCCCAATCTAACCTGTAGTGGCAAGCTACCAGAATTACACGATCGACTGCCATCTGACCTCGCAACGCGTAAGGAACCAGTAACAGATGGTTAGATCCCTGTTACTGGCTAGCCAGACACCTGATCTAACCATCCCTGTTACTGGTTCCTTACGCGTTGCGAGGTCAGATGGCAGTCGATCGTGTAATTCTGGTGGCTACCCGTAACGATTGTCAATAGATGTTGCTATGATAACCGGGACCGACGGCTTAACGTGCTTTCCGGGGCACGGAGCGATGGCATCGAAAACTGCACATAACTTACTAGATAAGTCATTCGTGCAGGGCCAAGGATCGAACCCGGTGCCGTAAGATTGCGAAGCGCACATGCTACCGCTCGGCCACCATGCAATAAAATGGCTACTATAGCTAAGTATATTTGTATGCAGACGAAACATCGATTTACTTTACCTGAAAGTATTACACTTGAAAATTTCGAGAATACAAGTATATAAAAGGCGTTATATTATTACTTAATGGAATACCAGAGTAAAAACAATTCGTTCTAAGACCATCCATCAGTTAAAGTAAAATGATGCATGACATAAAATAGTAAAAAATAGTGTTGTAGCTGTCGTAGGTATAAGCTAGCAAAATGACAATTCCTACGTTGAGACGACCGAACCAGCTAAATTGGTTCTGAGAAGACCTAAAAATAAACGTAACCCAGTTTATTTAGAGATTCATATCTTCACGCGTCTAAAAATATTTTACGAAAGCTTTTGTCAGATACCTAAATAATAATATGATATGTGAAATTAGTCATATTTGTGATGAGTGAATTTGACGCGAAACTTAAGGACGTTTATATTGTTAGGTTAAGTCCTTAAAGGGTAACAATTTTGAATGAATTTTTGACTGCATGCCAAGAGCACCAAATTCTTATTTTTTTTATATTTGTTTATTAGTACAGACTTGAGTGTTTAGAGCATAGACTTAAGATTGAGAGTAACGAAAAAATTCTAGGTCTGTGGTTTAGAACGTTATTATAAATATTTTATTGTTTATTGTTTGGGATTGTCTACATAAATTAGCAAACACAGCATTAGTGAATTGAATAATCCATATAAAATGAACCCCTATTTCTCCCTATAACTTGAGAATAGCGTTACCGATTTCATTCATCTTTTTTAAAATGTTTTTTAATACTTCGTAGAAGGTTCTTACATTAAAAAAAATATTTATACTCACCCTGTCGAAGGGAAGATGGAAGAGAAAGGGAAAAAGATAGCGGAAAAGGATGAATGGGTGCGACGTTAAAAATGTTGCTCGATTTTGATTTAGGAGCTACGAGCATTTTTTTTATCTTTTTCCCTTTTGCTTTCCTCTTACCCATAAACAGGGTTAAGGCGTGAAACTAATAAAACCGTGCGAAGCCGGGGCGGGTTAGCTAGTTCTCTATAATCAAGATACTGAGAAATTAATTAAAAAGTTAACTACGTCTTCACCGCTATTAATATAAAATTAAAAAAGACTGCAAGTCGCACGAGAGAATGGGTTGATGTGGATGAAAATAAAAGCGAGCGAAATATTAAGCCGTTAACATTAAGCTCATAACTTTTCCTGAATAATTTTGGACTTCCTGTATAATTTTTGACTTTATTTTGCGCTGGGTGAAAAGCTGAATGTAAATGCCTACAGAGGTCTAAAAGTTTTAGACATACACACAGGGGTAGGTACCTACCTTAATAGTTATTGACTTTTATTAATATATTTTTATTACAGTTAACTTATTTAAACTCAATGCACAGACTGGTACTAACTAAATAATTGATCATTGAGGTTTATTACTATACATTCGTAAAATACCCCTATGTTATTGGTCTATTCAATTTACTACATTAATATCATTTTATTTTCTTGTTAACAACTGAAAACTTGGTATTAGGGCTTATCTTTATTTTCTAGGTTTGTATTCCATTTCCCACAAAGATATTAAACTGGCCTCTACTCCCTTGGTAATAAGGAGCACAAAGGAGACAAACCCAATGTTGAAGGTAATGTAAAGAACTAAGCACATTATACTTTTCGACCCTTTGCAAGAAAAGCGCTTCTTTAAGCACAAAAATAACCTCTCAGGATTCTAAATAGGAACTATCGAATAATATCTAACTAAGATCAACAACAAAGCGTTGCCGTTTATACGATTATTATCAGCCTCCAGTCAATTAAACTACTTTTTATTTGCATGCCGATAGCAGACCGACATCACCGGCACAATAAAAGAATAAATCCTGATGTCCTTGATACCTTGTTACCCACACATTTCGATCTTGGATGACGCATCCTTCTCAAGATCAAAATGAAGTAAGCCCACGCCGATGCAATCTACATGAGACTTTATGTAGACCGAGTCTGTGTTTATATTGAAATGCGATCTTTAATTGAGTTGTTGCATTTTGTTTTGGTCGTGTTGTGGGCAACAATTTTATGTGATTTCAGCCTGGCAGGCAATGACCGAAAGGTTACGGAGTTCTTTCATTTTTATTTGGTAAGACTTTGGAATTCTTCGAACATTACTAATGCATGTATTATTCTCACTGATTATAGAAAACCAGTGAATTATCTTTATTAGAGGCCTACTAAAATGTATGACATCCGTGTAGACCGAATTTCCTATAAAAACATAGGTGTTCAATGTTTTATTTAAGTACCGTAATTTTGTTTCAGCAAATATAATAGATACCTATGTAACAAAATTTAAATACTCCTACGGTAACTTTACCGTACTATTTATTAAAACGTCCAATTTCAAAAGATGCCATGATATTAAACATTTAAAAGGTTGAATGTTTAATTGGTACATTCGATGCATACAATGTATTATTTATTATTCTATAAGTACCAAAAAGTTACATTTCTTTATCACTTCGATTAGGTGGCCCAATTTTAATATCTCTCTAAAAAAGTAAATTCTTAGTAAAAGTCAAATGTTATCTTGAACCATAAATGTTAAAATCGTGCTTTAATAACGACTATGTGGGTAGGCATAAAATGGACGTGTAGTTGTAGTCGTAGTGTCGTGTTACGGATCGCAAAGTTAGTTGAGTTTTGATACTCCCTTGCTTGCAGCTTAGTTTTACAAAGTTAGTCTATACTGGCACAAGCTGTGACTATCACTAGTTAAGCCCTAACACTGAGATTGCTTTGAAGTTTCATTCCGAGAAATGCAGCAAGTTGTCAGCTTTCATCCGAAGTACTGCTAGAGCCAGCTGCGGTACATCTTATTCTTCAGTAGGTACTGACATTTTTCTACACCAAAAATAAAGTAACAATAGATGTTAATATTCTTGTTCATCATTATTAGGTACGCTTCTACCATTCATGATATTTTTTTATCATCGATAGGCTAACATTTGACCACGGTCTCACCTGCACGGAAGTGACGACGCGGTTGACGATGGAGCATGCTTGCGTAGAAGATACCGGTTCACTCTAGCCTTAAAATCTCCCAGATTATATTTGTCAGGAAACAATGACGCTGGTAAGGTGTTCCATTCCATTGCTGTTCGAATTATAAGCGAGGAATCAAAAGCTTTGTATGTATTCGAGGAATTTCTACCATACATACAATATGGCACCAGTTGGACCAAAAGTAATATTACACTTACCTACGCCAAAGAGACATCATAACACAGAATCAGATAGAAGGTCTACTCTACAGCTAAATCTTCAAAAATATCGTTGAAAGATATCTCTCCTGATTGTAATCTGACAGCTTGACGGATGCAGAAAAAAACGTAATCCCAACGAGTAGGCAGTTACTAATGACATAACACAAACACTCGGACAACATAATGACGAGTTAGCGTTAAATTTGTGTAAATATATACTCACGCACACACGTAAACAGTGCACTTTTAGGGTTCGGCAAACAAACAATGAAACTTTGAATCTTATTCGACTGCATAGCATCGAACAAAACTTAAAATAGGCATATCAAAAGTTATTCAGGTCTTAACTTTTATGCTATAATGATTTATAGATAAAAAGTACATAAAGTTAGTATTAAGGCGGATACGTTTGATAACCTCTCACCTTATTGGGGAATGTCCCAAATTTTTCGACCTCCATTTTTACTTTAGTTTATAAAAATATAGACCAATCTAAGAAACTTAATTCTTGTTTATGTAATATTCATTGTAGTTATTTTATAATCGATTTATTGAGATGTAGAGATTCCCAGTGACCGATGACGTCATACTTTGCATTCAACAGAGTTCGGTCGTTGCCTCTACATAATAAAAAGTTACTCCATGTGACAATGTCAATAAAGTTACACTCACATCATATTTTCTCGTCTTTGTATACTTTTAAAGAGAAATTTTACTTTTCTGTAATATTTTTTCATTAAAGGGGAATTGCAACAGTACTGAGCCATCGGCAACTCGAAACAAATAAATTACATGGTCACAGATAATAATATACTAGTACATGGAAAATGTCCCGTTAATCGAAACGTTAGTGACCATGTAAGTTTAAAAATTTAACATTTTACAAAAAAATAAGCAGCTATTGTTATTTATAATAAAAATGGTAGGTATTTTGTTGATAAAAGTTTCTACCTCAATTTTGTGGTGCCCTTGTAAAATAATCCGCCCCTGGCTCTAATGTTAATAATACTATTTCAGTGTTTGAAAGTTTAATAAGTTATGAAAGTTTTAATCAAATTCGCTGTTCTTCTTTTTGTTTTACTCCTACAACTTAACGCTTATAAAACTTTGGGCTTTACTAATGGACCGCAATATTTTATATTTAGTGAGCATACTGTTAATAAATCCCAGCTTTTAATTAAACTTCTGAACAATAGGAACTTATAATTACCCGTAAAATCTGGATGTTATTATGCTTTGTTTAACCTACAAGTTAACTTTAAAACTAATAATTACTTGCTAACGGATAAAGTTGGTATAGGCTTAATAGATAAATTTAATATTACGCGGTCCATCAATAGATTAAATACTTGGATTGGGCTAACGAAACAGTACTTCAATTAAAAATTAGATTGAAATAAATAAAGAAAAAAAGAAAGGAAAGCATAGCATAAAGTTACCACAAGGAAATCTACCGAACCCCCTGGCCTATTATGATTTTTTCTATTTGCCATACTAAAAGCTCCATTCGTTTGTGTGGGTGTCTACCTGCGGTATCCGGGAGCTTACCCGTCACGCCTGTTACAATTCCAAAATAGAGGAAAAAACCCGTCGGTACCTCTTTACACGACGTTCATTGCTGTATAATTTGAGCTCTCTTCCAAACTAGCAGTACCAAAGCGAGAATGGTTAACGAACCGGCGGAATGGTCGATTTTTAAAGCTGTTAGAAATCGACCGCTTCCTACGAAAAGGACAGAGCCCAATTTGTTCGGAATTATAAACGGTACGGTTGTACCGACAATTAATTTCGATGATTAAACGTAATCAGGTTTTAAGACATGTTACGTAGTGTTCCCGCAGCTTACCTACCATATGGAAATTGATGTCGCAAGGTTTAAACGGTGGCGGCGGCGGCGGCTAGGCTCTCACGGGTTCAGAGCAGGCATGTAAATTTATGTGATTTATACAACCGGTGCCTGTTTTAAAATTCCGATCGGTTTAGTAAGCTAGTGTATGCTAAATCTTCGGCTACATTGTGCTGTAGCCACATCAGCTGGACGGAGGAACTTGTGCTGGACTGTCGTGTTTCTTGCGTGTTTTTGCAGGTAGGTAGGTATATAGAGTAGGGTAATCATCTAAAGAAATCCCCTAACAGTGCAAATGCAAAACCAAAAGAGGGAAACGTCAAAAATATTGATCAAAATATTTGAAAAAACATGTAAGTATTTCTTTACAAGACCTTCTCAGTACTTTAAACTTAATAAAATGTTGCTGCACATGGGTTTACAAAAAAAATGCGAGAAACTTAAGTAGGTACTTAGATGTATTTATTACCTAACAAATAAATAAATAAATGTGTGTGGACATTTCACACAGTGCCATCTAGCCCCAAACTAAGTATAGCTTGTACTATGGAAACCATTTTTTTTTTATGTGATTGAATGACGTGACGAGCAAGTCGTTCACCTGATGTTAAGTGACACGGCCACCCCTAACAGTTGCAGTGTCACCCGGAACTTTAAAACAATAAAGTTTCGCGTGACACTGCAAGTTTCGCGTGACACTGCACTGCGCACGTCATCCTGAGACATTACCCAGTCTAGTAATCAGATTACTAGACTGAGTGATCAGATCATAAAGTCTCATTTGCCCAGTAATTTCACTAGCTACAATGCCCTTCTAACCGGAACACAGTAGTGCCTGCACACTACCGCTTGGCGGCAGAATAACTGGCAATGCGGTGGTACCTACCTAGACGAACTTTGCAGAAAAGTCCTACCACCTAGTAGAAAAGATACCAGAAAATGTACCAGATAACTGATAGAATACTTAGATACTTTTTTGTTAGTAAATGCATACATAGAATACAATATAACACTCAGACACAGAACGAACATCGATGTTCATCACATTAATATTTGTCCCGGGTGGGAATCGAACCCACAACCTATAGTTCAGAAGACAGAGCTACTACCAACTGAGTTATTAGGCCAGTCAAATAGGTATATATATGGTTATCCTTCCTTCCTTCTTATGATATTATAATATAATTATTATAATATTTGTCTAATATATAATGACATTATAATTATTATTAGGCAAGTGGTTAGTCTTCAGAGTTATTGGGCTTTTCAAATGCTTCTAAATTGGGTTAGGTATGAGAACAACCACGAACTGAAGGCCCTCCGAAACACAGTAGTTCTCACTTCTTACACAGAATAAATAATAGTACCTACTACATAATCTCATGAATCAACCAGCTCACATAATTTTGTGATCGAACTTCACTTGGTCAGTTGGTTTAATCATTGATAGCAAAGAGTATGTACCTAGGTATATATTATTATCACTTCGTAATTCGTATTGAAAGCGCTGCGTTGCCTATCCAAATGATGCTGCAGCGAAAGTTGCCTAACTTTACCGATTGGTAATGGTGCGAGAGCCCACTGCACAAATACCTACGTCATCGGCTACCCCAATAGGCTATGTTTAGATCGTTAACCGACATCTAAATATGTAAAAAAATCAGGCCTGTCAGTTCCGATCCTGCCGGGTCATGGAAATAATTGAAATTTTTTTGACGTACTTTTTTTCTCAAAATGTACCCGAATGAAAGTTCTGGCAACAGTTAACTTTTGATTAATTATGTAAAAAAAAATTGGTCTGCCATTGCGCACCCTGCCGGAAGTATCTGGCAGACCCCTAAGAATGTGCCCTTCACACCCTTTACCTGCCTCAGCGAATACCGCAATGAAACCTACGCCCGATAATAGCCGAGATGGGCATCTCGGCTATTATTATTATGATAATATATATGATATAGATTAAAAGGTCTGCCAGGTCTAAACTTGGCGAAACTTAGTATTCAAGGCATTTGAAGTTGGTGGGGGTGGATTATTTCCATGACCCGGCAGGATCGGAACTGGCAGACCTGTTTTTTTTTACATGTTTAGGTGTCGGTTAACGATCTAAAGATAGCCTATTGGGGTACCCGATGACGTAGGTATTTTTGCAGTGGGCTCTCGCACCATAAAGAACGGATGGTCGAGTTTCGCTATAAGCGCTACTTTTAGTTATAATTTTCATAGTTGGCAGTAGGTACTTTGTTTATCGCACTGTAATAAATAAGTTAGTTCACTCACCGGCAGCGTATGCAGACGTTAAAGCTGTAAGGAGCAGCTGAAAGTAGAGAACCAGCGCCATGTTGCAAGACCTGTAACAACGTAAATAAAGTGTTAGGGGAAGGTTATATACCTAGGTCATGCAATAGACTCTAACTCATTGAAATATTCTGATATCCTGCGTGATAGATTGTACTTGTAGAAGAGATGGGGAGGTCCTATTCTTAAGCTGGGAAGTAATAGCAAATAATAAAACAACAAAAAAAGTCTCTACTTATGTATTCTATCAGTTATCTGGTGCCCTACAAGCTTTGCCTAGTTTGGGGCTAGATGGCGCTGTGTGAAATGTCCACAAATATTTATTATTTATAATGTAGTACCTACATACCTACCTAATACATATATCTGTGTGTCTAATATTTGACGAAGAATTGCATTAAAATTCATCTCCACCATTGACAAGCCGCTTATTATATTCACAAGTCAAAATAAAACGTCTTTAATAGCTTGTCAATAACCATTCCCAGAATACCTACAAACATTCTTTTAATAGAAAAGCATACGAGAAAATTCTTAACGCGGTGCTGACATCAAATAGCGGTAGAACAATAAATTTATGCGTCGATAAAACTCCCAAATAGCTACAGACCCACAGATTACATAAATTACAAGAGCGTGAGGTTAATGATGCATTAATATTAAAGCTATCATCCAACATTTTAAAACCTCTGTCTGAATTAAAAATACCGTTTACAATTCAAATTTAAAATTTATGCTGCACCGTTAAATAGATAGCTAAGCCTATGCTTTGCTACAAAATATACGTAGGTAGTTAATGGTTACATCTCAGAATTCTTCGAGTTCAGTTGAAGTACAGTAAATATGGTTAGTAAACGTAAATTAAGGCTTTCAGGAGCTTAATTTACAGCATTGCACTGAATACCAACAACCGCTAATTCGCGCATTTTACAACGTTACAACTTGTGCTAATAGCACACGCATGTACTATGCTATTTAACAATTATTATTGTGGCCGAAACTAAAAACTTTTTACTTTTAATACTGTGTTCGTTCATAGAAAGCCCGACATTGTTTTAAAATCGAAACGTTTAGAAATGCAAAACCGAACGTGCCTTTAAATCAAAATAAAATTCGTTATCCGTTATAAATAAACAGCAACCGTTGTAGCAGTTATTTATAAATAACGGAATAATGAGTGTTCAAGTGAAGAATAAAATGCACAATATACAGGTTGTATGAAACAAGGTAAAGTGTTTTCATTACGCCAGTTGGCACCATTCTTAATTAAAATGTTTACATTCTGAATGCGAATAGCGTTTATATTTGGATGTTTTGCATATTAAGACTGCACTACAATATACCTTAGTCTGAGGTAAATTTGTATATTTTATTTTTACACGTTTGTTGTTTTCATAATCTAGGGTCTAGGGTAAATATAGACACCTATCGCACTTCGAGTATGAACAAAAATGTATGTACCTATTATACTTTACTAAAAGGTGGGTTTTTTTCACCAATGGTTAAATACTTTTAACAAATTTTGACCATTGGTTAGAATTTGTTAGAGTTTTTAACCATTGGTTACCTTAACTATTGGTGAAAAAACCCAACCTAAGTAATCATAAGAAAACTTACTAACTTATAGGCATGATAAATATTTATTTAATATAATGTTTCAATAAGTATCTTTCAATTTAATGATTCGTTTTATATACCCAAACAATTTAAATGAAATTCAGTAGCGTAAAGGAAAACTGAAGGAAATATCTATACTAGAAACTTTAAAACAAATAAATACACTATTTGGGCAACTGTTTCATTAAATATAAACTAACCATAACCCATAAAAATAACTTATTCAATTATGAAACTAACTCTTATTGAACAACTAATATAGTTATTAGTTTTATATCACGATCCGTAGAGAAAAAACTACTTTATTTTTGTCTCTTGATAGTGTATATGTTACAGTACCTTTTGACAAGAAATATCTAATATTTCACCTTGCCTGAAAGCATTTTTTAAATATTTTTTGCCAAAGTCTGCCCGTCAGTTACGTTTAGGTTTTTGTAATAACGTTACATTATAACAAAACAGTTTAACATTATCACAGTACCTACCTGTATTTTATCATAACACATGCTATTTTAGTGGACATGCTTGGCTGGGTTGAAATAGCAAAAATGTTCTTAAGTTACAGAAAAAAAAAACTAATAAGTTGATATCCAAAATAAAGGCGAAACTACATAAGTGCCTAGATAAATAATTTTGTCTTTAATTTGTAGGTACTAAAGATGTGCAAAATGTAATTTACAATAGGTAATCCAATTAACGTTCGTTCCATATCTTTAATTCAATAAATGTAGGTCTATCAATTCATTCAGCCGTTTGGCTTATTTTAAAATACCATTCGTAGAGATTCTCATTCAATAAATCATTCTGACTGGTATTTCCTGCGAGTGCCGTCTGACGACATTACTGTCTGTGGTGCGCTGATGGTCAAGTTTTTACTGCCACTCGTGCACCTGCCTTGATCTTGCTCTTATGTATAGTTCTAGTATTGTAAAGTTCTCATTCCAGTGGAAAAACGCTATAAATAACAATGTAGTTTTAGAAATTTCTGTATTGGTAGATATCATCATCAGTCATCGTTATTTTAGCATCTTACGTTCCACCAAGAGTTGGGACACACAGATTTTAGCGGCTATCGCTGGAAGAAATCTAAATATATATCTTGATAAAGATCTCATGTCATATATCAACGAACTAACCTGCTGTGTCTAAGAGTGGGTTTTTCACCAATAGTTAAGGTTAGCAATGGTTAAAAACTCTAACAAATTTTGACCATTGGGTAGAATTTGTTGGAGTTTTTAACCATTTGTTACCTTAACTATCGGTGAAGAAACCCACCCTTAGTTGTAATTAATTATTGAGAAAAAGAAGATTGAAGAGTGAACAGCGCAGCATCATGTCGGCAAAGCACCACTATTTCTAGGTGGTAGGACTTTTCTGCAAAGTTCGTCTAGGTAGGTACCACCGCTTTGCCAGTTATTCTGCCGCCAAGCAGTAGTGTGCAAGCACTACTGTGTTCCGGTTTGAAGGGCATTGTAGCTAGTGAAATTACTGGGCAAATGAGACTTTATGATCTGATCACTCAGTCTTGTAATCTGATTACTGGACTGGGTGATGTCTCAGGATGATGTGCGCAGTGCAGTGTCACGCGAAACTTTATTGTTTTAAAGTTCCGGGTGACACTGCAACTGTTATGGGCGGCCGTGTCACTTAACATCAGGTGAACGACTAGCTCGTCACGTCATTTAATTACATAAAAAAAAAAAAAAAAAAAAAAAAAAAAAAAAAAAAAAAAAAAACTAAGTTTGCCCCTAGATAGAAGCACTATAGTTTTCAAGTTCAGTACATTTTAGTAGACATCTATCCAGAACTTCATAATAATTTAAAGCAGAATCATTTTAATATCTCTTTGAAACACGACAGAAACTATTTCAATCAATAATTTCGTCAATGAATTTAATCTCTAGATATTCATACCGAATATTCTCACAACAATTACGTATACTCGCGATGTACATTTACCTCAATGACTCAACGACTTCGAACCTGTTTCATTTTCATACAAAGCTATGTAAAAATTGCTCCATCCGATTCACGAACTAATGACCCACGCCAAGGTCTTTTTACATATATCTACACGTTCCTATATCGAATAGATATAGAGAGTTAGATTATCGATATGTTGTCATAAACAGAATACAGGAGAGCCGCGGTTAAGCTGGCTTGGCGTTATCTTCCCATCAGGTAAAATGTGCCCAAAAGCCGGCCTATTCGTAAAAACCTTATCAACTTGGGGAGCCTGGGGAGTGTTCTCAGGAGCTCCATGATCTCCTACCCTCTCCTTTCTGTCAAAGAACAACTAGACGCGGCGTACCATCTGGTGAGATGTCTCCAAATGCTAACCCATATACCTACAGTAAAAAAAGCTCTTCACTGATGAGACTAATATCAAGGTAAAAGTAGTAAATAGGTTTTAGGTCAAGAATTGAGGATTCTTGTTTCAGGTCGACTTAAAACTATAGGCCGCCAATCTATACCGAATATACCAACAGCTCATTTAATATTTTGAGTTAATAGTAGGATACATAATTAATAAATCAACTTAGCTTAGCTAGAGGTGTAGATTAAACGGCTTTGATATAACATAATATTTTACTTTTCATTTTGGGCGGTCGTTGGTTTACCGCCAGTTAATAATTAATAGCCGTCTGCTTTCCACGACCAGTTTTTGCGTGTAGTCGCCGTAAAGCAGAACATTGGCGCCGTACAGTACCGTACCTAATTACAATCACTGCACACAATGATTATCATACAAATGTCATCGGTTTGACAAGACGCACAGTTAACTAATGTGTCACATTAGAATTCTATTCAGGGACAGTCGAGGACAACGTTTACGTACGCGCTGACGTTTCCTCCGCTAAATTCCACGGATTTGGACGTGGACAGATACTTCCGATGGCTCCTGCTTCCGTGATGAGCTGTCCTAGGACGGGGTATTGGGCATCGAATGTCTGAACTTACCCTTTTTGGTTGGAATGTGATTGTAGATGGCTTAGATTATGGACATCCTTGGCACAGAATAAATATTTAATACACGTGTCCACATGGCAATGCTACCCATCCATTCACCCATCCATGTATTTACCTAGGTTTATGCTTAGGTTGTTTTTATAATACTTCTTTGATATTACATTGTTAATAATTTTTTTTGTTTTTTTTTTTTTAACGGGCAAATTGTCTTTATTACTCATTGTTAATAATATATTTTAGTAGTTCGTATCAGCATTGCATGACCATTGACATTTCGCTTCCTACTGGCTGAAGCTTTGGGACTATGTATAACTTTGTATCTATGTCCAATTTTTTTTTTTTTAATGTAAACGAATGGCGTGACGAGCTAGTCCTTCACCTGGTGTTAAGCGTCACGGCCGCCCATTACAGATTGCAGTGTCACTCGGAAATCTAGTTTCGCGTGACACTGCGCACTGCGCACGTCATCCTGAGACATCACACAGTTTAAAAAAGATTTCTAGACTGTGAGATCAGTTCCTAAGTCTCATTTGACAAGGTAGGTAGGTAGGTAGGTAGGTACTAGGTACCAAATGCTTTTGGTACCTAGTTAGTATAATTTTAATGGAGTATCTATAGGTTCATCACTGAGCAAATCAAAATACGCTTGCTAAAGAACAAAAAATCAATAACAAACGTGTGTAACCGAACTTCTTTGGAATAATTTAAACTTGTCCCATGGCAGGAGCCTCACGGTAGGCTATAGTATAACTAAGAACACTTTATTATTCCTCAGTCCCTTCAGTTCCCTTTTGCCTTCTACAAATTAAAATAACTTTTGACATAGGTACATTTCTGAGGTATGCTATTAAAGCCTTATGTACCCCAAAAGTTTACCTAACTTAAACGATTAGGGAGTTTGAATACTTGGACTCCTTAATTCTTATTCCGCTTACAAACTTAAGACCTAAAACTGCCATTTCGCAGAATAATCATTTTTCTTTTCGTCTCGAGATAGTTTTCTTATGAAAAGAGCTTTAATGGCCCTCAGACACACAGTAAGTTCGAAAATTATAGCTACACTCGAGTATAGGAAGTTAGCCCAGCACTTTATGAAATCAAGATTTTTTAGTTGTGCTGAATTATTATTTTATGTAGATCTGTTCTATATAGCTCCAAAAGCTACCTTTCGTGCTCGCTGCACGTGGTTTCGACAGCGTGGATACTGGAAACTATTTTTCCGATCATAGAGTATAAAGGTACCGACATACCAAATTCTACAACATATTTTCTATAAATAACACTCATGTGCTTTCCCATAAGTTCTACTAGGTGGTAGGACTTTCCGCAAAGTTCGTCTAGGTAGGTACCACCGCTTACCGCTTTGCCAGTTATTCTGCTCACAAGCAGTAGTGTGCAAGCACTACCTATTGCTGTGTGTTCAGGTTTGAAGGGCATTGTAGCTAGTGAAATTACTTTATGATATGATCTCACAGTCTAGTAAGTGATGTCTCAGAATGACGTGCGCAGTGCAGTGTCACGCGAAACATTATTCATTTAGAGTTCCGAATGAATTGACACTGCAATCTGTTATGGGCAGCCGTGACGCCTAACATCAGGCGAACGTCTAGCTCGTCACGTCATTCGTTTACATAAAAAAACAGGCAAGTACCTGTTCAAGTAGGTACCTATTAATATCAAAATCTGTTTCGGCTCGGAGTGCAAAAATCAACATTCATACATACAATCACTCGCATTGATAATATTAGGTAGTAGTAATAGAAATCAAAAAGGATATGATAATAGACTGCTTTGCCCGTGCCTACAAATTTTACGTAGTTTACCTAATCAGCACTTTCCTAAAATTTGTGAGCTTTGGGCAAAGCGGTTGAGTCGCAAGGGAATTTGTGTTACATTATTTTCGTGCTAAAGAAAGCTTTGTGACAACCTAAAAATATATTAACCATATTTTAACAAACATCGAATATACCTAATTGTCGATTTTATTTGTCGGTCAGCGAGCACCCAGTATCAGTTAATAAAAAAATACCGGTGTCCATTTACAGATCGTCAATTACATCCGGGAGCAATAAAACTTAGTTTAGCAAATACACGTTAAACTGAAAGGTGTGAAAACGCAGCAGGCTGCGGCCGTTTTGTCGAATAGTCCAACAGGTGCAAAACATTGCCCATGGTTGTAGTAGGACTGTTTCTAAGCCGGGGCGGGATGGCTCGACTGCGAACGCGACCCCACCTCGCCCCACCATGGCGGTAGACTGCTCATGGGGAGGTTTTTAGTGGGTTCGAGTCCCACATATCCCCTGCCGCCACCCCCGTGTTGGCAGGGGAATGCGTGGGCATTTTCCTCCCCCAAAAAAAAAAAAAAAAAAAGGGCTGTTTCTAAGGACTTACTACAACCTACAACTTACACATGGGGGTACCCATTCCCCTGGAATTCGAATGCTTATATGTCCAGTACTCCAGTAATTCCAGTACAACCGGAGACGGCCGTCTTTACCTGCGGTTGTGCAAGGAGCATGAAAAATCAGAAGTCATATCTGCATATGACTTCTGATTTTTCACGCTCGTTTTGCTTACTGCCGAGATACTTTTTTTGATAAGAGCGTGATTAGGACCTTCGATTGCATTTTAGTTGTCAAAAATCACTAAAAAAAAATTGAATTAATTTAAGCAAATAAAATTACAAGGTAGAGACAAACTTATTTTTAACAAGTTTTTTATCATGTCCGTGCTGACAGCTTCTTATTGGCCATAATATCCAACCTTCTTCTTCTTTTCGTATAGACAAGTGGTCAGCCCTAGTCAGAATTTATATCCAATCACGACATTAAAATGTTCTATTTTTTATTATTAGATTTATAAGTTTGTATACCTGTTGCAGTTTAATAACCGAGTTATTTTATAAAATTGCTGAATTGTGTGTAACTTTAGCATTCCGTTCGTCGTCATCATCAACAGCCTGAAAACGTCCACTGCTGAAGATAGGCCTCCCCCACAGAGCGCCACTTTGAGCAGCTGCTTGTCTCCTGCATCCATCGGCTTCCCCGCGGTTGTCACCAGATCATCAGCCCACCTAGTGGAGGCCGGCCTACTAAGTTACATTACATAGTAGTTCTTGAACAGGAGATGAAATGAAAGTGGTGAGTAGGCCCATTTGTAATATGAATACGCCGATATATGTATACCTACCCCTCCTGCCGCCGGTAATATCTGAAATATTTATTCAAAATAGAGGCAAATAAGTAATAAGTGCAGGAAGGCTCGAACAAGCTGGTTTTATGTTGTCGATCGGTGACGTTGTTTTAGGTTGTTTGGTACGGTAGAGACTAAGGCTGGGTTTTTTCAACGATAGTTAAAGCTGTGGTTAAAGTAACCAACTTAAAACTTTAACAAAAGTTGAAAGTTTCTCAAAGTTTGTTAGTTTTTAACCATTGGTTGTTTATTGAAGAAAATACCCACCCTAAATTAAATATCTAGAGACTAGAGACTCACCGATACCCAAAAACTGCGGCACTGGGCAGGGCAACAAACGGTGACTGTAAGAGTGAAGATGGAGAAAGTGTAGGCATTGCGATGAAGGTGCTAACAATAGTACTTATAGGTACTATATTACATTGAAAATTTACAAGAAAAAGTTTAAAAAAAAACAAATAATTAAAAAGAAAGGTCTCTATGTTCAGCCAGTCGCCAACATAATCTAAGCTCCTAACCCTCTTCAATGTGTGAGTAGCTAATTTTGTTGGAATCATGCTGCACCGAATTTTTTAACATGAAATTAATTTTTATCTTTGGCTTGGGTAGACTTAAAACCAACCACATTTTAGTACATTTTACGGTGAAAATGTAAATAAACTAGCAACGTTTTGATCGCAAATTCCCAGCGTTGTCGATTAAAGCTTCAGCCCCACTGGCGCGCGACGCGTCTGCGAAGCGGCAGCATAAGCGATGCGTAACTTTTCGGTATCCAACGCTGCCTATGATGACCGCGGTGCAGCCGTCTACGAACACGGGCAGCGATGGGTACCAAACACAGATTAGAGAAAAAACAATTGTACCTAATGGCCGATTTTGACGCTTCACTGACGCCACTTGACGCGTCGGTGTGGCTGAAGCTTAAAGCTCCGATAGTTATAAACCATTACCGCCACGTGCTCAAACATATCGCCAATTCGCCACTCTACCTATCGCCAAGTTATTGTTCTATCCTCAAATATATACTCACGAAATAAACCCTGGTACTTATATCCATAATAAAAACGAAATGAAAAGAGAAAGGAACGAGCCCTTTTACTAGAACCTGTCGTTAAACAAAAGTACGCCCGCATGCCGCACAACGCGTGTGACAATAAAAACTGCTTTCATTATTTTATTGACTCCATAAAAGAAAAAAACTCCAATTTAGTAAAAACTTAATTAGAACTTTTAAATTAGGTAGGTAGGTACTTGCATGATATCACGTGGCCTTTCACTATTTTAAATGCTTACCAATGAATAAACTTGATATTCAATCAATACCTGTTCTCAGATATAACACTATACTAGTAAATACCTGTTCCATCGTTAATAGAGTCGGCAGAATTAACAAGGTCAATATTTCATTTCGAATTCCGTAACTCCATAATAATCCACTGCGCCTGTTATGCTTCCATCAGTACATGCTGCTGCCTACAGGGCCTAGAACACGCTACTTAGTTAGTAGCGGTTACCAAGTAACATATTCAGTAATCTGGGGTAGCGGTTTCATGAACACGATCACCACTGAATAGTCGAGTCCATGAAGTAAGTACCTATAGGTTTCATTTGGACAGATGGGTAATAGTAAAACAGTGTATTATAGGTAGTTTTTCGCAAATAAAAATCATTCATTCATTCATTCAATTTGTATTACGGGGACTTTACAGATCTATTTAAGACACTTATGTACCTACCCTGGTTTTGTTGTGAAAATTGCAGCAAACACCGAAGTTTTTTCGGGTTTAGGTAAGTTGCTGAAAAAGTTATAATGGTTTGTACTGACAATTTTTCTACAACACTAGGTAGATATTAAAACTTTCTGGATTCAGTTCAGTCTATATCAGCCAGTGTTCGGGACGCTTGCGCAACTTCATTCGAGATCGGTAAACGCAATCCGGAACCGATCGTGTGTGGTCCTAACCCCTCCACTGCTGGATCGATGACAAGCCACGATCCAGTTACAAAACAAACGCGCTTTCGGTGTTTTCGGCCATATTGATTAGGGAGACATTACTATGTAACTAATTTTCACTAATATTATTTGGAGCGGCACCTATCTATATATAAATTTTAAGAATGTAGGTAATGGTGTGAGTTTTTCAGAAGTAGAAGCGCAGAATAAATACAAAGAGTATTTAAAATAAGTGAAAGTAAGTACGTAATCTATGTATCGTTTAATATCGGGTAATCGGTTCAGCTATTTGTAGCTTTCTAGGTGAAAACTTAACAAACATACCTATATATAGGTATGACAACCAATGGGGAAGAAAGGTTATCGAGTAGCGACCACGAACCGGAAGATGCAGCGTAGGCCGGCCCCCCACTAGGTGGACCAACGATCTGGTAAAAAAACCGCGGGGAACCGATGGATGCAGGAGGCAAGCAGCCGCTCAAAGTGGCGCTCTGTGGGGAGGCCTATGTTCAGCAGTGGACGCCTTCAGGCTGATGATGATGATAATGTGGTGCACATTAGTTATACCTAATAGTGATTCAAAGAAATGGTACCTGCTCTAGAAATAGCTGCTCTATAAGTCCCTAAAATAACAAAAATAAAAATAGTACTTAAGCAGTTAAAATAGTCTAGCGTTTCGACACTGTCTTTTAAAGCCCTTTAGGTACGTGGCACAGGGTACTCCGCAGCTCTTGATCTAAGGGCGTACAAGTAGGTGCTCATGAACAAAGCCGACCTGCCGTCATTAGACCACCCTGGTGCAGGAAGGAAGTTAGCTCCAGCAGCACTGCTGCCGCTATCTGATGTAATCTGATCTATTGTTCCGTACCACGTGCTCTTCAAGATGACACGCGCTTAAACGTGCAGATAGCTAGTTTTTTTTATTTACAGCAGTTAACCATGAACAAAAAATCCCGCCTAGATTTTTTTTAAATTTCAACTAAGTATATATTGGTTACCTTAACTGATCAAAAAACCACCCTCAGTTGGTATCAGAGACCTTGTTGCTGGTATCTATCTAATGATAAAGAAATGATCTTAGGTACCTACGTACTCATAATCAGAGTTTAACTAAAGCGGCCCTAACCATTTTATCTACTGTCTACCTACCTACATTTAACTAGGTATACATAATGTTATAAATTAATGATGCTACTTTATAAGCTCTATTACATTCAGCCATATCTATTAGATATATTTATTTACGGCCCAATGATCGAATCGGCATATTTGATCGAGATAATCAATAAAGTGGACGCCTTCAGGCTGATGATGATGATAATGTGGTGCACATTAGTTATACCTAATAGTGATTCAAAGAAATGGTACCTGCTCTAGAAATAGCTGCTCTATAAGTCCCTAAAATAACAAAAATAAAAATAGTACTTAAGCAGTTAAAATAGTCTAGCGTTTCGACACTGTCTTTTAAAGCCCTTTAGGTACGTGGCACAGGGTACTCCGCAGCTCTTGATCTAAGGGCGTACAAGTAGGTGCTCATGAACAAAGCCGACCTGCCGTCATTAGACCACCCTGGTGCAGGAAGGAAGTTAGCTCCAGCAGCACTGCTGCCGCTATCTGATGTAATCTGATCTATTGTTCCGTACCACGTGCTCTTCAAGATGACACGCGCTTAAACGTGCAGATAGCTAGTTTTTTTTATTTACAGCAGTTAACCATGAACAAAAAATCCCGCCTAGATTTTTTTTAAATTTCAACTAAGTATATATTGGTTACCTTAACTGATCAAAAAACCACCCTCAGTTGGTATCAGAGACCTTGTTGCTGGTATCTATCTAATGATAAAGAAATGATCTTAGGTACCTACGTACTCATAATCAGAGTTTAACTAAAGCGGCCCTAACCATTTTATCTACTGTCTACCTACCTACATTTAACTAGGTATACATAATGTTATAAATTAATGATGCTACTTTATAAGCTCTATTACATTCAGCCATATCTATTAGATATATTTATTTACGGCCCAATGATCGAATCGGCATATTTGATCGAGATAATCAATATAGCGACCCACACATGCTGAATAGCATTACAATCTAGACTATGACGGAATTCCTATTTTAAGGATGATCCGTGCAGTGTACCATGCCTAATACCTACCCTTATACAAATAAGTAGAACAAAAGCTTATAAATTTAAACTGATAAAGCTTTATAGTGTACAGGGGGTCTAGCAAAGTTCCCTTTCCATCAGCGTTAACGCCAAACGATAACTCCAAAATGTATAGGAATGATGATGACATTAGGTACCTGTAAATGTCGCTTTTCCGCAGGTAAGTCATGTCATTCCCATACATTTTGCAGGTATCGTTTGGCGTTAACGCTAATGGAAAGGGATCTTTGCTAGATCCCCTGGTATTAGGTAAGGCCCAGGCATTGTTCTTGTGCATACGATACCAAGGCATCTAGTATCAATCAGGTACCTACCTACTTAATCACTCTGCTTTATTCCTTCACTACTTTTCCTACAGTAAACTTCATCATGGCAATCTAGCCTGCCCCATAGTAAGAATTGATAGATAGTGTATAGCACTTTTACATCATGGTATGCATAGTCTATATTATTTGGTTGGTCTGTGGAAGCTTCCGGCTCCATCTTGCCCTTTTCATCGTTGCTCGTAATGGACGTCGCGTAACTAATATACAACTATTTTATCATGTAACTTTTCATTAGGTAAATGTGCGAATAAGTTCGCCCACTGCCTACCTAGGTTTTTTATTCCATGGCCCACGATACCTAGGATTAATAAGAATAGCATTTGTTTAAGTCTATGAGTGACGGCTCATATTTTCCGAGTGAGGACTCTGAAGTAAGTCAAATAAACGACATATTATACTAAACTTGTACTGTCATATGACATACAACATCAACGGCATCTAGTATCAGGTACCTACTTAATCGCTTCGCTTTATTCCTTCACTGTTTTTCCTACTAAGTCCACTTCATCATAATTATATCTAGAGTGTCCCAGCCCATTGTAGGATTAACTTTTGTTGAGGTCTATGAGTGACGGCTTATAATATTTTCCGCTAAACGAGAACTGGGGAAAGAAGTTCAAATGTATGCCCTATACTTACCTACACTCTCATGCTTTTTATGTAAGTTGGCCTAGATTACTTGATTTTGATCGATTTTATTATATCGGTTTGATATCTATACCAATATTATAAAGAGAAAAGATTTGATTGTTTGTGTGTTAATTTGCATTGAATAGGCTCCGAAACTACTGAACCGATTTAAAAAATTCTTTCACTGTTAGGAAGGTACACTATCTCCGGGTGACAGAGGCTATATTATATTTTCAAAAAAATTAGGGATCCTTACTAAAAATCCAATAATGTGACCCAAGGTGTAAAAAAGTTACCTAACATATTCTCTACATCGCGTGCGCTGCGAAAACTATTATACCCTTGCGAAGCCGGGGCGGACCGCTAGTACTTAATACTTTTACCTATCTTTACACTACAGAGTAGATTATCAAAGACCTTTACATTATTCCTATTCAGAATGTAGAAGCACATTAAATAGATAGGTATGATAAAAGTGCAAGTTTTTTTCTGTTTTTCCCTTGCTGCACTCAGCAAGGGAAAAACAGAAAAAAACTAATTAGAAATTAAATGTTCCACTGAACATTTAATTTCTAATTAGTTTTTTTTTATATAATAAAATATGCTACATATGTAGGTAATACTAATCTATCCGGTAGGTTCGTAATGCAGTCTCCGCCCGAGACGCATTCATGTGGTCTCGGATTTCAGAACCAGTTTGTATTAATGTGTTGTTGTCTCAAAGTCCGCTCCTCAGATATCATACGAAGATATGAGGCGGGGATATCTTGAGATACGCATCTAGATCGCCTATTTCTTCAGCCTCTGCAGACTATGATCACTATTCACATCACAGCTGTACATTATTCATAATGTAGGGTATTATAAACAAGTATATAGGTAACGTACTCATTGCACTTTTGTTTTTTGTCTCTATAGCGCTCTGTTAAAAGTTAAAAATCGCACATCATAATTTGTTGACAAACTGAAACTGAGTCTGCGTATGGAAATGTGTTACTTCTGCAGATTTTTTGTGGATTAGGTGAAATATAGATCATCATCATCATCATCATCATCAACAGCCTGAAGACGTCCACTGCTGAACATAGGCCTCCCCAGAGAGCACCACCTTGAGCGGCCGCCTGCATCCATCGGCTCCCCGCGGTTTTCACCAGATCGTCAGTCCACCTATAGTGGGGGGAAATATGGATAGTATCAAATAAATATTTTACCTAGTCATTCCTTTATATCACCAGGGGCCGTACCTCTTAGCGCGATTCAAATGACGACCTAAACTGAACCGCTACAATACAATTTGTACGGTAGCGGTTCAGTTTAGGTCGTCATTTGAATCGCGCTAAGAGGTCACAGTACGGCCCCAGTTTCGCTTTAGTTACACACTTTAATCCAAGACAAGTCTGGCTACTTACATAATTTGAAAAAAAAAATGTTATCGAGGAACATTTAAGTGAAGAACAGCGTTCATAAAGTATTTTTGAAATCATTAGAACGTTGCTGCCGTCGCAGATGTAAGTATCCATTGACAAGTAGGTACCATTGACTCATCATCATCAACAACCTGAAGACGTCCACTGCTGAACATAGGCCTCCCCCCAGGGAGCGCCTCTTTGAGCGGCTGCTCGCCTCCTGCATCCATCGGCTCCCCACAGCTTTCACCAGATCGTCGGTCCACCTAGTGGTGGGCCAGCCTACGCTGCGTCTTCCGGTTCGTAGTCGCCTCTCCAGAACCTTTCTTCCCCATCGGTTGTCAGTTCTACGAGCGATGTGGCCTGCCCATTAATTAATATTATGGTGCCCTGGCCAATTCTAAAGCCCGTCAAACGAAGAAATAGGTATTACAACAATGCCATTAGCTCTTTGATAAGCCGCTGAAGTATTAATTGGTGTAGGTCGGTATGTACATAGGGGAAAAAAAATCCGTAGTCCCACTAGTGGGTCAAAGCAATGGGCCCACCACGGTGAAACCCCCTATCTAGCATCTAGCAGATAACATCCTTTAGCAGTTCCAGTTCCCACAACAAACAAAAGAAAGCTTTAACAAAACCGGCTTAGCTAGAATCTGGACCTATTTATAGCTATTTATTTCTTATGACTAAATGAAGGGACATTCTGAAGGTCAATTTGAATCCAGACAAAAGCTGCAGGGATAATTAGAGATGGTAAGACCAACAACACACGGGAATAAGGTATACGATAATAACTTTAATTTGCTTTTCGAGGTCTCTTACACTGAGTTTCAAAACAATAGCATATAAAGTAGGTATTTATTTGGTAAAATACTATGGAAATAACTAAGCGTATGTAGGTACCTATAGACAATTAGGCATGCTATCCCTAAGTAGGTAGGTACGCACTTCTTTTATACTTATACCTAGGTGCCAATTTTACCCACGCTCTTCGGTTACTTCAGTAGGGTATTCTTTCAAGCACTAATTTGCATCATAAGTAGGATTCTCGTGTTTCCATGTCTAGAATCACGTACACATTGTCTTATCAATAAATTAATTCAGTTGACAGACTACGTACGTAACCACAGAATACGTAACTGTGTCTTGTCATCATTTATATTTACTTGCTTGTAAGCATGGACCTAGTACTTGTAAGTAAGATAAGTACTCTACTTATCTTACTTACAAGTGCTAAAATATTAGATGTCTATTAGGTACTAAAGTAATAGAAAGTTAATATGGTTCCTCTGAGTTGGGAGTGTGAGAACAGGACCACCCCATCTCTTCTCGTGGATGCTGTAAGAGCTGGCTAAGGGAATGGGCCGCAGCATTCTATTCGGTATTAAAACCTGCGATCACCAAGCCACCTGCCAAGCAGTGGTTATGGCAAATCCCCTATAGGTAATAAGCGTCCAAAGTGGCGTTTTATGGGAAGGCCTATGTTCAGCAGTGGACGTCTTCGCTGTTGATGTGGGAAATTCTTTCTAAAGCATTCGTGTCTCTAACCTAATTGATTGATACTTGATTTACCATATCAACAGCAGCAGATAGGTAACTGAATTACAATACCGTCTTGGCATTGGCAATAGTAGATCGGCATAGGATGGGTAATTAAGTAGGTACCAGTACCTAATCATCATTCTACATGTCTTGTAGTTCGATGCGGTTGCTGAAGTTATGGCTTGCCTGCAATGAGCGCATAAGCAACGCATGCCAAAAATGGCCGCAGCGGCAAAAAGATGAATTTATAATCAAGATTTGAATAAACAAACTCGTACCGTTAATAAATGACATCACACTGATAAAGGAAGCAAATGAATGAATCTAGGTAATTTAAACAAGTGAACAGATTTTTGTATAAGACAAAGAAAAGAGAAAGAGAGTGGTTTTAAGTTATAGATAACTGTCTGGTTAGGTTTTTAATCAAGTTGCCAGGGTTAAAAGACTCAGGGTTAAAAGGTTTTGGAACTATATTTTATTGGTATTATTTGGCTTATGATGCGCATACAAGTGAGTTAAACTTTACGGAATAGGTATCCCTAGTACTCATAAATCCCGACTCCCGAGGTTCACTGCAGCCTTGCATCATATGGCGGAACTTTCACTCTTTACCAAACAAGCGCTAAAGTAAAAACGTGAAATAATAGTGTCACAAATTAGATAATAGTTACTACGTAAACAGAGTAACTACCGTGCTTCGGAGGGCACGTTAAGCCGTCGTTCCCGGCTGTTGTCGTATGCCAAGTCAGAAGTCTCTGGGCGGCCTAAAATTCTGGCACCATGGCTGACCATTCGCCTACACGAGAAGATGAACATAGAGAAAGAACATAGTAACTTCGCGGAGTTCTTGAGTTCTTATTGTTTGTAAAATTTTATACTTTACTACTCTGCTTAGGGGTTAACTTCTCGGAAGAAAGTTTAAACAAGGCTACGAAATGTCTTAACAAAAGACATGATCTCTTTGTTCGTGATTTATGTAGTCTAGGTAGGTACCCACGTTTAATTTCCTTGAATTTTCGCCCCTTAGAAAATGTTTTAAAGAACTTCCTATTTAGGTAAAGTTTTAAGAACTCAGTTCTACTGTACCTACCTTTGATTAGGGGTAAGTACCTACCTGCACTACAACTCACGCATAACAATATAAACGTTAGTTGAACCGACAGTTTTGTAAGCCAGTAACTTCATCTTCATTCCGCCAACGGGATTCTCAGGTCAATTACTGTTCAAAACAAGCGAAGTCAAGCCCAAGTGTCAAGAATTAGCGTTTGTAATATAAGAAGCAAGAAAAAGATAACGGATGCGATGTTTGTGTGTAGTGTAGCATTAAATATAATTGAGGGAACAGTAAATTCGATAGTCGCAAGGTGCGCATGGCATGAGCCCCGGCGCGGGCCGAGCGAGGTGCACGCATTCCTGCAAGAGGGACGCGAGATCGAATGGACTGCATTCTTGGTTATTCTTACCTTTTCACTCCCGAATTACTCCGAAATCCTTAAAAAACACAACACTGTCTGTATCAACACATAGTTTAGCACACAATCATTCAGAAAATGTGCTTTGAAACACGGAGTTATAAGTTTTTTGTTTACATCACTGTCGAAATTGTGTACGCCGACCGACACACGACCGAATAGACCGGCGTATAACAACCAAACTGGATTCATTTAGCTTGGCTGTGTGTGACGCGGAATGCTATTGTTCCTACTCTTTCAGACTAGTTCAGAAGCAGGGTACGTCTGTCTCTTTTCCTCAGAGAAAGGCGCCATGGATGGGCGCGGGCGCCGACTCCTTCCTTCGGGACTTAAAAAAACAAAAGCCCTTTTGAAACACGTTACTGGTAATGGTGCTTCAGGTGGCTGTCAAGATATTGTATGATTTAAAATGTATTTGAGATGGCAGCGAGCATGTGACTGGTGAGATTAAACTGGTGTTTTTGCCACGAATGTAGTCTCGGAACTGAGATCTTGATCTTCGCTTTGGAATGCTCTTACATTTATTCAACTCTGGCAGATACAAGAAATTATGGCAACATTCAATTCAAAACAGAGTTGTGTTATGGGATTTATTGATGGGCCATTTGATATAGTTTTATCCAAGCCTCAATATTTTTTGTGAGCAAGTGATCACATTTATATAAACAAAATGTAGAGAATTTTATAGTAAGTATGGGTACAAGTAACTTTTGGCGCTCTTTGGAGCTTCTTACAAGCCACAAATAAATGAAACCTTCCTCAATCTTCCTCGAGCCCGCTTTTTTGTTTTCTCATTCCAGTATTTCACTTTATTAAGTACCTATTCTAAACCACCTGCCAAAATCGCTCTAAATGTGAAAAAATAGTTGCGTTAGTGTTTTTACTGTTCAAGAGACGTAAGTACATTAATTTTCCTTCATAGCAATATCAAGACACCATCTCATCTAAATTCAGTTGAGTCTCCTTGAGACAGCCGATTTACAAGTGTTCGTAAGACTTAGCGTTCCTGTCAGGCTCACAACGAATCCATTATTATCGTTTTATATTCATTTTAATGCACTTAGCTTTTTTCTTTGCGGCCAATATCTTAATTGCTGTCAGTAACCTTCGCTATAATTGCTTATTTTTATGATCCAGTTAAGTCCATGCTCATTGTTGTGCCTTTTAACTCAAAATTATCATTGTGGTTCCTTAATTTGGAGTTTGTATAGCAATTCTATTACTTCTGGTCAGGCTGGTTCGCTAAGATCAGTTTTTGTAATACACAAGTCCATTTAATACCTACTATATAAGTTTATGCACTATTTTAATTTATAGTTTTAAAGTCAATCATTCCAATTTTAATCCAGTTTTTCTTTGTCTGGACGAAATTGTTTATAGCATGGGCCGCTTCATTACCCTTGTTGTCAATATTTTCTTTGTCAACTTTTAGTTTTTCTACATAATACTTACCTGCTAAAAAGTGTGCACAATCGTCAATATTTTCTACTAAAACGTAAAGACCGCAAAAATACGGGGAAGCAAAAAGTAAGTGCACAATTACCAACTTGCAATAAAAATTTTGGAACTACGTATTCCCTATGTTTCTGTGCAAAATATTACAATTCAAATCCGCATAATCTATTCAAGGAAGCAAAGGTGTTGTCACAAGCGCTATTGAATATATTCACAGTTGGACAATGAAACCACATTACATCTGTGTCATCGTATAATTTATTTCCATTTGCGACTGGTTACTAAACGAATCTCACTTGTGTTGGTACATTTAACATCGATACTGTCTTTCTGCTACGGACAAGAGATGACAGGTTTAAACTTTCTCACATGCACAATAACACTAATCATTTTATGCTTATCATAAGCAACTACAAGGCTCACGACGATGATAAATCTGTTGATTGTTCATAATTACCTATATTTTATCACTGTTTTTTTTTTGTATCTATAAAGGTAAGAATATCTGAGTATTTCGGCGGAAAATAGACGTGAATTTAGCCGTGTTTTCATCATCAATATAATTGCCGAGTATTTACGATTATCAGTAATTTAATCAGGCTTAAAACTATTTTGTGCTATTATATACTAATACTAAGTAGATTAACGAGTTGGGAATTTGATTGATGGTAAGCCAGCACGTTTGCAATGCCACTATACTTCACTGCGTGTCATTTTGCAACAATCATTCATTGAATCAGTTTTTAGAGCTGGTATGGACGTGTCGCAAATATTAAGTACATTAAACGCAAGAATGAAACATAAAGCTAACGTAGAATAAATAAATAATCTCTCTATACACACAAATACACTTTTTCTCTAGAACCACGCAGGCGAAGCCGCGAGTAAAAGCTACGTAAAAACTAAGAAAAACGTAGACGCCTGAAAATTGCGCATCAACTTTCTACATGGCTTTTTGTAAGCTTTTAGAGTTGCGAGCAGACATAATTTTATAATAAGCTCGCGTTATGAGAACTTCTACAAGCCATTACTAAGATACAAGCTTGCGAAAGTTTAATAATATGGTATTTATGTTAAAACGGCGGTGATAATAATACTAAAGTCAGATTTATAGTGTTGTATGTTTGAGTTAACCTACTAACTTTCATGACATAGTTGAAAACATTGTTTTTCCACAAAATACTCATTTTCGGATAGAACCTTTTGAAATTTGACAACATAGCAGAAGATCTGTTAATGTTTCTTCAGTATAGCCAAAGATTATAAAGCCCGTTGATAGCTCGTGAACATAATTTCTCGTACAAACACGACTCACCTGCGCGGGCAGGGGGCGAGGCAACAAAACGAGACAAAGTCATACGAAATTACAAAGAACAGCAGGGTTACTCTTGACACTCGATTTCAATCGTAATTTGGGATTTGGAACGAAATCGTAGCATTTGGTACTCTTGAATCCGATACTAGCGCACGATTGGAATCTTTGTCCGTGGAATTTTATGGAACTAAATGGAATCGACTCATTTCTACACCATCCGCTTTTTCGGTACTCTTGACGCGATTTGACATTGGCAAATTGAGTTTGAAGTAGAGTTTGCGATAGAATTTTCAGACCTTTCAAAAGTTAACTTTTTTGCGTTCGAGTGTGTTGTGTTAAGTGGTTTCGGAAGCAATTCGGAAGTAAAATGGCACGTTTAGCTCTTATTTTTGATATTTTGGACAATGCACATAGAAAAGATCTAAGGCAACGTCGAAACCTAAGAAGAATGGCGCGATACACTGAGAAAGCTTTTGCCATGAACGACAACGAGTTTAAGAAATGTTACAGAGTGACGAAAGACCTTTTTGAGGTCATATGTGGCGATTTAGAGCCTCTGATGCCAAAGCCTACTCGTCGTAGTGACATGTCCTCGAGATACGAGGTTTGTAAATATAGGTGGTAGTTCTTTCATGCGTGGTGTTTTTACGAGAAGTCTCTCTCCTCCAACTTTTTGAACTTGTAGGCTTGTTTTAATAGTTGCCTTACAGTAGCATCATAGAATTGGTAATTTCTGCCGTCCCATTTCTTTTTTGTCTCGTATTTGCCATGGGCGGACCGCAACAGACCTTTTGCTATCCCTGGATTGTCCCCAAAGAAATCCGCTAGAGCCTCCAGCTGCTGGTAGGTTGGCCTACTCATAATCTTTCCTGTTAGAACGGACGAATATCTCCAACCAAATACTTCAAATCTTAAAAACAAAACCGCTAAACAACAGCTGGAACACACAGAACATTGATACTAGTTGTTTTTTTTCTAGACAACCATGATGCCAATAATAACATTATTCATTCAGCCGTTCTTGATATTATTCGTCGGTAAATAAACGCTTTTATTTCTTTGAAAGTGACTAAATATCATCAAAAGTGAAGATTTTATGGTAATATATTTTTTATCACTGTTATTAATAAGGTTTTTACATGTTTTCCACAAATTTTGGTATTAATATTTTCTATTATGTGTGTATGGCAACACTTACATAGTGTTGTTCTTTTATAGGTCACAATATTAAGTCGATTGCATTTCCGATTTCAATTTCGATCTCGATTTTGTTCAAGAGTACCAAATTGTTTAACATTGGAATTGAGATTGATTCGGATTAGAATTAGAGTGAAATTGGGATTGGATTCAAGAGTAACCCTGCAGAGCAGGATGGAACAAAAGAGATCAACGGGTTGCCGTGATTTATTAGAAATTCATAGTAATTATTAGAAATTAGTAGTTGAAATACACCACTAATTTTCGTACGAGGGGAAGTTGTATCATTGGTCAACTGGATTTATAGTCAATGAGTATATCAGAATACAATTTTGCCATTTTTTTTTCTCTTAACTGTAGTAAATCACCACACAATAATGTGAAGATAATAATTTCAGGTCTATGGGTTTCTGTTATAAGTTTATCAGAATTAACCTGAAAAGAAAGTCAATGTAAAGTTCGAAACAACATTGACAATCTGTTGTTATCCTGTTGACCTTTCGTATAATACATAAGTGGAACATCTTTCGTTATCAACATATTATACAAATAAACATAAACAGTCCGCAAATATACGCAAAATACTTTACACCTCATTTTGTATAATTCCAATGCGTAATCGCCCGCTTACTGATAAAGCGTGCTGCACATTTACTCATAATGTGCACATTAAAATACTTGATCGAGCAATGATCAGATAAGCTACGTTCGAGTGTAAACAGGTCTTTAAGTATTTATTTAATCGCAAACATTTTTTTGTTTTAAATTTAAACTGACGGCGAAATAAAATTTGGCGTGTGCGAAAACCACAGGGCAACAATGTTTTTTTTCTGTGAATACTAATACTGAGCGTGCGTATATGGAAGGCGTGCTTATCAATTTATTTTCTTCAGAGTGTAAATTGTCCGACGCACTTATTCGTAGTACCAAACGCATTTTTCAAAACTACATTTTCGTAGACGACTGAGGAAAATTTCCTGTTATTCAGATGTTTAGAAAGGTTAGACCACTGTGTCTTATTATTTTGTGAGAAAAGTAACGTCTCTTTAGAAAGTAGCCAGTCATATTGAACCCTGCCATTACTTTTTCAGTATTGTGCATTCGCTTTTGAGATCTTGTTTAAAATTGACTTGTGATGTGTCCATAGCAGTAAAACAGCTTTAATACTCTCACAAACTTATAGCCTTTATAATATATCACATAAAGTTTACAATCGTTACATTTAATAAATACATTAACACTCTTACATCCGATCCGTTTATACATAGTGGGGCCACTGCATCTTCATTAGAAGCCAATTAAAAAAGAACTAAAATAACCAACCCACAGGAAAATAATAAATAGAATTTTGCTTGTAAATACATTTTGGAATAAGGGAAAGGCGGCCGCAGTTATGTTTTGAGATAGTTTCATGACTTGTTCGCCTTTTTTTCCTTATAAAATGCAATAACTTTGTTAGGAAGAACTCTACTCAGAAACATACAAAATATAAAACTTGCATACAACGGCAAAATAAGTAAAAATTAATGAGAGCAGAACATTTTTACTGTAATCAAGAAAATCAACTTTATCTTTTTAGAATAAAATTCATATTTTTGCGTTAACATTTCATTCGAAACATTATCGTTCAAAGTAACGAGGCACAGGTTACATAGAAAATGAGACATTCACTAGAAAACACAACTTTTTGTGCTAAATGCTCCGCTCTGGCCTGATTCAACCGTCCGTATAAAAATTAGAAGAGCACAAAATAACAATTAAACTTAGAACTTAGGGACTTCACAACAAAAGACGAACAAGCCATACCGCGTTTCAAATAAAAAAGTTTAATTAAATTAGACTAATAAATTAGATTAACTCACACGTCTATTATAACTCGGAATGTTCCTCTTGACCGTCGCCTATTTGTAGTGGTGGTTCCGTCTCACCGCCAGAGTCTGCCGTCTCATTCTCTACCGCAGGTTGCTCGCTTTCTGTCTCTGTCGGGGCTTCCTCCTGCGTTTCGCTACCTTCTTTCCCTTGGCCGTCCGATTCAATAACAACTTCCTCAGTTTTGTTCTCGGATTCTTTCTTAACGGTCTTTTTCGGCCGCCAAATCTTCATTTTATTCAAGAGATATTTCACTTCTCTATCCAAATTGGATATTTTCTCTCGAATACTGTCAACGGTCAGTTTGATATCTTCGTTCTTTTTTAATTCATCTTGTTCTTTGACTGAAGTGTTTAGCCACGCTTCAGTTTCGGCGATTTTCTTTTCTAGGAGACCAATTTCGATCTCAGTGAAGACGTCTTTGTCCGGGTTTAATTCTTTGGTGAAATTCTTTGCCATTTTTAAGAATTCCCGGGAATTGTTTAGCATTCCTCGGATGCCAGCTATGGCATCAGGCCGCTCCCTGTGCTCCCAATGTTTGTAGAATATTGGATCAGTCTTCTCTTTAAGGGCAGCTAGTTTCGACTCAAACATTTCTGTTTCTGCTTCGTAACCATCATCATACAGCCATTCGGAAGTTTCGCTGCATATCTTCTTAATTTCCTCAATTTGTTCTGGAGTTCCACATTCAGCGTACTCGTCCATATCGATCTTCATTTGAGCATCCACAACGAAAGCTTCTAGATTGTTCAATGCAGATTCCCTATCGGTTCTCTTTTTATCAATTGCGTTAAGTTTGGCAATCTTAGCCTTGGATGCCTTGAATTGGTCGGGAGTCAAAGGCAGTAAATTCAGAATTGATTCATCTGACATGATAGGTTCTTTGAGAACCACAATTTTAGGTTTCGGCTTACTTTCTGGCTCAGTTGCATTTTGTTTCTCTGTGGTAGTCCCGTTAGCTTTTTCTGTCTCATTTTTGACACCCTCTTGCGGCTTTTCTTCAGCTGAATCCTCCGCCTTTTCAGGTGTTTCCGAGTCAGAACCAAACAGTTTGCTGATAGTACTTCCTATTTTAGCCATGGTGCTTTCTTTGTCTTCGTCTTCAGTGACGGTTTTCTCGGCGACGAATTCTACATTGACCAAGTTGAGAAGACCCGAGTCGTCCAAGTTGAAATGCGCTTTTATTCCCTTATGTTCAACGTTTTCTCCAGAATGCTTGGCTAGAGCTTCACCTACTCCTTTGAGCACGACTTGGGTAAGGTTTAGAGTGCCGAGGTATTGCAGTTCGTTGGATGGAATATGGTCTAACTCTGCATAGTTGACATTGAAACTGAAGTCGTCTGTGTGTTTGTTGAATGTGATTACCTTCTTTTGTGGGTAGGGGTTCATGGGCCCGAACAGTGTCCTCCTGATCTGTGACAATGAGAGAAACTTTAAAGTGTAACATAACAAGAAAAGAAGATACTTGATAAAACCCACCAACACATCCTGACACAAGCAGAAATGGAACCATTTAGATACTTAGCAAAATAAAGAATGACACACTACACTCTAAAGCAAAAGAGAACTAAGTGCTCAAAAGCAGTAATAAAAATATTCTATAATTACCTCCTGAAAGCAAATTAAAAATGCAATTAATAATTTGTAAGTAACACAAGATGCAGCCAGTTTAAGTCCAAAATACTGTAACTTTATTTTTTTATAGGTCAAAATTTTTGGTCAATTATGTGAAAGTATACTTTTAAATCTTACCAGTTTTTCATTTCCATCCACATTCCTCGTGAATGTGACTTGCACTGGGTATAAAACAGCGTCGCGCACGTTCAATGCAGCCACCTTGTAGCCAGTCGCTAACGATGCCGCCCTGTGGAACAATCATCTAACTTTAATAACTTTCTAAGTAGTTTATAAAAAAAAAAAATCAATTATAAAAAAAAACTACCTTATAACGGACTAATTTGTTGGCTTCTACCGACCTCCACAGCGTCATCAAGTGGAAGCTAGCATTCAGTGATGTATTGCGCGACTAAAAGATCCGTACGAACTCGTCTCATACTTTTCTAAACTTTGTACCACAGAGCAGGAAAAAAATGATGCTTCGCCCGTACCCTTCTATCTGGGGCGATAGAGGCGAAATTCAATGAATTTCGCGCTGACAGTAAGCGCATAGCGCATACTAATGTAGTTTGCCATAGTCGATTGTTTGTGTATATTAATAGAAGTTTTGTTGGAAGCGCATACTAATGTCAACAGGGCGCCTCTATCTGGATGCGAAGCGTCATTTTTTTTAGTGATATGTGCTCGGTGGACCGACGACCTGGTGAAAGCCGCGGGGAGCCGATGGATGCAGGAGGCGAGCAGCCGCTCAAGGTGGCGTGCTCTGGGGGAGGCCTATGTTCAGCAGTGGACGTCTTCAGGCTGTTGATGATGATGTGCTTTTTATACGCATAGACTAATGCGGGCCGTTGCCTGTAAGTTACATCACTCGAATGGATGGAGCGTGAAAGCTGAATCCTTATACTTTCGGCAGAGTTTTTTTTTTACTCAAGATTTAGCTGATCGGCTCCATACTTTATATATTTTTTTATGATTGTAGTTTGTTTTGTGCATAAATAAATAAATGAACAAATTGTCAAATATCAACAAACAAATAATTGAATTAATGAATGAATGAATAAATGAATAAATGAATAGGTAGCCAGTTTAAGAAGTGGGTATGCCATGAACTATGCTCAACTCACTTAATCTACATTATTATAAAAACAAAGTAGACAAGTACCCCTTAATAAATCCTGACATTCCATCTGCAGAAGTTATCTCACGTTACCTATAAACAGCGCCCATGGTAGCAGCTTCATCAGCGTTGATGGAGCGTGCGGGTTCGTGTCCCGCCGCGGCCCGCAAGGCGGCCCGCACGGCCGGCGCCCGCGAGCCGCCGCCGGCGAGCACGAGGCGCGCGCCGCCGCCCGCGCCGCCCGCCGCGCCCACCGCGCGCGCAACCACGCCAGACACTCTGGCCCACAGGTCGGAGCATAGCTCTTCGAACTCTGCTCGGGTTACCTACAACAACTTGTTAATTTAGTTTAAATAAAATGAATAAAAGACGCATTTTACGGTTAGATTCATGTTATACATATATTTGGCTATTTATTTATTAAGAAAAAGATGTGCCGTGTGGTACCGGTTTGCGTATAGGACCCACCCCATCTCCCCGTCATTCCCGTTGGTGCCGACGTTGATAAAGTATTTTTAGGGGGTCATTAGAACGATTTTATTTAAAAAAAACTAAAGTGCTAGTTCAGTTTTATTCAGTCATCCTTTAGCGCGGATGGAAGAGAAAATTGTCTTTCCCCGTTTAACGTGTTATGTCACTTCTTCATACTTGCTTACTTGTCAAGTGGAGTAAAACAGTGGAAAGCTAATTTGTCTACCGTCCGTTCTAGGGTAGCTGTTGTTCCTTTTATTTCTATTTTTTCATATGATATTTTGACACATCAAGTCACTACCACACTGGGCTTTAAAAATTTTTTTTGTTGATTTTCGTGCTTAGACTGCGCCTTAAAAGGTGCACACAAACTTACGGCCCACCAGATGGGAAGCAGTCACCACAGAAGGTATCACTAATGCATGATGTTTCACTTTCTTACTAGAGCTTATGATTTGTGGCCTTTGTATGGTATACCTGAACTTTGAAGTCCTTATCGTCCAACAAGCCCTCGATCTGCGCATAATGTTCAGTGTTAGCGGAAAGGACAATCTTGAGTCGCTCGGCTTCCTTGAGCAGTTTAGCCATGGATCGGGGCGAAGACCTAACGTAACCGCCACCCTGAGCTTCCCAAGCCTTGATCAAGTGCTCGCGGAGACGAAGCGTCATTTCGTGACCTCCCAGCGTTCTGTAGATGCAAGAATGTTAAATAAATCAAAATAAATAGTAAATCACACACTGTATATCATTTTGCAGAGAAGTTGCATTTGGTTGTTGAAGGTATAACGCGGGCCATTGGAAAATGAAGAAAGCTAACATGAGGATGACATAATTAGTATCTACTGTTATCTCACTTTCACTATTATGCCAAAAATGTAGTTAGAGTGAGACAGCAATAGGAATATTTCCTTTTATTAGAACTTTATAGATTAAAAACAGTTTATTAATGGGTCCCTTGGTTCTTTGGTTCCTTTTTTTAAAAGTAGCAATAATATAAAAAAAATGAAGCTCCCAGAATACACTGAAGTATTTGTACCATCCCATCTCTTCCCGCGAGTACCGTAAAGAGCCGGCTAAGGGACTATCAAGAGAATCATAGTATTCTTCTTAATAATAATTATGTGTGTATTCCAGTATTGTGCAAATTAAAAAATTTAAAAATTTAAAAAAAATCTCTTCAGTACATTAAAATCTTCTGTGCTCTGTGTGACATATAATAAAACTGTAATTGAGCTAAATCTGTACATTGAATATTATTTGAAATTTTGATTGCATTACATTCTTAATCGATATAGAAATAGAAAACAGTTTTTTTAATAAAGATTTGTCTGTCTGTCTATCCCTTTGAACACGCATCACGCTGAAACCACAGAACGGATTTCGCTGAAACTCGGTAAAGTTATAGATAATTTTTTGAACAACATTTAGTATACTTTACGTTTTCAAAAGCGGCCAAGTGCGGATTGCACGAAGCAATAAGAAAGTAATTTCCATGCAAGAATTTATTGTTTGCATATTATTTAAAAGACATTTAAAGACAATAATAATTAACGATAGTAAAATAAATACTTCAATATTTTAAAATATGACGAAGTTATTCAAATTAATCCTCGCGTCATTTTCACGGTATTATCCATACGCTGCGATAAAACATAGCCGACAACGAAGATGAAGCCACTATACTCATCCTGTCGATGGGAAGACAAAAGGGAAAGGGAAAAAGATACGGGAAAAGGATGAATGAATGGGATGGCAATAGAAGGGAGTCAGGCGAAGCCTTTGCTTCTCTCCTGCCTTCGACAGGATGATTATTCTTCTCACCTGTCAAATCCAACTCCAAGTACTTGCAACTGGGGCACAGTCTCGACGTATCCCTTGTCCTTGATCTTGACGGTCTTGTACTCAACTAACGCCGCCTTGGTCGACGCCGCGCCCATATCAAAGAACAACGCGTGCCAGGCGGTCTCGTTGATTTCCTACAGATTGTATAATAGCTTGATCAACCAACGGTTTCTCGTATGTTTGTCCAATTCATATCAACATAACATACCAAATACTTGACTTGCCTGATAGCTTAGTTGGTAGCAGCCCTGCTTTCTGAACTGTAGGTTGTGGGTTCGATTCCTACCCAGGACAAACATTTGTGTAATGCACATAGGTGTTTGTTCTGTGTCTGGGTGTTATATTGTATTCTATGTATGTATTTACAAACAAAAAGTATCTAAGCATTCTATCAGTTATCTGGTGCCCATAGTACAAGATTTGCTTAGTTTGTGGCTAGATGGCACTGTGTGAAATGCCCACAAAACATTTATACTGAATGCTCATTGGTTGTCTGTTAATCATTGGCTATCATCAACCAATGAGCGTACAGTGTTTGGTATGTTAAGTCAACATGAGTTTGACAAATATAGATGAAACCGGAGGTAAGAGTGAATTCTCAGCAGTAGCTCACGCCTATCAACTAACTGACTAACCTAACCATCTTGGTTCAAATCCCGCTTCGTTATGCACCAATGATTCTCCAAATCAGGTGCTACACTTGCTCTAGTGACAGTGATGGAACCAACATGTTAAAGAATAACAAATTCAAAGTGACATTTAAAGACAATATGGTGTCATCCACCAACCTGCATTTGCTGGATTGTAGCTTACACTTTGTCCCTGGGGAAGTATGGTTTGTGTCCCAATAGTAGGCAGAATTAAAAAAAGGTGGTAGCCTGGAGCTGAGCTGAAAGCAATTTGCTTTTAATGAGTGTCCTTACCTTCCTCCTAAAAATGCCATAGTTAATAGCAATGGCGGTGTAGTCATTGATCAGCTGGAGAACATTTAACCCAGCAAGAGCTGCAGCCTCCTTCAGGGCTCTCCTCTCAGCCTGGTTGAAGTAACCAGGCACCGTGATCACAACCTCTGTGATTGGCTGACCTGTTAATGAGAGATAAAATTTTATGTATTCAATAATTTTCAATCAGATTTATAAAAAAAAATAGGAAACTTAAATTGCAGGTGAAACCACCGGGCAACTTAGTTCTCTTCTGTTCCGCTCTAGTTCTGTTAAATATTTGAAAGAAAGCTCTGAAATCCTTCAAAGTTTATTTGAGGACAATAGCAGATTTCTCCGTGAGTTATTTTTAGCCTATTGCTTTGAATAATCAATACTTGGATGTCATGAAAATTTTGATTCTATAATGAAATTTTATGGCTGATTCAGTTGATATTTAGTTCAGAAGTGTATTGGTACTGAAGGTAATAATAGCAAGTTGTGCAGGCAATGGAAATCAGATATCAGTGTAATCCATTGTGAAGCTTGTAGCATATCGGAATGCAAAAGAAATGCATTGTTTAAGTCTACATTTGGCTAGCACTTAGTCATATTGTAGAACGTAAAATCCTAATAAGCAGTACAATTACAAATGTATAAATTCCAATTTCCAGCAACTGTTTTTTTTAAATATAATTATCCTTTTTTTCACCAAAGTAATCATTTGAGCAACCTTTGATATTACAATCCCAATGAGTCGGCTTTTATTAAGAGAAGATCGTTTTAAAGACTAGCTATCATTCATTTCATGACCACAGTCAATATAACACACTGTCAATTTTATGAATGCTTTTTTACCACTGAGGAGGAATAATAAAAAAAAATATTTCGTAAACAAAATAAACATATTTCTATTTTGCAACATAAGAATAAATTAATTTGTAATAAAATCAGTGTAATAATTATTTAAGAGGTTGGTAAATGTTATTATTGACTGGCCTGTTAGCTCAGTTGGTATAGCTCTGCCTTCTGAACTGTAGGTTGTGGATTCAATTCCCATCCAGCACAAACATTTGTGTGATGAACATTGATGTTTGTTCTATGTCTGGGTGTTATATATCGTATTCTATGTATGTATTTACAAACAAAAAAGTATCTAAGTATTTCTATCAGTTATCTGGTTCCTATAGTACAAGCTATGCTTAGTTTGGGGCTAGATGGCGCTGTGTGAAATGTTCACAATTTTTTTTTATTATTATTATTAAATTACCAAGCAAAAAAACTTTTGTTTCAATTATAAATGTAGAATGTTCGACTCATGTTGGATAGTTGGTGAAATAAATAATTGTATTTAAAAACAAAAGATCTGTTACAATATTATAAATTGGCTAATTTGTATTTTTCAGTAAAATTAAATAAAATGAAACACTAACTAAAAACTCTTAAATAATAAACTTAACTATTTATACTGTGTTCCATAATCTTAGATTTTTTATGTAAACAAAAGGGATAACAGTGCAAAAAATATATTTTATAATAGTAGTTTACCATATTTAACCAAAACAGCATTCAATTATTTTTTTCTGGTCGTAATCTGATCAACTATAAAATTATAATCGTTTTGTACTATCTATTTTAACGTAACATCTGTTCTATAGAATGTTATGATAAAGGAAACATTTTTTGATAGAAAATATTTTATTATACTGGTAAGACTGTAGAGGTTCTAAACATTTTCAAGAGAACATTTCTGCCGCCATCATTTCTTTTCATTCGTTTTTGTTTTCTCGAATGCAAATATTCTTCTCCCTGCGTTTGTGCAATTTTATTGTGATTTTTTTGTATACTGGTTGGTTATTGTTATTAGTGTTTAATTTGTTGTTGTTCTGTATTTTTGTTAAGTTTCATCAACTTCTTCCCGAAAGTGCGAAAAATAGAGCCTCAGCCGAGTCCCTCGACCTCAAGGAACTTATGTAAAGAAACTAAAAATCCGTCACCAGTCAAAAAGCCGCCACGGAAATCTTTCAGTGCCACGGAAAACTCGTGGTAATGAACGTTTACAAAGAGAGACATACAAGAAGTGGCCTGAGGCCTAATATTGGTCACTAACAGACCATGCAAACAAAACAGCTTAATCAAAATAAAAATAAAAATATTTTACACCACGGAAAAATATTTTGTACAACTGGCATGTCACTTTGACAGTAACTTTTCGTGACATTTCTTTGTTTACATAAAATATCTACGATTATGGAACACAGTATACAAACTATAACATAAACATACTTTAAAAAAAAACTACATTAATCTTGAACTATCTATGGACTCAAAAAGGTCTATGTTAAAATGAATTAAATTAACTTACCATGAGTTAGTTCTGAAAACTCTTTAGCTTTGGCAAAAAGCTGAGCCACTAGTTCCTCTGGAGAGAATCTTGTATTCTCATCATGGATAAACTCTATTGTGTCACGGTCCGTTGGGACTATGTCATAATATGGGAAACGTTCCCTAAAACAAAAATTAAAGTAATTTAAGCCACTCAACATTAATGCCTGTCCGTACTAAAGCTAGACAGCTCCTAAGTTTACACTTACCTGTCAAGCCCCTGCTTTCTCGTATGTTTGTTGAACTCGTGACAAGTTAACATGCCAAATTCTGTAGGCTCATTGGTTGAAGACAGCCGATGATTATCGGGCAACCAATGAGCATTTAGTATTTGGTCTGCCAAGCTGACACAAATTTAGCAAATGTATGAGAACCCGGTAGGATGTGCTACTTATCTAAGTTATATTTCAATAGACTTTAGTACCTACAGAGGGCATTATTACATTGAAACTAGGATAACACAGAGACAATGAAATGTATGAAAGGCAAACCATTTTGCCCACAAAATGCGTGTACCTAACATACTTACCATAAAAATTTATAGTTAATGATTGAAGATGGTAATGAGAAAATTATAGAGTAAATGACTTTTAATAATTGGTTATTCAAGTCAGCAGTGATGACCTGACTTAAATTTTAATCAATAATTTGATCACTCTTATCTAGTTCATACTGGACATAATTATCATCCCATTCAACTAACCAACATCGCTTATAAATGCAGTATAGTATAAGCGTTAGTATATAAGTACTGACTTACCTGTAAGCTTTGACCATAGGGTGGTCATATGACTTTCCAAGAAGGTCTAAAAGGTACTTGTAGGCGTTCTTCGGGAACCTAACTCCAACCCCGACGGCATCTTCCCCAAACGTTCGCACGCCGTCTCTGATCGCCACCACAGCAGGCGTCTTCCGCTTAGACTCCTTATTCAACACAATTTCCATAGGCACCCCCGGAGACACTATGCCGATTTTCATCCATTCCGAGCCCAAATCCACAGATATTACAGCAGCAGCCTCCGTATGTTGACTTAACATTGAAGACAGCAAAACCACACTCAGAATACCATACATTTTCTGTAAAATAAACACGCAAAACCAGATAAATTTTTAGAACACCGAAGAACACATCAGCGATTTCGAGTAATAGGTAATAGGTTGCGGTTCAAAACACTATTACAGAGAAAGTATGCACTTACAACACATAAAACCATTTTCTCTTACAGAATTAACATCTATGCTACTTATTAGCGTTATTTCACCATACAAATTGTGCGAAGTTTATAAATTTTTCAATGATTTTTCATTAGGTTTCTTCGAGAAAAGCGAACCAGCAACTTTAGTCCACGTCAGACGTCAGGTTAACGTGTTTTCTTCTTTTTGGTCGGCTCGGCTGTCATGTCATCACAGACTATAAATAGCATCGTCTCGGCTGTATTCCGAAATATCCTATAATCGATAATATCGATATTATCGCACTAAAATGTGTACCGAATGACTAGGAGCGTGCCAGTTATATCATTTGTTTTGTGTCGCGCGACGTTGTCCGACCAACATAATAGGGGATTTTCTGACAGTTAGGTATTCTGATATTCTGTTCTCTGGGGAATGTTAGGTTGATTTTTGTTTTTTATTATTGGAAAAGTGAAAAATTCTGTTCTGTTATTTTCGTTTAAAGAAAGAAGAAAGAAAAATAATTTAGTAAAGTATAATTTTGTAGAAAAATAATAGTAAGGTTGAGTCTAAATAATATGTCTTGCTTTGATGGCCACAGAACTTTGCCACTCTGATCAGCGTAATAATCGGCAAATGCCTAGGCTGCTTCTAGCCCCTTTACATGTAAACGGCTAGCACTCACGATGAACACTCACGTTAGATAGTTAAAATTAGATTTATAATTCTACTTACTTATGGGCATCTCATAGGCAAACATGCTCCACCTTAGACAACTTCGTCACTTACCATCAGGTGAGATGTTGTCAAACGTAGATGAGCGAGATGTTGTTTTAGCATTAAAAATCTTGACCTATAACAATGATAGAAATAAGAAGGAAATTTCCTTCTCTACAGGCTTCTATGATGAAGTGTACCTATCTAGGTAGGTACTAGGAATAATTCCTAGATCATAATAAAATTACTACGATCATAGTAATGATCACCTTAATGCTCTCAGGTGTTTAAAGTTGCCTAAAAGCGTATTTAATGCTAGGTGAATAAGTTCAGCTAGCATTAAATATACTGGTAAATTAAGTTTACGACGCCCCTTCTCTCTCAACACTAATCTTACTCTCATTTTCCTCACAGGGAGAATTCCTGCAAAAGGGCTACAAGGGAGGGGCAGAACAGCTGGAGAAGTTCAACAATCTTGGAGCTCACGCCGTCCACGGCCATCAGGAGTCCAGTGGAGGGTACCAGCAGAACAAGGGGGGAATATTGGGGATTCACTGAAGTACCTCCTGGTGATAACGTTATTGCGATCTACTGACGACGGGATTAAAATCGAGTTTACAATGAATTTGTTGTTTTTATTAAACAATGGCAAAAAAAAAAATTACGTTTCAGGATGACGCCTACCTTGAATATGCCTGTCTGTAGCACTATACTTCCCAACCAGATGAACTCAGGTACGTACCTACTAAAAGTAGGTTTACCTACTTTCTAGCGCATCACGAAGTCATAATGCGCTAAAAAGCATGTACGAACAAAGTGATTTGCTTCCACATTTATCATGCGAACAGCCAATAGAGTGGAACGCTTTACCGGCGTCTGTATTTTCCGAAAACTACAATCTCAAGTCTCCAAATCGATCCAGTATGGGCTCAGTTTTGAATCGCGCTAAGAGCTCACGGTACGCCCCCAGGTATCTTCTAGGCAAGCACGTTACATTCTAGACCGCATTGTCACTTACAACCAGGTGGAGATAGGTGTCAAGCTCAAGCATATCAATCAATTTAAAAAAAAATCCTATAACCATTATCATTAATTAGTTTTTTAATATATAAGTCCAAAAATTAAAACACGGTTAAATCAAAAACTAGGTTAGGTGGCACGTAGTTCTACATCCAAAGCACAGAATTCCCACTAGTAGAAATCTATTTCGCGTGGCCGCCTAGTTGTTTCTTGCTCCCACACGAGGTGCTGCCTGAATAAGAACGTCACCCAAAATTTTGGGTAGAAAATGGGCGATTTCGTTAGCTCTATCTATAGAGTAATTTACCTTGATACCTAGAATTTATGTTTTACCAGTGTTCACTGCTTCTTTATTGTAAAAACTAAAATGTAAGGTCAGATGGGGTAAGTGAAATGAAGGAGTACCTAAGTGAAACCCTATCGTAATCAATAAATCACGCAGTTTAGCTCTATGCTATGTGGCAAAATGGTTTCAATGCTCTAGCACACGCGTCACACAATCTTTCTGCTAGGTCATAAAATAAAAAGAAATCAGCTATCTTTAAGTTTACAAAACATATGTCGGCTGATGCCATGAAGCAATTTAATAGTGTTTATGTACATTTTTACACGAAAATAATTCATGAAACGGTGCGTAATGTGGGGTTAGTATTTGCAGTCACAGACGACACAGGTAATAAAATCAATCAAATACCTACTACATTACAAATGTCATGTAAATGTCCCATGGGCGAAAATCACGTATTTCACATCAACAGCTGGAAAACATCTAGTGCTGAACACAGGCATGCCCATAAAACGCCATTTTAGACTCTGATTATAGGGAGCTTTGCCATAACCACCTCGCTTAGCAAGTAGCTTGTCATCGCAGAAGATTATAATGTACCAGGGAGAATGCTACTGCCCATTCTCTGGATAGTCCCTTAGTCTGCTCTTATATGGCACCCAAAGAAAGAGATGGAGATTCTCAGATTTCTGCGCTAATAAAGTGATACCTGGCAGCTATTATTATATAAGTAGGTACCTAATATAATGACTGCGGGTAACAGATAATAAAAACAAAACTGTCAATATAGTCAACTGCTAAATAGTCAAACGCCAATGTCAACCTACCGTCAGAATATTGCATCGGAACGTTTCTGTCAAAACCGTGAACCATTTTTGATGTGATGTTTCATTCACGCAAATTGAGTTTTCAAAAATTATTTTCTTGAAAAGTATTTATTGCCGTCATTTGCCATGTCCGATTTAGGCTTTCTATGTGTAAAAAAAAATTAGCGTCCTAGCAGAATTCACAAAGTGGATAGATGTGCAAATATGTCATACTTGCATGTTTCACTGGCATTGTAGCTAGTGAAATTACTGGGCATATGAGACTTTATGATCTGATCACACAGTCTAGTAATCAGATTACTAATCAGATTACTAGACTGTGTGATGTCTCAGGATGACGTGCGCAGTGCAATGTCACGCGAAACTTTATTGTTTTAAAATTCCGAGTGACACTGCAACTGTTATGGGCAGCCGTGTCGCTTAACACCAGGTGAACGACTAGCTCGTCACGTCATTCAATCGCATAAAAAAAAAAAAAAAAAAACTTACCCCACCTGACCTTAAATATAAAATGATATATTTTACTAAGTTAAATCAAGCAAATAATTAGCTAACATACCTACAAAAGGTTTTTTTCCAACTTATAAACATTTGCAAATCAACATTGTACCTAGCTGGTTTTATGGGAAATTAAAAATCATAAACTGGCAGTACCTTGACAATTAAATTTTTTGGTTAGGTATGGTTATTTTATCCATTAATTAATCATTTAGCTGTTTTTCTGTTTAGCTGAGGACTTGTTATTACATGAAATGTAACGCTACATTTATAAGTTTAACAATAAACACTTCTAAAAAGGGAAACTAGACAAAATAATGGCTACTTACTTGTGAAATGTTATTCCTTCATATTTACGCCTCAGTGCGACTTCTGTTCCTTAAAATGCTGCAACCACCCACTGCACACACATTTTTTCTCAAATATTTATTGCCTAGATCACGATTTAAATAGGATTATTTCACAAAAAAACAACAATTTCAAAAAATTGTTAACCTGCTTGGCTTAGATCAAACGAAGCCAAATAAAAAAACCCGGTAACGGTGACAAGGACCAAAGATATTACGTTCGTCTTTTTTTTGCTTAGTACCAAATGTATAGCGCTCTCCTTGTTGTCCATGAATGACGTCATATACTACGCTTCTACTCGTACATATTCAAAGATCCAAAGGTAGATGTCACTGACGAGACATGGCTTGTTTTTTTTGTGAGGTGGCCTTGCCCTCTGTCATAGCGCAGTGTCACTTTCATTTCACTCACCAGTGTGACCATTTGTGGCAGATTTCCACCATTTTGGCAGATTTGCCTTTCACATGGCAGTGGCTACTTAAAAATTTTGACAGATTTAGGAGTTTTTATAATTTTAAAGTAAAATTCAGAAATATAGCTACGAAATCTTAATTCATTGACTTCATTATTTGGTGGGAATCGTTGCTACCACACAGATCCGCAGGAGAACTAAAGTGACCGATATAGCTCTTAGAATTAGCAATGGGCAGACACCATCGCTCATAGAACTGGCAACTGATGGGGTAGAAAGGTTATCGAGTGGGGATCATGAACCAAAAGACGTAGCGAAGGCCAGCCTCTGGTAGGTAGGTATCTACTTACCTTAGTACTTATTCTGGGATTCATTGAACTCTATGATTAAAGGGTTTATTTAATTTACTAGCAAATTACAAGCTCGTTGCACCCTCACGCCAATTAAAGACATGGTTAGAAAAAATATGAATGTAAAATCCACGTATGATGAAAAAAGAGGAATATTAATAACGTTGATTAGGTGATTAATGATAATTTGCCTCATTTTTTCATCATTTCTACATGAATTTTGGGTTCTTATCTAATAATTTCTTGATATTTTAGAATAAATAAAAGTAAATACATACGAAAAATATTTCCATCATTTCCCATGTATTATTACTATTACAAGACGAGGCATATTTCTGAGAGAATTCAAAGTGTGGGCAGATTTTTCGCCTACTTAGGGCAGACTCTGCAATGTACAGATGGTCACACTGTCACAGCCTTCCCTAATTTTGCTTCACAGCCTGGACATAGATGCAGAGAGTAGCTGTTTATGGTCTATGCATAAATTACAGTATTGTTTTTTTTTTCTAATCTGTGGCATAAATCTTCATAGCCTAGCATAGCCGCGAATCACATGTCTCGTCAACGCCATCTTACGGATTTCAAAGAACTAATTTTTTTTTAAATTTGGTTGCCAGAAAACCTCCTATTATGGCTGCGTTTCCACCAGAGATGTGCGGTGCGAGGTGAGATGTGCGATTATTAATGACAGTCATCGATTCGTTCGATTATGGCGGCCATTCGAACTGTTCGAATAAGTACTCGATAACGAAAGCGGTCAAAAAGCGGTACCTTACCAAAGACAAAGAGAGTTTTTTTTTCATTGAACGTACTACGCACAGAGTATGCATAGTTTTTCTCTTATCTATGGTATAAAAAAAAACCCTCATTCGAGGAATAATCAAAGAGTATATACGTAGTATCCCTTAGTACTCTGTGGAGTATTTACCTACAATGAATTTAGTTTTATTAAGTATTTGCTAGAGGATGTTATAAAAAAAAACGTATCCAAATCCCCCCTCCCTTTTTATGAGTGACTATACCTTCATGCCGCATTTGGCAGAAACAGTAGCAAAAAAAAATTGTGTCGCACGTCTTGTGCATTTTTTGCCAGTGTCTGCACCACCAGTAATATGTAGCTAGAGTGTCTGTTCCTAACTATTTTCTTCTACATCTATTTCCTTCAAGTTATCATTATCAACCATGAAGTTACTGCCCAAAAGAGGTAAACGCTGCAAGTGGCAAAACGGTCCTAGCGAGAGGCACCACCTCTAGTCCTTTGTCCTTTTCTAATGTTGACATCAGTTGACATTGTCACGGTCACAATATCTTCTCATTTTTTTTATTTGCCACAGTCGAGTGCCGCTGGCGTTTGGAATAATTGCGATCGAAAATGCGCACTTTGATGTTCATTTTTTTAGCCATTTTCATTAGATAACAAGAAAAAAGTACAGTTCTACCCGTAATTATTTTATAAACTACTTTGGCATTTTTAGGAAAAAAATTGTTTTCTTCATTGACATCATTTCTAATTTTTAACATTCTTAATTTAATTAAAACTGAAAAATATTGTAAAATAAGATAAGTATATTGTTACATATATTTTAATTTTCCGAGACATTAATTATAAAAAAACATGAACCTACTACTTAAAAAGTAGCTTATTCTAAAAGGACGTAACTGCAAAAGTTCAATGTTATGAACAAGATTACCGTAGCCACATCCGAAAAAACCATTAATTTGTCTGTGACCGTACCGTAACTGGCGATGAACCTCCAGTTTCATACGTGGCCGAAGGGTAAAAATGACATAAACCTACTATGTTAGGTTCATGGAAAAGCAGGAGGAGGCAGGAATTCATGGCCAAAATATCGCACAACCCGTATTGTACGTACCGGAGTTCGTGTGCATGGATTCAAAATATCAGGCTATGCTATGTAATAATAATAAGATCATGCCACTGGCCATGCATTATTTGATCGGAAATTCCTGGCTGTACAATGCAGTTGGCGTATTCTTGGCACTTCTTTTTTTTATCACAGTTAAAATGATTTGACAACATGTATTCGCATTATCTCGTAGGCAACGGCAATTTGTATGGTTTGTAATGTTAAGACAAGTTCGACTTAGTTATGTATAACGCCCAACGTTTACATAACTAATTTCATTTCATTTTTAATTTCATATCATTTTCATTTCATAATAATATATAGGACCTGGACCCTAACTAGGAACCCCTGTATCTAGGAACCCAGGAACTACGAACACCATGGTCCCACAACACCCAGACCAAGAACAAGTATTTAGCTTTTTTTTCTTGTGCTGGGACAAATACTTGTCCTGTCGCGGGAATTGCACCCGCCGCCGCAAAAATAGAATATTTACCAACTTTATGGTCAAGATATTTTTCCCGACAGTAGCAACACCAAACACTGACATTAAAACGTCATATTGTTCATGAGTTAGAAAGGGACAAAGGACTAGAGGTAGTGCCTCTCACTACATTTTTTTTTCAATCTACCAATTGCGATGACGAGCAAAGCAAGGAGGAGCTTCAACTTACCAACGCACGTTTTGTAGGGTGCTAAAACAAATGTTAGTCAAAGTACTTGCATAATTACAATTTTCAAGATAAGTACTGTCATAAGTGGACGGTCACGACAACCAACACTGGCACCAGCACATTCTTGCGGCTTGCGCAAAGTGCAAATGATGCTATTAAGTCAAACAAGATGGCCGCCATGCATAACTGAGATCAATTATCATTTACTATGACAAATACCACTGTTTTGACAAGTACTTGCAAATCTTTATCGTTAATTATAGCGTTTTGAAAAAATGGAACACTTCGTGGCCCAATGACGGGGTAAAATAATAGTTACTTATACTAAACATAGGCCTCCCCCATAGAACACCACTTTGAGCGGCTGCTTGCCTCTTGCATCCAACGGCTCTCTCAGGTTTTGACCAAATCGTCAGTCCACCTAGTAGGGGCTGGCTTACGCTGCGTCTTCCGGTTCGTGGTTGCCACTCGAGAAGCTTTCTTTCCCGTGTATGTATGTTTGTATTTACGTATGCTCCAGCGTAGCGCCTAAACAACTTTGGATTACTAGGGATTGAAGAGGTGAAGCCGCGGGGCACAGCTAGTTTACAATATTACACCTTTGTATACGTAGAGCGCTATACAAGCTAGACGTGAACAAAGCTAGTGGCCCTGATGGGATCCCAGCCATAGTGCTAAAAACTTGCGCGCCCGAGTTGGCTCCTATCCTGACACGCCTTTTTCGTCTTTCTTTGGACTCTGAATAGGTGCCAAAATCTTGGATCACCATAGGGCAACCAGATGTACGAAAAAACGCCACCGGTACATGGTCAACATCCCACATGTGTAAACAAAGCGATTTGCTTCCATGTTCATCGTGCCAACAGCCAAGGAGTTTAACGCTTTGCCGGCGTCTGTATTTCCCGAAAACTACGACCTTGGGGTCTTGGGGGGTTAACGGTTATCTTCTAGGCAAGCGTGTTACATCCTAGACCGCATCATCACTTCCCATCAGGTGAGATAGTGGTGAAACGCAAGCCTATCAATCAATAAAAAAAACATGTTTTAAACTCATTCACAACTTGAAGCTCAAGACATATAATAATGAAAATGTCTCGAATAACTTTTATTTTATTGTCACCCTACTGAAAAGGACAAACGCCTTCCTTGTCACTATCTCCCTCGGACCGCGTTTCCGTCTGACGTGCGCATTCCAGTTGTATAGAATACTTCCTTGAATTGTGGTTCCTAGATAGGTATTACATACTCTTTGATTGGGGTGTTTAGTTTGAAGAAGGTGTTTTGTTGAGTTTTGTTTGATTTGAGTTGATTGCAAGGTGCGGAGGTCGCGGAATGCTGTTTATTTATTGTTATAATTTTTGATTAGTGCGTCTAACAACATAATTAACTACAAGGTAAGTGCATATGCTATTCCGCTGTTTTTTTCCTTAGCTTCGCCCCTGTAATTGGAAGAGATTATTACTACAGTTTCAATGGTTTTGTGTCGATTTATTACGCATTTATGATTTTGCTTTTCATTTTGAATAACGCGTATAAGAGTTAGTGCGTAGCTAGCTGTGGGATAATATTACGTTGCGACGCCGGGTGTCGCGGTATCGTTTACATGCGTTCCCAAAAATGTGTCGAAGACGCATGACAGCGTCGGGACGCATTCGGTGGCGCTCCTTCTAATTATGGAACGGGTGTTGGTGTGTGTCGATTGTGTCTTCAGCGTAGCGTTGCGGAGCGTCCCTGTCATTATGTAATAACCCTTGGAGGTACTAGAATGCACGTGCACTAGGCACGCGGCTGTCCACGTCGGTCGCGCGACCACGACACAAACTCGCTCGGCGCACGCGGTTGCGCTCTCTCCCCTGCCTTGGTGCTGTTCTTCGCCAGTTTCCTAGCAACACGTTGTTGATACTACTGCTGACCCAATGAATACAAAAACACATGTTAGGTACCTACCAAATTACCCTCGTTACATCATAATATGTTCGCATGCATCGCATTTGTGCTGCTTACGTTGCTAGGGCGCCTGTTAGCCATAATAGTATTACGTATTTACTTTAAGGAATTCGTGCTGGACTTTGGTTTTGTTAGTTAGAATTGTAAGTACATAATTTTGCCTATAATAACCTGCATGACCTTTATGCACAAGAATAATAAAATTAGTTTGTGCAAAAAGTGGAATGTGTTAATCATTAGAGCAAAGAAAAAGGTGTGTTATTTATAACCCCTAGACCTTTTTGTGACCTAGATTTCAGTTCACACTTCCTGTAAGATTTCTAAATTTAATTGTCACCCAGAGACAATGCTCTAGTTCTGAAAGTGTTCTGGGCAGCCAATACTGTCTCAATGACTTGCTTTCTTTTACATTCAGTAGAATAGAGTTACATCAGATTTCAGAGAATTTATGGTTTCTTTATTTACCTATTTCCAGTTTCTTTAAATGATGTTTCTAAATTATTGCACTTAACCAGTTGGCTCAGACAGAATTACACTTGCATAATATAAGTAAATATAAATATTTATTCATGGATTGGTATTGATATCACGTGATCAGCCAGAAGAAGTCCACTGCTCAACATATGCCTCCCACATAAAATGCCACTTTGGATGCTTATAATAGGATTTGCCATAAACACCACGCTTGGCACCTGTAATGTACCTGTGATGGTATACACTCTGTCCAAATACTGTCTAAATCCATAACCCCGAAGGCTTTCAGCTGGAACTCCAAAATTGCTTCCAGTGCCTAGCCGAATGTGGCACAGTGGATGAGTTGAACAAAGGGTTGTTGAAAACTGTACAAGCTGTTGTAGCCAAGTTCTTCAAGACCCAACGTCGAAAAAAGACTTGGAACAAACTCATGAACGAATGGCAGACCGGAGTGAAATGAAACTGCAGTCTTCAGTTGATATGTCAGCCTACGGCCCAGGTGATCATAGTGGAATAGACCCGTGCACTCAATACACAGATCTGGAGTTCCATGCAGCACAACTTGCGTGCTTTTAGTACTTCACATATTCATGCCATAATTGAGCGGAACCAAGGATGTGTCTATTGGGCAAAGCCAATGACAAAACTGAAGACCAAAAATGGCAGTGTCATTACATCCAAGCATGAGATTCTGAGAGAGATTGAGGACTTCTATGGACAGTTATACACCTTGACACGTAAGCCTGCTACCACAGATAATATAATACCTAGTACTACTACTAACACAGCTCAGGACATCAGAGCCAAGTTAGTCCGACACAATACCGAAGATATCCCGGACATCAGCCTTATACGAGATTAGAATGGCCTTCAAACCTTAAAAACAAGGTGCCAGGAGTAGATGGAATTACGACCGAACTTCTGATTCCATGATCCTTGAAGGTACAATGTTAGAAGCATGGCACAAGATTGTGGTGGTGCTTTTCTTCAAAAAAGGTGAAAAAACCTTGCTGAAGAACTTTAGGCACAACTCATTTTTGAGTCATGTGCACAAGCTGTTTTCGAGAGCCATTACGAACCGTCTCGCACGCAGGTTTGATGAATTCCAGCCGCCCGAACAAGCCGGTTTCCGGAAAAGCCTATCACCATAGACCACACCCATACGCTGCGCCAGATTATACAGAAGACCGAAGAGTATAATCGGTCGTTATGCCTATCGTTTGTGGACTATGAGATAGCCTTCGAATCAAACGAGACTTGGGCTGTGCTGCAGCCTTTGCAGCGATGCCAAATTGACTATAGGTATATCAAAGTGCTGAAGCGTTTGTACAGCAAGGCCACTATTTCAGTCCGACTGTAGGAGCAATCCCATTGCAGTAAACTGCAGTGGGATTTGTTCCGTGCTCTGGAGACGCGTGGGACATGGAGCGTTATTTCTCCGAAACTTCGCAAACGCATTGGAGAACTTTTTTAAGCTCTTGGACTGGAAAGGATCTGGCCATAAATGGCGAGTACATCACTAACCTTCGTTTTGCCGATGATATAGTCATAATGGCAGTCGCTCGAGGATCTTAGCACCATGCTCAACGACCTCAGTAGTCTCCCAACAGGTTGGTCGTAAGATGAACATGGACGCCATGTTCCACTTATACCGGTAATTGTTGGGAACAATACTCTCGAAGATGTAGACAAATATGTCTACCTAAGACAGATTATCCAAATAAGTAGGGCCAACTTTGACAAAGAGGTCGCACGAAGAATCCAACTCTGCTGGGCAGCGTTCGGGAAGCTTCGACCCATCTTTTCGTCTAAACAACCGCAAAGCCTGAAAATTCTAAGGCTTTGAAACTGTAAACAAATTTTATTTAAAAACTAACGTGAGTAATATTCATAACTACAACTAGACTAAAGCTAGAATACACTCGACTAAAATTACGTGAGTGCTAGCCGTTTACTAGTTGTAGATTTAAATTTTATTTATTACCAGAGGCACTCTGCTGTTTCATGTAAATTTTAACACCCCATTTGAACACCCCCCATTTTGAAACTTTTTCTACATCACCCATGGCATCATATATGCCATCAAAGAAAGACACTCAAATTTTTTTTTTAATCATGTGACCGCGGTCTCGTCTGATGGTAAGGGATGATGGATCATGCTTGTCTCTAGACAAGATAGTGGATTCTCTTCTAAGAGAAGATAGCCGTTCACTCTGTCTGTTCCTTGAGCTGTTTGTTTTTTGTCAGTCTGAGTCAGACTGTTAAATAAATGAACACAAAAAGAAGTGATTGTATGTATAAAACACATAATATGTATTAAAAAAGCCTTTATAGTCCCAAAAAGCCTTAAACAGACTTAAATCAAAGGCCATGCCATCCACACGTGTAGGTATGTAGTTTCACAACAGTTTCTTGGACAATGTTAGTTTGAAAAACAAACAATCATTATGAGTAGCTGAGTGATATCACTGTGTATCCACATAGATTACCACTTGAATTTTGTTTATCATTTTTTCATAATTGTTTTGATTTTCCTGTGAATACTATAAAATTAATTGTGAATTACCTAATGACTTACCTATTTTACATTAAGATGTCCTTAGACTCCTTAGACAACTGTCAACTATAATTTAATATTTTAAGGTGACGGGTAGGGCCAGATAAGCAGGTCAAAATCCGTTCAAAGAAACATCGAACTTTCTGTCGTTAGTATTAAATATCAATTCAGTCTACACTTCAGCGCGGTGCTTACGACAAAGACAACGCACGAAATTACTGATTTTGATGGTTTTTAATTAATATCTATGTTTATAAATAGTATTTTTCAAAATTATGAAGTTTTCACAACAACTGAATGCTTGTTGGGAAAACCCAATTTTTTTTTGTAAATATATTTTCGTTATAAACTCTGTAAAATTGGAACATTAAAATTTTTTGAGGGAGGTTTGCGATTTTTTTCCATAGAGCTATATTTTTTAATCTTGTATTTGACATCATGAAATGAACTGAATTATATGATTACAAGCATACCATACAAGCGTACCATAGTATACCACGTCGTTACTTTCAGGTGAGATTGCAGTCAAATGCGGGCCCTATTTAGTTATAAAAAAAATATATTAAATTCAAAGCTCCACATGCTCTAATTACGCCAGGAAACATGCCAAAAACACTTTGTTTGCCCTACCCGTCGCCTTAAACCATTTCAAGTTTTAAGATATTTTACTAAAAGAGACTTACTCGTGTATTTTAATTTTATACCTATATCTCCATTCTCCACCTGCTTACAGATTTTGATGATTCTCTTATATATACAGACTGAAGTTGTTTAGACATCTTCTTTTTAAAGAATATGCTATTTCTGTGTATATTCTGAAGCTTGAATTGCATGAGATGTGGTAGTAACCACATGAGACCAAAAGACTTACCTTCAGTTGCTATGCCAGTGCTACCATTGTAAATACCATTTTCCAAATTTTTATTAACCAGCTGTTGCTGCCTTCAATCTAGTGGTATAGAAATTAACATGTTCATCAACATTCAAATAATGGCATATAAATGCTTCGTTTCCTGATGTTATCTCTAAGTTATATATGTAGTTTTAATTAGCCTAAAACAAAACCAGTTTTAGTTACAAATACGTAACTGTTATATTGTAAAAACGTAAATAACAACAATCAGTCGCGCCCTTCAGTATACGTAACCAAGTACAGCTAGCAACAAAAATGTTCACGCTACTTTGGCAACAACATGCCTAGCTACTGCTGAAGCGAGTTTAGTGGTTCTACAATTGTAATAATTGCGCTGTCCACATCCGCAATAGGGCATGGTAAACAAATATCTGGGAAGTTTGTTAGATAATCGTTTTTGCTTGTCACGAGGTGCGTGTTGTACCGACGATGCCACGCTGACGCCACGCACGCTTTTTCCTACATCACATTTACGCTATAATACTATAATACACGTGTATATTTAGCTGTAGCCACTATGCCAAGGCCGCGCAATATTATGCGATTGTGTCACTACGCCTTTGTGATAAATTAAATCGAACAGATAAAAGAAATTATTTCTTTTTCGCACTGACACAGAATACATAATAGCATACTGACTAAACCGTACGTCGTGTTACGTAACAAGATCTAACAATTATTTTTAATGCATCTCACGCTGGACGTTTTGTTGATCATACGCCGTAGGTTATAACTATACGGGTTTTCAAATGTTTGTACCTATTCAAGTACCTATAAAACATACGTAGGAATTGCGTAATGTCAAGCTAGTTATCCTATTTGATTTTACAGTTTATCGTCATGTGATGTGCCTATTTACCTCAAGGACGTGGGTACCCCACAGAACACAGTTATATTCGTAAAGTCACACATAATAGGTGTCACCTACCCCGTAAGATGTAGGTACTAGTACTTATGATGTGACCATGTGACCTTTATAACCGCAACGCTTCGCTTCGCCCGGAGCGCCGAAGTAGCGTCTATAAACAAACAAACGCGTCGCTCGCTACGCTATCGGAGACGTTCGACAAATCATTTCAATGGTTGATGATAAACCGGCTCGACCAGTAAATTCCAGTACGTGATCACGTGTTATGGTAAATTACTACCAACATAAATATAAAAAGTATCACGTAAGTGAAGTAAGTTGTACTAAAGCCACAGAATAAATAATAGTTAAAGCTACGGTTGTGTTTGATCAATTGGACTGCAATTCATTGAACACTTGAAACTATAAAACGTAATTACAATGATCGTTTATGACCATCGACACTTCACAAGAAATACGTAATATTTACCCACTTACTTGCTTTCTGACTGAACCCAACTTGCTATAAAGTATTTTAGCTTGATAAACTGGAAGCGTTTAGTGACAAGGTAACTTCGTGTTTCATATTAATGAATCTTTGCATAAGTTACTTGATGAGAGACATCGTTCTTGATTCTTGACCTGACAATACAATTACAAACACAATCATTGTATGCTAAATTCGTAAAAACTCTAAAAACCTGGGATTAAAATTGACAGAATTTATGTATATCTGTGTAACGTACAGGCGTGACTGGATACCTAACCACAAAAACCGCACACTCTGGGTTCAGCAAAAGTACAAACCTACATCCGATGTTTTGGGGAAACATTCGTGTCGTGTTTACATCGATAATAGTGTGGTTTATGTTTAAAACGCCGTTTCGTTACGCTTGAATATTGCCCGTGACCGTGAATCAAACAATAACTCAATTTCCACCATCCGTATTAGTAGACTTATACAGCCTATAAAATGGTTTAGGTTGTTAAATTGGAAATTCTAAAACTTCGTTTGTTGAGACTGTCATGACTATAGACGTAATATTTTAGCAGTTCTAATTTTAGATAGCGTTTGATCCCTCCTGATCAAACGCTATCTAGGATTCTAGGTTATCAGACACAGTTAAAAGGAGCGTAAAACTTAGTGTAAATGTTTGTCCAACAGATGGCGCCAATGCGCGGTGAGCGCGGCGGGTCCCCAGCCAGAGGTGCACGCGCCTCGTTGCCTCTACCTCGAAGGCTCATCCGACAGATCGCGAGGCACGTGGCCTCCAGCGGTCGCTCCCTCAGACGTTTGGAAGTCTCCGGCAGGGTCATAGACAATTTTGATGATATTGAGGGCATTTCAGACGAGTCCGACATGGAAATGTCTTTAGCGTAAGTATTACTAAACTATATGCAGCCTAAACTTCAAGATTTATTCCGAACCATGCGTGCTTCACGGCTATTTTATTTTGTAAAGATTTTTCTCCCTATTTTGTGACGGTACCTATGTTATTACCGTTCCCCCTGCTCAGAACAGAACCCTCTAGTCTAGGAGCCGAAACTAAATATAATAAATAGGGGTTATACATGGGGGTTCAGACTTTATCACTAGCCTAGTAGGGTGGTTGAAATGGGAAACTCATAGAGTTTACCTACTCTGAATAATAAAATACCTAGATACTTTCTTTATATTATTTGCTTGTACTTGTAACGGTTTTAGTCGGAAAATAGCCTAGATTTTCATTATTTTCAACAGTCGCCAGAATGTTAGTCTATCTATCCGATCCATCATATATTTCTATCGCCGAAACATTTTATCTAGCATAGATACCGCAGCTTTTTGACGTCATCATACGCCAGATAAGATATCTAGAGCGCCTTGAAAGCTAGTATATTATATTAATGATGCACAAGATAATAATTTAAGTGAAATAGGTTAGTTAGCAGCTACCATAGTACCTAACTTCAACTTATACCTAAGGTGATTTCGTTCGTTTCTTCGAGAGCTCACCCCCCTTCCTTACATGTGAATGAAATGAGTATGTCAACTTGTTGGCTAAGCCTCGTCAGGCATCTTTGCTTTTAGGTGTTTGAACTGAGAAACTAGGGCGCAGTAGCCTTATACGTGTCTGACTTTATGCTAAACGTGTAAGGCGTTACAAGTTACCAATTTTTATGTTACTGTTTCGAAAGATTTTTAGAGAAAACTAGAGGCACGCAGTCCGAGGTTTCACCCGCGTTCATACAGTATACCTTATTTGGCACTTTTAAGGGTGGATATTTCAAAACCCCTTTGTTAATACACATAAAAGGACTGCACCCTCAAAATATCAACGTACGCTTAGCGGTTTTTTTTTTTTTTTTGAGGGGGGGAATTTTGGGCCATTCGTTGTCAAGCAGGCGGTCAAGCGTTTTATTAATATAGACAGCCATGGTTTTCAGTACCTATGCATAATTTAAAAACCAAGACTGAACAGTTACCCCCTTACTAATAAAGGTTGAGTATTGGATGAATAGTTATTTCGTGTTTTGTCTTTCTTTGTTGAGTTTTAAATGGGCAAAGATAAAAGAAGAGAAAACAGTGAGTAGCTATTCCACTGTTATGCAATGTTTATTTGTACGGAAAGGGGGTTACTGTCTAAGTAAACAAGCATCCTCTATTATCGGTCGCGTCATTAGATTGCTAACTATCAACAAACGAACACTCACTGGCTTGTTTGATAAAAATCTACTTACTCTACTCTATATTTCATTTATTTTCTATCCGTTGACCATCTCAGTTAAAGTGGAATACCGCAAATTGCTACTAGCAGTATTATTATCTAGTCGTCTCCCGATGTCAAAGCTTTCCTCCCACATAAAATGTTTAGTGGGTTACTAGGTTGCATCGCTGTGCGCGGAGCTGAGAGTACTTTACGCTACGTTCATAGACTAACTTGTTGTGCCAGTGCAGCATTCAATACTTTGCAGTTTCTAACAGAAACAATAGCGATACAACATTAAGAACCAAAAAGGAATGGGTCACGAAAAGGAATACCAAATTGCGAAACCAATAACCATATCTTTCACTTGCAGTAGGTGTCCTCGGGCTTCAATGATCTTGTTCATTTTTGTATTAGACTCCCTTATTCCTGGTCAAGAATGCGGGCAGAATAATTTGTCAATAAGTCGAGCATGTTTTTACGGTTTTGTATTAGTTTTACCAGAAGACGCGGCGTAGGCCGGCCCCCCACTTGGTGGACCGACGACCTGTGAAATCCGCGGAGAGCCGATAGATGCAGGAGGCAAGGAGCTGCTCAAAGTGGCGCTATCTGGGGAGGCCTATATTCAGCAGTGGACGTCTTCAGGCTGTTGATGAATGAATGAATTAGTTTTGTAGTTTCACTAACATGTTTTGTTTTACGCGTTCGTTCGGTATGTATAGTCTGGGAGTTAGTTTGCAGTCTGTGTTCTTGACAGCGGCAGCGCAGCGGTCCCATTCTCCCTTTGAGCGCGGCATGGCACTTATTCTGGCCGGGTGCCAATATAGCTCTGGCTATTAGGACAATAATCTTGCTGTGTAATTCTAGCTTAGTTAATTAGGTACTCTAGAATAACAGATTTCACGAGTGGCTCTATCAAAACATTGAACGTCAAAGAATACAGTCTAGATCATATCTAGTACATAGTTCTGCGAACGGTAGACCTCGCGAGCACAACGATTTTGCAACCACAAGGTATGATTTTGTACTTAGTACGTCCGGAATTCAGATCTTATGGTCTTATATCTGTTTAGGATTGAGTACCCAATGTTTGTACCAAATATTATCAATATTAAAAAAAATCAATCAAAAATCGCGAACGACAAAAAAAATCCTGAACTTGTAAAATCTGTTCGTTCACTTCGTCCGCTCGCTCAAAAAGTGTATTAGGGTAAAATGTTATTTGTTATTGCTATTGAAATATACACGCTTAGTGATTTGAAATGGTTAACTGCACTGCACTCCTGTTACGTCGCAGGTTGTAGTCAAACGTGATGCTACTAGCAATTACCAAACTTTATTTGGATTCATTTTCACTGTCATCATGCCAAGAGAGTAATCACTTAGCATAAACATGACTCAGGTGTAAAGTAGATGGACTCAGTGCACGGAACTTTTAAGTGCAGAATCTGAATGACACTGCAATTTGTTATGGGCAGAGGTCGCACAATAAGTCAACATGTTTACAGGCACCTTTCATCTGTAAATTTCATCTCTTATAATTAGGAAAAAAGCATCTCGTCGTCTTCTCGTTGTAAAAGTATATATTTATCAATTGCGTGACGTTTCGTACTTTAATATCACAGAGAGCTGTATTACGTCACAGTTTTTAATACCTCTGACGACTCTAGACATGCTTACGCCTACTTCAATGGTCGGGCTATGAGACATTCATTATAATATCATGTCCTTATAAAAACTAGGTGATTTGTTCGATTTATTAAAGGCATGATAAGGTAATTTATTAGCAGCTAGATGTACGACTTCTTAAGTTTTTACTTTTCATTTATTTTGTGGTTTAATCAAAGAACTTTAGTTAGGTCAACTGAGAAATCTCTAGTATTTGACCTAATTAAAATGCAAACTTCTGAAATAAAGCTTCGAGTTCAGATCATCTCAGTATAAACAAAACTACATCAATAAACACTAAATCGATTTTCAGCAATTTGAATTCATTCGCAAGATCCAGGTGATCCAAAACCAGAACAGAATTTCGTTCTGGTATGTTATCTTGAAATCTCGCTTTTTCGTTGATAACCATTCATCAATCAACGCCACGCCAGTCTTTAGTTAATATGGTACCTATTCGTATTCACTTATCGTTTCGGTAGGTTAGTGGGTAAGACAGCAATGATAAGAATAAGTTTGGATTGTTGCTTGGTATTGATAACGTGTCGATTACGAAACTGTGTTGTTTTCAGCATTGTTTTCTGGTTTGGCGTCTATATAAATTCGTTTGTGATCGCAAATATGACAAGACAAGTTGTGATGCCTTATCTCGAATAATCTTGTTCTTTGGCCATGGACGTATCATTTGTCCATGTGTTCCTCTAGGCTGTGACTTTCAGCGCAAATGGTTCAGTAGTATTTTTTCTATTTTTTGATAGGCTTGCGTTTGACCACTACTTCACCGATCCGAAATGAGATCCGCAGGAGGACTAAAGTGACCGATATAGCTCTTAGAATAAGCAAGTTGAAATGGCAATGGGCAGGACACATTGCTCGTAGAACTGACAACCGATGCGGAAGAAAGGTTCTCGAGTGGCGACCACGAACCGGAAGACACAGCGTAGGCCGGCCCCCCACAATGTGGACCGAAGAACTGGTGAAAATCGCGGAGAGCCGATGGATGTAGCAGGAGAGCAATCGCTCAAAGAGGCGCTCTCGGCGGGAGGCCTATGTTCAGCAGTGGACGTCTTCAGGCTGTTTATGATGATTATAACTACTTCACCTGATGATAAGTGACGATGCGGTCTAGGATGTAGCACGCTTGCCTAGAAGATACTTGTTCGTTCACTCGATTTGAAGACTCCAAGATTGTGTGAAGTTAATAATTATGTAAACAGGTTTTAGTATATCGTTTATCTTATCGTATACATACAGATACCCACCTCTTTACCCTTACAAACATTCAATTTTCAAACTCTTATACTTATCAAACCAACTTATCAAGTTTCAATAGTAAAATATTGTTTTTGTCACTAGGGTGGCGTGCGGGGGCAACGCAGGCAACCTTCCTCCGGCTGACCACGACGACGACCTTACCAGCCTCAGCTGGCTTCAAGACAGAAACTTACTCAGAGGTAAACATCTAAACAGGGTACCAAGTAGTATACTGGTCGCATAAAAGCCAAATTGAATTTAAAAAAAATTAAATTCGAATCGCACAGGAACCCCTAAACGTGTTACCGAAATCGTTATGATTGTTTTTCATCATAGTGGACAGCCATTTCTGAGTAAGCCCACTTTTTAACAAATTACATATTAAAAATCGTTTAGGCTGTCAATCTCTAGTGTCCTAGAATGTCTAGTATGCTAAAAAGAGTGTCCACATACAACATACGGTAACGTACACGAGTATAAAAAATTAGGAAAATCTATACTTTTGTATCCCCCACTAGGTAGACCGACGGCCAGCTGGGTTAGCATGGACGGTAGACAAAATTGTCTTTCCCCGTTTTACGTCACTTTCTTCATACTTCCTTGGAGTAAAACAGGGGAAAGACAGTTTTGTCTACCAGCCGTGCTAACCCTACTGGTGAACACCACGGGGAGGCGAGCGGCCGCTCAAAGTAGCGCTCTCTGGGGAGGCCTATGTTCAGCAGTTGACGTCTTCAGGCTGTTGATGAAGATGATACTTTTGTATCGCGAAAAATGATATGAGACAGTTTCTTTCTTTCTTTCTTTCTTTCTTTCTTTGCGAAAATCCAAGAATAACAAAGCTTTATTTTACGTTGTTGAAAATGACTTTGTTTGTAAAATAATGCCATCGTTGTTTACTCAAAATTATCCAATGAAAAGTAGATAAATTATATGCTTAAAACAAATATATACTAAAGATACACAGTCTCTATGAAATTCAAACCTCAAAAGTGTACCTGCGCCAATTTTTTGAGGGTGCGATCGTGCATCTACCCTATATTTCATCGCAGATTAAATGATCAAGAAACTTTGATGCACTAAATAATATTGGGTACGTTTATAACGGGTGGCGCAAAAGTAAAGACCCTATTTGGTTCAGCTATAACATTTTTTCTAAATTAGAAAACTAGATTTAGGTTTTTTTTAATGTATATTTGTGCCATTAAATTTCGTACCATTAGGATTTAAAGATGATGTCTTTTAAATGGTGACCTCCAGAGTTGATACACATTTGAGCCCTATTTATGACATTTTGCAAGATGATTTTCCTTCAAAATTGGTTATGAGTGACGAAGCGCATTTCCATCTCTCAGGGCATGTCAATAAGCAGAATACTCGGTTCTGGGGCACTGATAATCCGCGCATTATTCAAGAAACACCTCTACACCCACTAAAAGTTACTGTATGGTGTGGCATCTGTGTTGACAGAGTGATCGGACCCTATTTTTTCGAAGACGCTGGAGGCAATGCGATAACTGTCACTGGAGAACGCTACAGAACCATGTTACGTGAGTTTTTGATACTCAGTTTGGACGAATTGGGGCTGGAGCACATCTGGTTTCAACAAGACGGCGCTACGGCACACACAGCGCGCGACACTATGGACTTAGTGAGGGACGCTTTTCCAAGCCGAGTTATCTCTCGTTTTGGCGATTTGCCTTGGCCTGCAAGATCACCCGATCTGACCAGTCCAGACTTCTTTCTTTGGGGTTTTTTGAAATCTCGGGTGTATGTGAACAAGCCACAGACTCTCGCAGCTCTAAAAGAAAACATTCGTCAAGAAATAACGAACATATCGCAGGAAGTGTTACGGCAAGTTATGCAAAATGTCATAAATAGGGCTCAAATGTGTATCAACTCTGGAGGTCACCATTTAAAAGACATCATCTTTAAATCCTAATGGTACGAAATTTAATGGCACAAATATACATTTAAAAAAACCTAAATCTAGTTTTCTAATTTAGAAAAAATGTTATAGCTGAACCAAATAGGGCCTTTACTTTTGCGCCACCCAGTATATACGTCCAGCTGGGGTAGCATGGACGGTAAACAAAATTGCCTTTCCCCGGTTTTACTCCACTTGACAAGTAACCAAGTATGAAGAAAGTGACATAACACGGGGAAAGACAATTTTCTCTACCGGCCGTGCTAACCCAGCAGCTACCGCCCAGTAACAACAGTTTTCCAATATACTGCGCTAATAGCCTAATACCATCACGGAATCTGTACTCTGTGTTACACTTTGTGATGTTTATATGGACCTTGGCCTGTCACGATCAATTTAACATTTCAATGGGCGCTCTCCTACTGAGATTTATCTATACATCTTGAGCCCATTACATGTAATGTGCGATTTCAGGAAATGTTTCAGTTATTTTTATAACTTGTTTAAATATCGACTCCTTCTGTGGTGTGGTGGTTGAGCAGGTCGGCTCATAACCCGGAGCCGGCGGGTTAGATTCCCGCTACAGGACAGGTATTTGCACACAGGAAAAGCAGCGTAAATACTTGTTCTGTGTCTGGGTGTTATGGGAGCATGTCCTCGTAGTTCCTGGGTCCCTAGAATCCTAATTAGTCCTAGTCCAGGATCTATGTATGTGATCGTTGGGCGTTATTTATTTTCAAGAAACCTTTACTTAGAAATTTTTCCTGAATATTTCCAAAATGTTGTTGACGACTAAACTTGTATTTCAGGATCAGTGTTAATATTAAATTGAGTTTAGAAGTACTATAAGCGTTTTTGTAGGGTTTTCCGATATCATATTAGGTTCCAGTTTAATATTAAGTAGTATTTATATTACTTATAATAATGGAACCTTGTTCCTTTTAATTTCAGGTATTAATTTAACTAAAGGCGACATGGAAGATACGAAACAATCAACGCAAATGATTGCCAGCCAAGTTATCGTGAAGGTAAGCAGATACAGCACGCAACAATAAAACATGTACCTACTTCACATTTTGTCCTCCAACCACACACACTAACGCACTTGATGTAGCCAAGGCAACAAGACTGCCTGAAAAAAATATTAATATGGCTCTTAGATTTATGGCCTTAAAGATTATTTTCCCGTAGAAAAATTACTTCCGGAGTTAATCAAAGGCTGTTTGATGGTCATCACTACATGTTTTAATAACCACTGGTAGTTGAGGTACTATGGTGAAAATACATTCAACCGATATATTATTATTTAGTACAGAGGCGATTTTACCCGCTATATTTAGTAGCTTTTCTGCGTAACCGCTTATTTTTCCGGAATAAAAAGTATCCCATATTTAATTTTTCATTCCGGTTAACAATATCTCGGTACTATTAGTAGATACTTAATCTGTTTTCAAAATTTCATTCAAATGTATCATTCTTATGTCTTTTTGTGGGGAGACGTTACTTTCATTGCACTCAAAATGACTTTTCTCATGAAATAAATATGTGTGAACATTTTACACAGCACCGTCTAGCCCCAAACTAAGCATAGCTTGTACTATGGGAACCAGATAACTGATACAATACATATGTACTTTTTGTTTGTAAATACGTACATAGAATACAATATAACACCCAGACACAGAACAAACACCTATGTTCATCACACACATGTTTGTCCTGGGTAGGAATCGAACCCACACCCTACATATCAGAAGGCAGGGCTACTACCAACTGGGCTATCAGGCTAGGCTATAGGACAAAAAGCAGAGTGTGCTACACGATACCAAAATTATTTAACCTCGAGCGGCGTACTTTGAATCCCTCGCTACGCTTAGGATTCTGCTCTAGAATCCTTCGCTTCGCTCTGGATTAAAACAATCGCTCTTGCCCTAAATACATTATTTTGGTCCCTTCTGACACAATATACCATTTATAGTTGATTAATTAGTCTTTGTTTTGTGTCTCACATCCAATGACACCCATGTCTCCCGCGTCGAAGTGTTAGCGTTATCTGCCAGTATATATTTCTATGTAATCATAGCAGTAAATTATATCACGTTTAAATACAATACGTAATTTATTCTGTAAAGTTAAACTGGTCTAAAAAACAGTAAAGATTACACAGATTAATTTGTAAAGGAAAAATTTGAAAAACGAACGGGATATGAACCCGCATCCATCCGTCCCTTTAGCCGGGACATGCTTTACTTAAGCTATCGTGACGAGTGGTCTCGTGTCCGAATTTATACATACATACATTTATACATATTTTTTTTTTTTTTTTTTATTTATTTTACGACCGACTTACGTGGTTACCAACTTAATTTTTCCTTTACAAATTAATCCGTAGATTACGCTGAGAAGGCGATACTGCTATAAAATCATAAATATTAGTAAAAATTAGGTTTATAACAGACACCACTAAGGAATGGTCTGAAGAGAGCACACATTTCTACTACTGTTTCCCTCCCACTACACTTTGACATAATGGTAGAAGCGGTAAAGCAATATAGTGACCTCTTCAAGAGGACCGTATCCTACCTAATAGTACCTATAGCAGAAAAAGAACAGAATCTTCAAAGATAATAAATTAACAACGAGCGTGAAAAAAGGGCTTTAAAAAAAAAAGTATTTAGGAACTTTAATTTAAAATTTAATTTCAAAAATAAATAATTTAAAATTTAATTTTTAAGGCCGGTTTTACATAACTGCCTGGTGTCTAACATTTTGACTGGTCTGTTAGCTCAGTTGGTAGTAGCTCTGCCTTCTGAACTATAGGTTGTGTTTTCGATTCCCATCCAGGACAAAAATTTGTGTAATTAACATCGATGTTTGTTCTGTTCTATGCCTGGATCTGGTTCCCATAGTACAAGCTTTGCTTAGTTTGGGGCTAGATGGTACTGTGTGAAATGTCCACACATATTTATTATTTATTTACATTACTGTGCTCAGTCGTCGATTGATGTTCAAGTAGAGAGTTCATTCAGTATTTGATCCTTTTGTGAATTAAATACATCGCTTTGCCAGTTATTCTGCCACCAAGCAGTAGTGTGCAAGCACTACTGTGTTCCGGTTTAAAGGGCATTGTAGCTAGTGATATTACTGGGCAAATGAGACTTTATGATCTGATCACGCGGTCTGTAAATCTTATTACTAGACTGTGTGAAGTCTCAGGATGACGTGCACAGTGCAGTGTCACGCGAAACTTTAATTTAGAGTTCCGAGTGACACTGCATCTGTTATGGGCGGCCGTGACGCTTAACACCAGGCAAACGACTAGCTCTTCACGTAAAAAAAAAAACCGCTTGAGCAGACTTTCAGTTTTTATACACCTAACATTTCAAGTTTGCCACATTTATCCTATAATTTCATCACGACGTTTTCCATCAAAATCTGATGCTTATTGGTTTCCAAATCGACCATCATTCGGTACATTTACCCAAGCTTCTACGAGATTATGCAAACTGTCTCATAAAGTAAACGTAAACAAGTATCAACTCTCGCAAGTGGCACAACCAGTCTGCTACTCCACTGACCGGGAGCTTGTTTAGCCCAATGTCGTGTGGAGGAAGCCATAATTTTTTCGGCCTTGGTTCCAAATTGTTTAGGTTGATTAGTGTAAAAGTTGTCGTGCGGTGTGAAAATCCCTTAACGCCTCGTTGAGTCGAAGTTTTTTTTTCGTCTAATCGAATAACGTGACTAGTGAGCCAGTCTTTCGCTTGATGTTAATCCTCACGGCCGCCCATAATAGCTGCAGTGTCACTAAGAACTCTAAAATATACCTAAAGCTTCGCGTGCGCATTGCGATCTTGAGATACTAATTACAGTCTAGCGACTGTTAAACCAGGTTATAAAGTCTCATTTGCTCAGTAATATCACTAGCTACAGTATACATTCAAACCGAAATACAGTAGAGCTTGCACACTACTGCTTGGCGGCAGAATATCTGGCAGAGCGGTGGCACCTACCCATTATAGACGAACTCCTGCAGAGCCACCTAGTTTGCATTTTTCTTCAGTCAAAATTTCGTCGTAGACCTGACTGCTCCTTACATCACTTGCAAATATTTTGAGTGTACCCTGTACAGTTCGAATTCGCATCATTTTAAAATTTTTGCGGTAACATTAGTAGGTATAGTATAAGGTAAATAACAGTTTTGTGTGTTTACCGGCTTTTCAAATATTTAGTTCCCTGTTGTTAGAAAAGTAATAGGTAGTGTTATTAGCAGATAAAAAGTGATATGTAAAATAGATAACACTTTATTGCATGTAAAAATAACTATTTAGCCGACGTTTTATCACTGAGTAGTGATTTGTTGTCTTCCTATTATAGTGTAGAAGTGTTAGTACTAAGAAAGGAGTTTGGAAATATTTACCCTTTGGTCATATTAAGGGGTGTTAAGGCTGCTGTATACGCAGATCCACTATCTCGCTCGCGCATTGCGACATTTTTGAAGATATTAAACAACTGAATTTATTTAAACAAAATCTAAACTATATTATCATGGTTAAGATGATAGTTTTGTTGAACGTTTGTAATGTTATTCATATTAGTCTTGAAAAATGTCGCAATGCGCGAGCGAGATAGTGGATCTGCGTATACAGCAGCCAAAGATTGTATGAAGAGGCGCGGGTGAAACCGCGGAGCTTCTCTAGTCCTAATTAAGTAGGCGCGGCGATTACTACAAAATTCACTTTTAGGAATTTAAATGTAGATCATAAGAACTGATTTATTTCTTACTAGATATGTTAAATCATAGACACAAACGCAGCCGAAAAATTAAACAAGTACTTACAATACAACCTATCTATGAGTGATAAACGTTTTTTCCTCCTTTCACTTACGTATGGCATGAAGGAGACTCTATACTGTGCGTATACTGCATATATGAATGTATGGCTATGACCAGCCTTTGCCTGAGGCGTCATCCTCACTCACTTTCACTGTGACACTGAAGAAATCATTTATTGTAATCTTTAATCTTAAAACATCTAAAAATCTCTCAAAATCTATCACAAAACCTCACAGAATTTTAATTTGTGAACAGATTCGAAAAATAGGTCTTTCGGAGTATCTAACAAATCTAACCAGATTGGTATAATCGAACGGCCTTTTTGCGTTAGGTAGAGAGGTAGATTTAGATAAATATATAGTTGTAAACAAAGAGGTATATGTACTACGTACTAGAGAAGCTATTCGAAGCTCAAATAGTTGTCATTTTTTGTATAATTAAACTAAAATCCGCTACAGCCCTTTACGAGATTAAATCGTCTAACCAACGATCACAACACGCAGCGATATTGCAATGGCACATTCGGATCATAATTTTTACTGCTATTCACTGCTGCACGTGCAGTCGCTTTGAGTGCTGAGCATCGTATGAGCGAGAAGATGCTCATAGGCATATTTGCAGTGGTTGACAGTGCAAGTTAGAGATGTCCTGTCTAGTGTATACATAGAAGTCTTTGGTTGTAAATCATCTTCAATGAATTGATAGATTACTTTACCTGACATGGTATAGAAGTTGCGACTGTCTACCTAAGTACTCACTATACCATGGCGACTGACAAAATACGACATTCTCATAGGCTAACATTAAGTATCTCACCTAATAATGAACCTTAGTCCAGAATCATACAAAAATCTAGATTAAACAACTTTCTAACTAACTGTTAAACAATCTGGTTCATTGCAAATTCTTTCACTAAAGTATGTATATTTAAAATAACGTAAAAAGTGTTATTTTGCGTATATTCCCAACTGCCCCATTAACGTCCCCATTAATGGGGCATATGGGAATTTAAATCTCTTCTGCCCCATTGATGGGTTCGTTGATGGGGCAGTTGGGAATCAATTTTATTTTGTCCACAGACAGAATCAACGACACCACCACCTGTAACCAGACCACCTTCCCCTCCCCGCACCCCTGTTAAAGCACCCCCTTCACCTGAAGTCACACATCAAAAACCGCCCTATTCATTTTCCTGCCTCATATTTATGGCGATAGAAGCGGCACCGGCAAGGGCGTTGCCAGTGAAGGAAATATACGCCTGGATTATAAGACATTTCCCGTACTTCAGAAACGCTCCGCAAGGCTGGAAGAACAGTGTTAGGCATAATCTGTCCCTGAACAAGTGCTTTCATAAGGTTAGTTGTCTAGTTTAACACCTGCAAAAGGGTCTATCTATAGTCACTATTATAGGCGACCACGAGCCGGTGATGACTTATGGCACTGAGACGTGGTCTCTTACTGTTGGCCTTATGAGTAAGCTCAAAGTCGCGCAGCGAGCTATGGAGAGAGCTATGCTCGGAGTTTCCTTGAGAGACAAGATCCGAAATGAGGAGAACGGAGATCCGCAAGAGAACTAAAGTCACTGATACAGCTTTGAAAATTACCAAGTTGAAGTGGCAGTGGGCAGGCCACATCGCTCGTAGAACTGACAACCGATGGGGAAGAAAGGTTCTTGAGTGGCGACCACGAACCGGAAGACGTAGCGTAGGCCGGCCGCCCCACGAGGTGGACCGACGACCTGGTCAGAACCACGGCGAGCCGATGGATGCAGGAAGCAAGCAGCCGTTCAAAGTGGCGCTCTTTGGGGTAGGTCTATGTTCAGTAGTTGACGTCTTCAGGCTGAAGATGACGAGCCGAAAGACGCAGCGTAGGCCGGCCCCCCACTAGGTGGACCGACGATCTGCACCCTTATTGCGTAACTGTTCTGCCTGGACATCACCTGCCTGCCATCCTACACGCGCCGTGTTACAAGTCTGTAATTGCGAGCAAGATAGCACACGGTCACCATCGCCACCAGACTTGCGCGATAAGGCCCCTGGGGATCTAGCAAAGATACCTTACCATTATCGTTAACGCCAAACGATAACTCAAAATGTGTGGGAATGACATTACCTGCGGAAAACTTTTCCGCAGGTAATGTCATTCCCATTTCTTACAAGTTGCCTAATTCGCCCACACCAGGTTAAATAACAAATAGAAAATAAATTATAATAAAATTGTTTTGTATAATAACATTCTATACAAATGCTAAAAACAAGGTATTTACAGGTCGCCGCAGCGCCAGGTCTCGGCAAAGGCTCGCTATGGACGGTAGACCCTCAACATCGCGCCAGTTTATTACAGGTAAAAAATTACAATACACAAGTAATAGTGTACTTTATACTTATCTTCAAAATAATCACTCATTAATGCTTTTTTATATTGCTTTTGAAGTTAGTACATTTTTATGAACAATCTTAATCACTTCTCGTTTTAAAAGAGATCCGCTATCTCGCTCGTGCATTGCGACGTTAAATGACTGATTGTACTTACGGAAAATCTGTCTAAAGGCTCTCAATAATATCATTACTAATGATCATCAATCATATAGGTATATTATGGAGTTATGGAAAAGTTCACGTCGTTCATCCTCTTTCCCTTTTTCTCATTTGTTATTGAGGTTGGCTCCCAATCTAACCTCTAGCGATGAGCTACCAGAATTACACGAGCGACTGCCATCAGACCTCGCAACCCATAAAGGACCAGTAACAGGGATGGTTAGTTCACGTCGTTGCATTGTATATTTTTCAAAACTTGCGCTTTTTCCACAATGTTTAAAATTGGTGGCATTTTACGCAATTAGTCCTGAATTACGAGCATGAGCGTGAGCAAGTGATATAATGTGGTGAAACGAGATTTTTCGTGCTACTTCCAAAAGTCCATAGAATCTTCTAGTAAAGTTGCCACCACTTTAAGGGCATGATTTAGACTAGGCTATGACTACCCAGACTGTGACTAAGACTTGATTTTACGTGAAATTTTGTATAATACGATAAAAATTACAAAACTTAAATTGACGCAGGTTAAATACACTGTGTAGAGACAAAATATGAGAAACAACATTTTTTTAAAGCTTTATTAGACTTTTCAAAAGTTCATTCAGTCATTTATTATCTTCAAAAATGTAGCATTGCGCAAGCGAGATAGATGATACAAGTAACATGGCTGTAACGATATTGTTATAAATAAGATGTAACTAATACATTATTCAGTTCCAGTTTCTAAACCGTCGCTATTGTTTTTTAGCTGACGCGCAACAATGGTTTGCAGGCATTCGGCCGCCAGCCGGCGGAGGGCAAGGGCGCGCCCGACCCGCTGCTGTTCCCGCTGCTGGCGCGCCGCCTCGCCGCCGACCCCGAGCCCGGCGCCGACGAGTACCTGGCCGCGGCCACCGTGCTCGCCATGAAGTATGGACCCGCCGTTATGGACCAGGTATGTCCGCTTCACACACGAGAATAAATAAAAATGTATTCCAAAATTACAGTAAATGCAATACAACAGGTATAATGGCCCTTATAAATATTATACAAATCTTACAATGATAGGTGCCGGCACTAGGATATACCTGTATCACAGGCGGCATGAGTGCTAACAAATTATTGTAATGATTGTGGTAAAAACAGAATTGTTAACAATATTTAAGATAAATAATAAAACTTAACAGTTGAATTACAAGAAGGATAATACTTATTATTACTTTAAATTATATACTACCTATAACTTATTAACCTTACCTAATAAGGAGTTTTATTTAAAAAAAAGAAATGGTGTTTTATGTATGATACAATAGATGGCGCCAGTTGTGGTTTTACCAAAATCTGCCACTGTCACTGTTTCAAGCATAGACCACAGGTTATAGGAAATGTGTCACGATACTGACTGACGACTCGTAAACTGTTTCATTTGTTTTATTTTCGTTGCGCGATAGCTCGGCTTAATTTTGGATCATAATATTAACGTTTATCTGACTCGCAGTTCTGCTGTACTTCAATTTACTTAAGAAGAATGCACCACAGACTACTTAGGAGATACTACAGACAATGTACTCGTGGTCCACTCAACTGAATTTGACATTTCTTTGTAGGTAGTCTAAGCATTTTCTTATGTTTAAACTACTCTGTGGTTTGAAAGGTTTAAACTATGTACTTACAGCGCCATCTAGGAAAGAAGCGGAACTAGCGCTTTTTTTAAATAAAAAGCCTCATTAATGTACTCATACTTATTTGTTGATATTTAATAATAGTTGTCTCATCATAGGACAGATAATGTAAGTGCTGGGACACAACTACTTTAGCACTAAAGTAATTAGAGTCTAGAATAACCTTCTAGTCTAAGATATGGACCAGCATGCCGATTCAGAACTTCTCGATAACTAACCGAATCGATTCGATTGGATAGCGTTCTCGTATCGTGCGGTTATACGATATATATAATCGAACGATACCAAACCGAATCGATCGACAACCGAGTTACCGTGAGGTTCTGAATCGGTCTGCAGGAGTCTTATCATATAAGTCTGGGTGACATGGATCATGGATTTGTATATTGGTGCGTGCATAAGATGGCAGGTGAAGACCACTACCGGAACAGTTATGCTGGTAAGGGAATATCCAGAGAATGGGCGGCAGCATTCTCCTTGGTACATTAAAATCTGCGATCACCAAGCCCCTGGCCAGTGATGATTATGGCCTATGATAAGCGTCCAAAGTGGCGTTTTATGGGGGAGGCCTGTGTTCAGCAGTGGATGTCTTCTGGCTGAAGTCTGGTTATGTAAAGTACACTTGACACACTGGGGAACATCCTTCTAGATTTTTAATAATAGGTACTTACGGGATCTTTACCGTGATTAGAATCATGTCTGATTTCCTGATATTTAAGGCACTGTTACACCACCGCATGCATTGTAAGTCTACCCGCGAACATGGTGCATGAAACTGTGCCAAATATCGGGAACTCGGAACTCTAGGGAAAAGAAAAGGGAGAGGGAATAAAATAAATGGATGACGATGTAAAGAAGATGAGCTAGCTGCACCTCCATTTGCCGTTTCATATTTTCTTCCTATCTTTGTCCCTCCCCCTTCTTTCTTCCTTTGGACAGGGTTAGGGCGTAACGTAAAACAAAGTAATCCGTGCGGAGCCGGGGTGGGTCAGCTACTGCTCCAAGAAATGTAGAATAAACCTTAAAACTGCATAAATCTGTTTTTATCGATAATTCTGTTGTTCTTTTATGTAACAATTGTATTCCACAAACACAAGCCGAAAGTTTCCTTTAAGCGCGTTAATTTTATAAGTGCACTCTGTAATAGTATCTCTTACGTTGTCCACAGTTGCCGCCAGCAGCGCACCTGGTAATTTCCCGATGCGCTCGCGACGAGCATTCGTACAGTGGTTGTGAGGAGCGTCGCACCGCCGAGGCGCTTCTAAACCTCGCCGGCGTCAAGTCTGAGCCCGCGCCCAGCTAGCGCGCCCGCCAGCGAAGCCCTACGCATGTACCACGGAGCCCTAACATCTGTAGCGAGACTACACCCAGCCGCGGAGGTCACGACATTTGTAGCAAGTCTACAGCCATCGGTCGAAGACGTAAAGCCGCTTGTGGTAAGTCTGCAGCCAATTGTTGCAGTGGTCAAGCTTTCTGTGGCAAGTCTGCAGTCATCTGTTGCAGTAGCCAACCCATCTGTGGCAGTGGTAAAGTCGGTGGCAAGTCTGCATTCTGTTACAGTGGTAAACCCATCTGTAGCAGCGGTAAAGCTATTTGTGGCAAGTCTGCAGTCTGTTGCATTGGTGAAACCGTCTTACACAAGACAAGAGCTATCTGTCTAATGACTACAGGCAACTGCAGCTTCAGTGGCAATACAATTTCCACAAAAAGGCTCGTCTGTGGCAGTCATAAAAATGTTGGCTGCAGTACTGCCACCTGTTGCAGTGGTATTTAGTGGGCCACTTATACATGCTAGTGGCCGTTACAGTGATACTACTGTTGGTTGCCGTGGCACTGTCTATTCCAGCGCACTGGTATCTGCCGTTACCATAACTGTGCCAGTATAGTAACTACTTACCTAGGTCGCTTGATCCTCTCCAACGCGTGTGCTGATACCAAGATATTTTGACAGCAATACCTCACAATAACATTGAGTAATTTGGGAATATGTGAATTGGGTTTTTTGCTAACGTTAAAGCTTTTTGCTTTGTAGTCAAATTTGGTTGCATTTCGCCATGCGCGTTGATAAGAGTTTCAAGCGAAGCAAATTGCAAACAATTGAAATGTGATGTGAGATAGACTTGGTTGTGTGGTTTTGACAGATTAGACTAACCTTAGGAATTCAACATTTTCGTTTCAATCATTCTATTATAGTTCCTCTTTTGGGGTCTGGGTTCATGCCTTCTTTCAGAGAAAGTATAGGCCATGATGGCCAAATCCAAATTGATAGATGTCACATCGTCGCTTGTTTGACTAAGTGACGTATCTGACATTTTTTTTACAAATACGTTGATTAGACAGTTCGACGCGTCTTTGAAAGTAGATAAAAGCTACATTTAAAATTTCAGATACGTAAAAATGTCAGATACGTCACTTAGTCAAACAAGCGACGACATGTAATCACATACTGTAAATTCAATAGAGGTCAAACACAATGCGATCAAGTCCGTTGAACATAATTTCTATACTTCCAACTTTTTTAAATTTGCGACAAAGACGATTGTGACGTAATTTTATATATTCTTAATTGTTCGAAACAAAACGCCATTCGGCTAGAAAACGCTACTTTCTAAGTTACCATAATTTCTTAAAAGAATAATTATGTTAATTATCCAAGAGGCAAAGCTCTCGAAACAATTTGTTGACATATTAGTTCTAGGAACGTTAAACCTAAATTCGAAATTTCCATTTATGTCTATTGTCGCAATTGTAGACAAAAAAAAATGTTTACCAGTTTCTAGTCCAAAAAGAGGATCCGTATTGACAGTTTTGATAACTTGTAGCAGATGTCTTTTAAATAATTCAATTATTATCAAATATAATAATAATATATAATGCTTAGGTAATAAAATAGCTCGCATGCTATCTAGTTAAGGAACGGTTCTCGGAAAGTTGGCGCGCGATTATCAAATGTAAAGTTATCATTCTCCTTCGAGATTTGATTTCGTGTTAACCATTTTTGTTTTCAAGAATCGGCCCCATGGCTATTTTCCGTGAAATACTGAGCATAGCATCACATCTTCAGGTTATGAGCAAACTTTACCCTAGAAAAACTAATGCACATATTCAAAAGTAGACACTTACTTATAGAGCTAGATGTGATACTATTTAGTATGAATATTAAACATATTATAATGTTATTTAAAAGGAAAATGGTTGAAATAGAAACTCCCTTGCATTTAGGTATTTTCTTCAGATATTAATAGTCAAATCATACATAATAAATGTTGTTTTAAGATGTAATAAGTAAATAATTATTATTGCTGTAATGTAGCGTGTTTCTGTCGTGCGTTTTCATTTGTTTTATGCCGAGTGTTGCCAGAGTAAATATATGATTTAAATGGATTTTTTTAATTATTTTTACCAGGCAGAGAAATGGTGCACCTAGATTTTAATTTATTTGGCTTTTTAAGCGCAATTATTTTAAATAGTTTTCTTAGTTAAGCTATAATGATTATTAAAATGTTAATCTAAACTGAGCAATATAATGTACTATGTACTTGTGATCTGAACGCTATAAAGTAATAATAATACAAATATTGTATACAGAGCGATCAAATTGTATTTTTTATCTATTCATACTTCTAAAACTTATGGGAGGTGATACTGTATATATTTCATAGCTTAATAGTACATAGCCATAAGCAAACTACGATTTTGTGTTCATCAAGTGATCTATACTATGTAATCGCCTTCTTAAAGCTATTTATTTACATGTGTAAAAGTTGTTGGGTTACAGTCCTACACGAATCTTTATACTCTGATATTTGTGCAAACATTATGGATTCAAAATCATTAACTTTAAGCAAGTTCGCAGACTAGCGTCGAGTATGTACTCAATTCATGTTTCTAAATAAGTAGATAGTAATATATAATGTAGCCAGTTCCGTAGACAGGTAGCTTTAAATCAAATTGAAAAGATCATGTTTATTTATAATGGTTATAATGCAATTAAAACGTTAGTAAGTAGTGATAACTTCTTTCTTGCAGTTCAAAACACTAAACGCTAGATATTAAGTCTTATTAATAATATTTAGAATGGTTTTGTCATGTTATACAAAGTTCCTCTTTAAGTTCTTTACCAGAAAATACATGAAGTCGTCTGCTATTTTATAGTTTAATAAATTACAATTAATATCTTCTCTGACGCTTTGATAATGCCTTAAGAATACACCAACTAGCGTTATTTATCTACAAATTAAATAAAGCTATTTAACAATTTGTGACTATATTTAAAACTTGTATCGGTCTTAAAGCTTAAAGTATGTAAATACTTGAAAAGGCGCACGACAAGTGCAACGAGTTATTCAACAGTTCAATAAATCAGATAATATATATTGTACGCCCATTTAATCGAAATAAATATTTTAGAACTTATGAATACGAAATTATTCAAATTTTACAATGGAAATAATTTAACATTATATTTTTCATTGCCATCATCAAAATTATAAAGAAAAGATATAATATATTGCCAACTATACAATACTGTGCTTATTTTGTAATATTAAATTGTGTTTATATAAATTATTATTTTAGTTAAAATTGTGTTTTATAATTGGTATGCGTAATTCGGAAAAAATGCAAAATTCTGCTTTTCTAGTACAAATTTATTCATGTACTGACGTGGATAAACGAAATTACTTGTAGGTAACTAGACTGATGCAATGACTGATTTGAAGCAATATTATTTATTAGTGAACATTGATATACTTTAGTTTTTCTCTCCACAATACGACCGCATGTTTGCGTATACGAAATTATGATTTAAATAATACCTTAAGTTACATTTGATGTGATGTGAAATGTAATTATGTATGTGAAAACGTAGAAAAACAAAAAAATACGTCGTAAATGGGAAATGGTTTATATCCTGACAACAGCTTTGTAAGTCAGTTCTTGCTGTTCTGAAATCCTCACGATTGCTTTAGGCAAAAATGTGTGCCAAATATTTAAAAATAACCACAGACTATCGTGCAGAATCAAATAACTTACCAGTTATAAAGATGTATTTATATAATTCAAATGTATTGTAACGCGTAGATAGTTATAGGACGTAAGTGATATTATAGTAGTAAAAACGTAATTTTATTGCTAAATATTTAAATGCATACTGCTGTGTTTAGGGGCGTCTTCCATCTTACTCGTATCGGTTCTCTTTAGATTTATAGAAGCGAGTGGGAAAGTCGCTGCGGTCATTCAAAATGCTTGTATTCAGCTTTAGCGGTGTTTAACACGTGTAACGTTGGTTTATTGTAAATGCATCAAATGTATAGTCTCGATTGTAGAAGTCGGCGGAACACAATGGTACACGATCTGCTTAGACTTTCCCCTCGGGAACACTAGCCTTTCTTTCGGTGTTATAAAATAATATGTAGATGAAATTTTACAGCAATAATTAGTATATAATATTGTAGTAATTTGCTGGTAGATGCTACGTATAAATATTATGATTATGTGTGATACTTTGCTATTTTTATTCATTTATACTTAAGTGCCGTCATTTATTTTGTAATCGTAAACTCAAATAACGATTATAAAATAATCCTTGGTTTCATAACTATGATTTTAAATTATTTTTGGAAATATTATATATATCACCATGATATTAAAAACTGCTTCGGTTCACGTGTTCGTACGGAAATCCCTTTTAATTTAATTTATTATTAGGTTAAATGTTATTGTTTAATTCGGTATTGTATGTTACGAGAGACGGGGTTTATTCGAAATTGTTTTCTGTATATTAAGTTGTCGTAGGTAAACTGTGGCGTCTTCACTTACAAGCTTGATGACTGTGAGTTTACTAGCACAGCTACAAACGTTAACTTTAAATGCAAACAGATGGGCATCTTACTGCTAATCAGTTGGCGTACTAAGTGTTGCTCCTGAATTCTGGATTCTGAAACTTACCTTTGACAAAGTGGAAAGGTTCTGTCGTCGGTTCGCTTATGAATGAATCGTTCTGTCGGCGAATCGTTCGTAATTGAAAGGTTCTGTCGTTGAACAACTCATAAAACGAAACATTCTGTCGGCGGCTCATTTGGCTGAGAAACGTTTGGCGAAGGTAAAGGGCCATTTAGATGGAGAGAGTTTCTAGACTCGAAGATACGATTATCGAAAGAACACAAAAAAGTATCTTCGTCTAAACATTCACGATTCTCGCACTTCTAGTTGGGCGACAATTGCCTCGCAATTGAATATTGGTTGTCTCCCTCTAAACAGACCTTAAGTTACAGAATCAAATTCTCAGATTACAGGCCATAATAAGCAATAATCTACACAAGCAAGGGTTTAAGCACTCGGATCATCCAGAGATCTGTGACATCGTAGCTCTCAAGTCCCAAAACAATTACTAATTTCGATGTTGACCCAAACTGTTAAGTGATGGGATGGCTCGGGTAAATGGAAACAAAACAGACATGTAATGTTACATGACTGAAAGGGGAAATCATTAATGGTTTTTCAATATTTATTTGTGATTCATGTTACAAGTATTGCAAGTGATGACGCCAATCGTACTAGGGGTTTGTCCGAACTAAATTATATTTAAGCATAAAATCTATTGTTGTTGTTGATATTATACCGGCTTTCGAACACCACTTATTATTGCTATTGTTGAAAGTTATTGCCAAATTTTTATTTGTCCTAAAATCTTGTCTTTGTACATATCCATTAAATAAATTATGTACCGAGATTACTCGTGAGTTTTATTTAATAATTTGTATTATTTGTTTTTCTACTTACCCAATATCGGAACAGAAACTGAAGTTTATTGTATAGTACATTAGGCAGGGATATTTTTTTCCTTTCCCTAGAACGCCCATTTGGGCACTACTAATATTACCAATCTAGCCATCCATGTGGCTAATAAGTAATTTCTATTTAACTTATATCTAAGAATGTGTTCAATAACACTTATCATATTGTCTCTATTAAGGCGCCTTAAGACACTTGGTTCTTGTGTTCTTTTTAGGTAGGTAGCACTTACTTGCACTGCACTACATTACACTATAGCACTTAATACACTATAACACTACACTACTACTACTACTAGGAAGGGATATGAGTACAATAAAACAAAATGAATAGGTAAATACTGAACTGATTTTTATTTTAAAGGAACAGAAATTCGATTCTAAAACCGGTCCACAAGCAAACATCATAATATTTATCTTAAATACAGTCATATTGGTGTCGATTGTGTCGCATTTTCTAAAATATTCACATCTTTTTCGTATCAACTTTATCAGAAAAGCACCGCCTTATTATTATCCTGTTGGTCAAATCTAGTCCAGTCTATTCAGTTAGTCCATGAGAAAAACCCCGCCTCAGTAGCCCTAAAAAAAGCGACAGGAGTCGACACCATTAAAAATGTACAATAATAAAATCTACTATTTCGTTTATCAACTATTAGAATATATAATAATAGACATCTAGTTTTTCTAAACTAAGATCATATAACAACACTTTTTATAATAGAACTAAATTAAAAAAATTGTTTTTGAACGCTTCGAAGCAAAATGAACATTACGCAAAATGTACAATACGCAGAATGTGCAAATCAAACAATCATTCAGTACAATTTTTTGTGGCCATACGATACCAGTACTTTAGGAAGATGGTCTCATTCCGGTAGTTGACTCTTGATTTTCTAATGACTTATACGTCTATACAGATGGTGTTTTTTACATTATAAATATTGCTTCGATATCTGGCTAAAAAAGTCGAGTTCCCAGTGACACTGCAACTGTTATGGGCAGCCGAGACGCATAACATCAGGCGAAAGATGAGCTCGTCACGCCATTCATTTACATTTCAAAAAACCGTTTATTCATTAACTTTCACGGAACTTATGGGAATAAAAAAAAACCTGATTATACAAAAAAATATATTTTAAATCAGTCCTGAGCGAGGACTCCTCTGTTTTTTGGTAATCCCTAGTTTTAGATTTGACATTTCACGCATCCAATATTCAGTCCCTGTAAGAAATCTCGGAACGCGTTATTTTGTGAAAAGCTGGCGTGAGTTGCGACTAGCGACCCAAGCAATTCATCAACTCTCGCTACATTGATTAATATAAGTAATTAATAGACATTTATCAGAGATTAATTTTATTTTACAGAAATAATTAACTACATCTTAGATTCTGTCAGATTTCGTGTTCAAAGTACAACAATTATTATCCTAAGACATTTATAGAAGTATAAACTTTAATATGCACTACATGTAACTGTTAAGCATTTATTATGCAACATGCAAACTACAATTTCAGTATTTTACTTTTATGATAAGTTTTTTATATAAAATATTTTACATCATTTCATTCTCTTACCATCATTGCCTTCTAAATTTCGTCGTAAAAATAACACTTTCTAATTTCACTGCCACGTTCAGGAATATTAGGAAGGTAATCAAAGTTATGACTTCTAGGAGCAATCGATAAAAAATCGAACACAAACTTACAATCGAAACCACCCCTACTGGCGGCGGTTGATACTAATTCTTAGTTATTGTGCCAACACCGCCAGTAGGGGTCGTTAGGAACAATCCCATTTAAGGTGGAACGTTACACTAGCGCGGCAAATTCAAATTTTCTTGCGTTCTTTTGCCAATAATAGCTTAATTACTAAACGTGATTACATGAAAACTATTTTTTGCGGAAATAAATGGAATTTATCAACAAATTACGATTAAATGTATCTCCTAGATATCATTGGTTTAGGACAAATGGCAATAAACAATTTTCTTCTTAGTTTTTCAGTCTATTGCCATTTGTCGCTATACCAATGATATATAGGTGATACTTTTAATTGTAATTTATTGATACATTCTATTTATTTGCGCAAAATTAGTTTTCATGTAATCACGTTGAGTAATTAAGCTGTTATTGGCAAAAGAACGCAAGAAAATTTGAATTTTGCCGCGCTAGTGTAACGTTCCACCTTAAACAACATTTATTGAAGAATAAAAATTAAAAAAAAACAATACTCGAGCGAGACGCTTTGTGTTGACTTAAATCTCAAAAGCAATCAATTTATATAGTTTGAGTTGAGCTTACTATGTCACACTCACACATGTGTGGTTTTTGTCAACCACGTTATTATGTCATAATATTTTCCTAACCCTCTATAGGGAAAAGCTTTATGTTCAACAATGGATGTCTATGTGACCTCGATATCTAAGATTATATTTGGAAAAGAATTAGTATCAAGTCTGTTACATTTAAATCTAGCCTTTCAAAAAATACAAAGTCGTTTGTTCCTATAACTTTGATTACCCGACCCGTACTGCACCCGACATCTGTTCACGTAGCCAAGAAGAAAGTTTGAAGATAGTGCCGACGCGGCTCACCTGTCGCGCTACAACGGTAAACACTACGCGTAGTGAACATAACGGCACGTTCACGAGAAGTATATCTGCCGCGCCTCGGATGGAGACTGTTCCATGGGGCAGTAAGGACATTTCAACCTGGAAACAAATAAATTAATAGTTTAAAAACCTAGTGATGGCTTTTGGAGCTGAGACGTGTTCTCTTACTGTTGGCCTCATTAGTAAGCTCAAAGTCGCGCAACGAGCTATGCAGAGAGCTATGCTCGGCGTTTCCCTGCGTGATAAGATCCGGAATGAGGAGATCCGCAGGAGAAATAAAGTGACCGATATAGCTCTTAGAATTAGCAAGTTGAACTGGCAGTGGGCAGGCCACATCAAAATCGTCTCTACTCGTCACCTTAAGGGGTAATGTATGACGTTACTAACTTGGAGCCGAGCGCGAGCTTGTTGAGTGCATCCCTGGATATGACGTGTCCACAGAGCAGCCGCATCGGCGGGTTCAGTTCTGACGCTTGTTGCCGGAGGATCGGGCACGCGAACACAGAGTGGTAGCTACCACCGTCTTCGCCTAAATCCACCTGCAAATTAATATTTTATTTTACTTATAACTTACTAGTTAGTAAACCAAACGCTGTTGAATTGCTAGTAGATTTAAGATAAACATTAGAAAGCCTTAAACAGGTCCCGCAAGGTTAAAGTTTAAATAGTAGTTTTATATAGGTATGTATTTGTTTTTAAGAGCTGTGGATTTTGTTAAATAAATAAATAAAATAAAATGTCCCCTGTAGAGCTAATGTCCCCAATATAGGTTTACTAAACAAGCCTGGTAAATCTTTGAATCGTTGCTACCATCAGATAAAATGGCGGTCAACCAGGCTAGCCTTTAAAAAAACCCAATGAAATAAAAGTTTGTGACTTCGTAAACAATCTTTCATTTCCTTCACTGGTTTTTAGGGCTCCGTACCCAAAGGGTAAAACGGACCCTATTACTAAGGCTCCGCTGTCTGTCTGTCTGCCCGTCTGTCACCAGGCTGTATCTCATGAACGATGATAGTTAGACAGTTGAAATTTTCACAGCCGCTATAAAACAAATACTAAAAAAAAACAGAATAAAATAAATATTTACAGGGGCTCCCACACAACAAACGCGATTTTTTGCTCGTTTTTATAGAAAATGGTACGGAAGCCTTCGTGCGCGAGTCCGACTCGCACTTGGCCGGTTATTTATTGCCACTCTCATCCTACTCTACACATCATTCATTAATTTAAGCAGAGCACAATGTGTCTGCTGGAAGATGTAAACGAAAAAGAGAGCGAAAGAGCGATATATCGTTAGAGCGAGGCAGATAATTTAGTATTTTTGAATATAATTAGGATTGGATTGATGTTGAAGATGCACTTTATTGAATTGTAGCAAGAGTAGCTTTTTATTTAAATGTCTGCGAAGTGGATTTTGACTGCCTCTGTGGTGTGGTGGTTGAGCAGGTCGGCTCATAACCTGGAGGCGGCGGGTTCGACTCTTGCGACAAGACAAGTATTTTTGTGCAGGAAAAAAAAAACGCAAATACTTGTTGTGTGTCTGGGTGTTGTGGGACTATGGCCTTCGTAGTTCCCGGGTCCCTAGATATAGAAAATCCTAGTTAGGATCCAGATTCTATGTATGTGATCGTTGGGCGTTATTATTATTGTTTTCAGTACCAGTACTATTAAGACTTCTGCGTCTCAAACCACACTTCATGTTGTACGGGTGTTAATGTTACCTCAAAAGGCAGCTCGTCTTCTGACCAGGCGGCGATGACGTGTGGGTGCGACATCTTAGCGCGGATGTCGTGTAGCGCCGGCAGCACTTTAGCGCCCGCCGTCACGGCGCCCGCTAAAGGCGAGAGTGGCGCCAGGCGCAATAGGGCGCAAGCCTCACGGATGAAAAGCTCAGCTGCTTCCGCACCTAGTAAAGGAAATTTGTGCTGGTTTGGTAGCGCTCATATTGAGGGGCAGTTTGTAAAGTGAAATAATGAACCTGGAGGCACTTTGCAACTTGAAATAGCAAGGCAGTGCGTAATGCGAAGTGATAAAGTGCAGAGCAGTTTTTAAAGGAAAATGATGAACTTAAAGGCAGTTTGTTAAGTGAAATGAAGTTCGGAGCAGTTTCTAAAGTGAAATGAAGTTTGAAGCAGTTTGTAAAATGAAATGATGAATTTCGGAGCAGTTTGTAAAGTGAAATGATGAAGTTCGGACAGTTTGTAAAGTGGAATGATGAATTTAGAAACAGTTTATAAAGTGAAATGATGAAGTTCGGAGCAGTTTATAAAGTGAAATGATGAAGTTCGGAGCCATTTCTAAAGTGAAATGATGAAGTTCGGAGCAGTTTGTAAAGTGAAATGATGAAGTTCGGAGTAGTTTGTAAAGTGTAATGATAATGTTAGTGACAGTGTGTTAAGTGGAACTACTCATGTTCTGACAGTGCACTTGCAGATGAACCTAGACAGAAATCGAAGAGTACTCACCTAACGCCTTCTCCGAGAGCAGATGCGCGTAGTGTTCGGGCGGCGGAGGCGCGGTGGGGCTGCACCAGGCGAGCGCGCACACGCACGCGGCCAGCGCGCGCTCGTGCCGCGCCGCGTGCGCCGGGAACTCTTGCCGCGCGTACTCTACCGCCGCGCCCACGCCGCGCGTGCGTGCTAACTGTACACACACTACACTACAGTACAAGCGCGCGTACTCTACCGCCGCGCCCACGCCGCGCGTGCGTGCTAACTGTACACACACTACTCTACAGTACAAGCGCGCGTACTCTACCGCCGCGCCCACGCCGCGCGTGCGTGCTAACTGTACACACACTACTCTACAGTACAAGCGCGCGTACTCTACCGCCGCGCCCACGCCGCGCGTGCGTGCTAACTGTACACACACTACTCTACAGTACAAGCGCGCGTACTCTACCGCCGCGCCCACGCCGCGCGTGCGTGCTAACTGTACACACACTACTCTACAGTACAAGCGCGCGTACTCTACCGCCGCGCCCACGCCGCGCGTGCGTGGTAACTGTACACACACTACTCTACAGTACAAGCGCGCGTACTCTACCGCCGCGCCCACGCCGCGCGTGCGTGCTAACTGTACACACACTACTCTACAGTACAAGCGCGCGTACTCTACCGCCGCGCCCACGCCGCGCGTGCGTGCTAACTGTACACACACTACTCTACAGTACAAGCGCGCGTACTCTACCGCCGCGCCCACGCCGCGCGTGCGTGGTAACTGTACACACACTACTCTACAGTACAAGCGCGCGTACTCTACCGCCGCGCCCACGCCGCGCGTGCGTGCTAACTGTACACACACTACTCTACAGTACAAGCGCGCGTACTCTACCGCCGCGCCCACGCCGCGCGTGCGTGCTAACTGTACACACACTACTCTACAGTACAAGCGCGCGTACTCTACCGCCGCGCCCACGCCGCGCGTGCGTGCTAACTGTACACACACTACACTACAGTACAAGCGCGCGTACTCTACCGCCGCGCCCACGCCGCGCGTGCGTGCTAACTGTACAAGCGCGCGCGCACGTTGTGCTGAGTTCTCGATATTTTGTGGTTTCTGAACTGATTGAACATGCCACTTTCCTCACGATGTTTTCCTTCACTAGAGAGTCGAGTGCAAATGTTGACGTAACATGAAGTCATTGATGCAAAGCCGAGCTACACTCGCTCTCTCACATTATACCTAGTCCATTTTATTAATGGTTTTTTGACAGCTCACACCCATGAACTTTCGTATTGTTTACTTTAAAATTTCATACAAATAATATTGTACTTCATGGAATTCATCAAAACTAAATCAAAATATACCTCACCGAGTGCTGGTTGGATTCATCTTTTGCCGGAGTTTTGTTGGACGGCTATAACTGCTCATATACTACACGATATCAAAACCAAAACGATGGTATAGTAGTATTGTCTAGAATTGGGATTCGCATAAGTATAACGGAACCTGCGCTACTCGAAGCATCTGGTCTTCTGGTTCAAATTGGAAATCACTACTCTATATTAGCTATTTACAGGTCACCATCTTTCTATAGTATAGATAATTTTCTCTCTACGCTAGAAATGGTACTAGACGAAATGAAGGGGCAGACCTGTTTTATGGTTGGGGACATGAATCTTGATATAAAGCATACTTCAACGGATCCTCGCGCAGACCGTTACCTTGAACTACTCGCATGTCAAGGCTTCTTCCCGGGTCACCAAATTCCCACCCGAGGATTGAACTGCTTGGATCATGTTTTCTTCAAAAGTTCATGTCAGCCAGCTACTGTAGTGTGCACCAATAATGTAACAGACCATGATGCAGTAATTGTCGCGATAGCCAGAGAACCAAACAGTCCTTCTTTGGAAGGTAGACGGGTTACCAGAATGGACTACCCACGTATCATTAGTCAATTGGAAAAGGAAAACTGGTCTACCTTTTATGCTCTTAGGGACCCTAATTCTGCAGTAACTGATTTTGTACGTATTGTTACCCAGGCAGTCGAAATGAACACAACTACTACAAGACTAATAAGAAATTCTAAATATATAAGAAAGGGATTTACACCTGGGTTGATTAATTGCATTAAAAAAAGAGATAAATTACAATACAAACAAAAAGAAACCAAAAGATAAGAAACTAGAAGAAAAATATAAGAAATACCGAAACTACTGCAATAATATTTTACAAAACCTAAAGAATGAATATGACTCTAACCAAATCAAAACAAATATTAATAATAGTAAAAAGCTATGGAACTGTATTAAAGACGTGTGCAACATTAAACCCACCAAACCTAAAAATACTGATCTACTCAATGCTGCCAATACCCCTGCAGATGCTTTAAACTCTGCGAATAGTTATTTCGCAACGGTGGGTGAAACGTTAGCCAGGAATATACTTAATCTACTAGGTCAGACTGAACAGGAATTAGCGAATACTACATCCCTCCAGACTACACCTGCCAATTCTTTATTCCTAGCCCCAACTGATCCTGTACAAGTTGCTGGAATCATCTCATCGCTAAAGCCCAACTCAGCCCCAGGTAGTGATAATATTTCCAACCAGTTACTAAAAGCCTGCAAAGACATCTTAGCTGCCCCTATAGCGTTCTTGTGTAACCTAAGTCTGGAAACAGGCAGTTTCCCTAACGCCTTAAAGGACGCTAACGTATGTCCAATTCATAAATCTGGTGATACAGAGCAGCCCACTAACTATCGACCAATATCCTTGTTGACCAGTGTCTCCAAGATTTTGGAAAGAGTCGTCAATAAACGTTTGATGAGCTTCTTAGAGAAAGAAAATATTCTCTCCCCAAACCAATTTGGATTCCGTTCAAACAGGTCAACGGAAGACGCCGTTACATCATTGGTAGACTTTGTGTCCGACATGTTAGACAAGGGCCAGAGATGCATTGGCGTCTTCCTTGACCTGGCAAAAGCGTTCGACACCGTTTCGCGACCCATACTTCTAAGGAAGTTAGAAGACTTGGGTATCCGTGGTACAGCGCTTGAGTGGTTCCGATCATACCTCACGAACCGAAGACAGCGTGTAAAAGTGGGTGAGCACTTTAGTGATTACCAAGAAGTGCTCTTTGGAGTCCCACAAGGTAGCGTTCTTGGCCCATCGCTGTTTTTGGCGTATCTGAATGATCTCTGTCAGCTTAATCTCACTCAAGCGAAACTGTTCGCTTTTGCAGACGACACTGCTGTCATCTTTCATGCTCAAAACTGGGAAAACGTATCCATGGTGACGAATAATGGTTTACGTAAAATAGTAAGCTGGTTACAGCTGAACTTATTGACTCTCAACGCTGCCAAAACAAAGATTATCGCATTTCACATTTCAAGTCGCTCTGCACCTTCTCATCCACTTTCAATTAAGCTTCATACGTGCGCTTCACAGCAATGCTGTGCATGCCCAAAGCTTGAGCAAGTTAAAAATATTAAATATTTAGGTATATACATAGACGAACTATTATCTTGGATAAAACAAATAGAAAATTTAAGCAGTCGACTAAGAAAATTAATTTACATTTTTAAAAAACTAAGGGCAGTAGCAGATTCGAAAACAGTAAAAATGGTGTACACAACACTTTGCGCATCTATTATTAACTACTGCATAACTTCATGGGGGAATGCCTTGGGTACACATTTAATAAAGGCAGAACGTGCGCAGCGTGCAGTACTAAAAGTCGCATACAAAAAACCCTTCAGATACCCGACTCAACAACTTTACAAAGACACCAAAGAACTTACAGTACGGCAAAACTTTGTAATGGGATGTACTCTACGTTTTCATAAAACTTCACTCCTATCAACTAAAGTTAACTCCAGTAAATCTAGCCGTAGGTATATGTGGAAGTCACATACAACAAAAACAAGGACAGGACAGAGGTGCTACAACTTCTCTGGATGTTACTTATATAATCAACTTAACAGTACCCTAAATCTAGTTAAAGACACTAAATGGATATGTAGGAACAAAATAAAGGAATACCTTCTGACGCTTGACTACAGAAGCACGGAAAATTTACTCAAAATACAGGTCTAAACTACACAGTCATACACTTACCCACACACACCTTCTCACCCTTCCCTAAACACCACCCTACACCAATCACACCCTTCCTCTTCCCTACTCCTCCCACGCCATCTACACAGACACACACACACACACCCACACACACACACACACACACACACACACACACACACACACACACCCACACCCACCCCACACACCCACACACACACACACACACACCCCCACACCCCACCTCACACAACTTTTCCACAAATTTGGTCTTAGATTCTATTACCCATATATATATGTAAATTATAAATATTTAGCTGTACAAATTTTATATATATATCTAGTCTAGTTTAATATTATAATAGATGAACCTCGAAGAGAACTAGCTCCCACAGACTCAGGGTATCCTACCGTGAGAGCTAGTGACTCACAAGTTGTTACCTAAAACAGAACAAATAAATATCTTTTTTTCTTTTTCTTTTCATATACATTCATCGATACGAATTATTACGTTTACGTACCTAATTCAATTAATGATAATAGTACAATCGGAATGGTACATTCGAGAACCTTTAGAACATCACTAATTTGTCAGTTGTCGAGCTGTCAAAAAAACCATTCATAAAATGTACTTGGTATAAGTGTAGTACTGGACAAGAAGCTGTCTCATTCCATAAGAAATGTGGTCAGCATTGCCTATTCTTTACGAGATAATGTTCTCATGTTCTTTAATCTTCTCAAACTAATACTCCAGGACCTTAAATTAGTATTAATTTGAGAATGCATTACAATCTAGCAGTCTCATCATAACCCTGAAGACGTCCACAGCTTAACTTATGCCTCCCCATAAAGCGCCACTTTGATAATGCACTATGCTTCCCTCCTGCATCCACAATAAAATTAGCGAATACACCAACCAATGAAAATGAACATAATACCTTTAATGCCTGCATCCTGTGTAAAGTAAAAGGCAGCGGCGAGTGCTGAAGCTGCTGCGCCCTGCGCTGCACCCATTCAAGCGCGGGCACTGGATCGCCATCGTTCAGCGCGGCCGCACAGCGCTGCAGCGCTGCAAATGTACACGCACGCTCGACGCCAGTCACGCCCGCTTCCGCTACGAACGTATCGCCTACTTCTTCTAAGCCCTGCGAAGATAACAATAAAGATTTAGTAAGCGCTGCAAAGTATAAACGTTTTGCTAGTTTACTATCAAAGGAAAATCTGTTAAGAGCTTAACATACGCCAATGACCTTGAGCGTTGGACACAAAGTTATTAATAAGAGCCACCTGGGGCGCCACACACGCAGGTTTGACAATGAGCTAGAGTTTGTCAAAGATAAAAACAATTTCAGATGAAACTCCGTGAAAAATATATCTACCTATTATAATAATATTATGGTGCCCGGTTTATTACTTATATAATATATCATCTATATTACTTATAATAAAATTGTAACAGGTCCAAACCTGTACACTGAAGATAATATATTGTTTTTTTTTGTGGGCTCCATTTTGATTGCCCTGATAGCTCAGTTGGTAGTAGCTCTGCCTTCTGAACTATATGTTGTGGGTTCAATTCCCACCTGGGACAAACATTTGTGTGATGAACATCGATGTTTGTTCTGTGCTGCGTGTTGTATTGTATTCTGTCTCGCAGTTCTGCTGTGCTTCAATTTACTTAAGAATAATGCACCACAGACTACTTAGGAGATACTACAGACAATGTACTCGTGGTCCACTCAACTGAATTTGACATTTCTTTGTAGGTAGTCTAAGCATTTTCTTATGTTTAAACTACTCTGTGGTTTGAAAGGTTTAAACTATGTACTTACAGCGCCATCTAGAAAAGAAGCGGAACTAGTGTTTATTTTAAATAAAAAGCCTTATTCAGTAGCGTTTTTAATGTTTACTTAGGCTGGAACGTGGAAAAATTTTTGAGACGTTTGTGAACGAAAATTTAAGGCCCCCCATTCAGGTTCAATTTTATTGATCAATAAAATTGACGAGACCACTTAAGTCAATGTTTTCTCCATACTGTAAACCGAAAAACATTGACCAATACTAACCCTAAAAGATCAATAAAATTGATCAATCCCAAAGATTGATCAATAAAATGTAACGTGTATGGGGGGCCTAACGCTAATTTAGTTCGACTGGAACCCTACCCTGCCAAAAGAGTTTAAAATACCTATACTGACCTTCTGTGTATACGATCTATTATTGTTCCAAATACTTTTACTGACATTAAAGTCACTAAGAACTAATCAAATGGCTCTAAAACTGACTTTTTCGTATAGTCGATACCTATTTATTGGCTGTTTAATTGATAATTTTCTTACAAATAAGAAAAACATTTAAAATATTTTATATAAGACAGCAGCGCGTCCACCCGTTGGCACATGCCGGGGCAGACTAACTCACGCGCCGCCAAGGGCCTCGCCCTTGGCTCGCCGCAAAATAACGCAAAATATTACTAAACAGACTTAATTTTGGCTCTAAAAATAAAATGATCAAATGAGCTTGTATATTTTTAAATTTCCTATCCGAGGGTGTAAAAATATTTAATGACGCAATCTTCCTTTACGCGGCATTGTACACTGTGTGACTGGAAAGGTGTTCTTAAAGTATTTTTTTTATTCATAATGTACCTAGTAATCGAATATTTTGTTCAATTGATAAGTACAGGTGCAGAATGATCTTATTGGTGATATTTTTTTCATGTCTGTAGAATTCATAGGTTCTTCAGTATGATTAGTTAAAAAGACGCGTTTGGCCTATGTTAAAGGCTTAACGTTTTGAATTTCCCACTTGGTATAATTTTACAAGTACTTAGTAAATTCAAAATTTTTCATCTACAATCTAAACGAAATAACATAAGATACGTGAATAAAAAAATCGCGTATCAAACTTTTCCTTGGGTTAGGTAGTAAGTACCCAAAGAAAAGATTTTGACACACGATTTTTTTTTATTTGAGGAAACAAATCTGTTAAATATGTGTTAAAAAAAAAAAAAAAAAAAAAAAACACAAAGGTGGGATGGTCCACTTTAAAGCGGAAAATTTAAAATCTTTTCAAGTTTTTAGCTTTTGTAACTACATAGTATAGAAAGTTAACTTATACATAAATAAAATAAATATGTGTGGACATTTCACACAGCGCCATCTAGCCCCAAACTAAGCATAGCTTGTACTATGGGAACCAGATAACTGATAGAATACTTAGATACTTTTTGTTTGTAAATACATACATAGAATACAATACAACACCCAGACACAGAACAAACACCTATATTCATCACACAAATGTTTGTCCCGGGCGGGAATCGAACCCACAACCTACAGTTCAGAAGGCAGAGCTACTACCATCTGAGCTATCAGGCCAGTCAAATACGGCCAGACATGGTAATGAAAATCGCGGAAAGCGGAGATTATTCTTTACATAATCTAATAAAAATATTTTGCCATAATGCTCCTGTTTACATGTAATGTAATAATAATTAAGACGTTTTAATTGTAGAAAAAAATATTTAGGAATCAATCTATGGAATCCGGTGCATTTTGGTTGAATATTTTCGTTAAATGATGTAACGAACGAATGTCCTCTGCCCGCGTTTGTAATTAACTGACTCTGGCTGCACTCAACCACTGGTTGGATAGTACCTCTTGAACTGTCATAAACATGATACCTAAATCGAAATGGAAGTTGTTACTGTGATCTAACACTATGAGCATAGAATTTGTGTAGCTATGAGTGACGATTTAAACTTTACCTGTCTATACAAATGCTGTGCTATGGCCTGTTCCATCAGTGGTCTGTTTTTGTCTGAGCAGAAAGACTCCGCCTTTGGCGCCACCACAGCATAATCAGCAATGAAATGTCGATCTATGGACTTGCCCACTCGAGACACTGTTGCATGCAGCTCTCTATGTTCTAAAAATAATGTTAATTACAATCAGAACCTTTCATCTTAGGCCGGGTTTCCACATGCAAGAAAACTTCTGCAAGAAGTGTCCGACCGTCTATCAGACCGTAGCTTACAAGTGCAAACTAGGGAAACATAACAGCATACCCTTTCAAGCTACAGCAGTCTGATAGACAGTCGGACACGTCTTGCAGAAGGTTTCTTGCAAGGGGAAACCCGGCCTTAGAACTAGCAGCGCCCCACGGTATAGCAGCTGTTTCAGTAGGCACCAGTTTTGCCCCGACATCCCATTTTTGGGTCAATTTCATCCCAATCTAGTTCTTGGTTTAACAAATCAGAACAAATGGTTCAACCGAATTTAATAAAATCTCGCACACTACCGCGGGAAACAGGGTGAAACCACAACTAATGAAAAATGTAACAGTTAAAAGGCACACTATAATTCGCATTATAATTCACTTCATTGAACCAAACTGGGGTTCAATGACCTCTAGAAACATAGCTAAAAAGCTCATTTTTAAAAGATAGAAACCAACCTGGCGCACACCGGTTTGAACTCAAATTAAGATTTTAATGATCGAACAGATCAAAACTTTCTGACACCCACTTAATCAAAAAACATTAATTACCTGTAGACATTTGTAATACGGATTGCTTGACAGAAGATGCAAGATCACTAACCACCATTGACTGGGCTGGAGTTAGTTCCACATTAGGAGGCTCTGAAATTAAACATATAAACTTGTTAATCAAACAATATGTCCCAGGAATAACTGCCTCAATGCAATACTTACATGGATATATCCTCTACTTAAATAGTTGAACGAAATTATGTAAAACTAGCTCCCGCCCCGGCTTCGCACGTGTTTAGTTTTACGCTTTAAGCCTGTCCCAGGAAAGAAGAGCAAAAAAGATATGGAAAAGGATGAATGGATGGGACGCAGCAGTAATATACAAATAAAAAAAACTTGCATAAAAATGAATCCCTTATTGTTGTTTTAGAAAACGTAAAGTATTCTAAATGTTATTCTAAAAAATTAGCTATAACCATACCAAAGGACTATGTCCATTTCTGGCTATGCATGAACAGGTTGCTCAAGAAAATTAAAAAATCCAATCAATCAATTTGTTTTAAAAATAATTACCGTGTTGTGTTTTTGTATCAAGGTGAACACATTAAATGTTGATTTGAATAGTATCTAAATACCTAAATGGGATGGCCTAGTCCTAGAAAACCTTTTCCAAAAGGTTTTCATCATAGACACTCATAGGTTTTTATGATGTCGTCGCTAAAACCAGTGTTGCCATTGCCAATAAATTATATTTTAAATCGATTACATATTATTTGTAGATATAAATCCATATCACGATACAGCAAAATGTCTCTACTGAAGCTTTAAACTACAGTTCTATGCTTCGATCAGGGCCCTGTTTTATAAAGCTACAAGTACAAGCTTACAATTGTACCAGCTACAAGAACAAGTAACTACAAGTTACTAGTTACGGCGTTTTATAAACAACAATTATCAATTACAAGTATATTTAATGCATATTACTATGAAAGTCACCGAGGCCTCATGGCGGGGGACCACAGACCAAGTGGAGGATAAAGTGTAGGTTATGATATTACAAGTTGCACATCACTATGAATGAACGTCATGGTCAATAGATTTTTCTTAGTTTGGCTCCCATTCATTAGTGAATTTAGTCGGTGTGTACTTTACATTAAACTCCTACGTAATATATAAATGAATAAAACATTACCTATTTGTTTGGTGTGGCTTTCAAGCCAAATTGGATGACCTTTTTTGGATGAAATTTTGAACACAAATTAGGTACTTTGTTATCGGGATAGATGCGGTTTATGTCGGAAATTCAATACAACAATACAATACAAAAATACTTTATTGAACACCAAAGTACAACAATATACATGATACAAAAGGAAAGGATGGTGGAACAACGGGTGGATTCAAGAGTTCCCACAGAAAATTATGTAAGTTGTGGGTGAAAACGCGGGGCGTCTCTGTTTTTAAGTAAAGCTATTTAAGTAAATAAAGTTGGGTCAGTCACTATTCTAGTAGTAGGTTTTGTGACATACAGCTCATTTTTCATGGGCTTCGCTCAAGCTGAATTTCTCATTATTTAAACATAATTAGTTCATATCTATTTAATTTAACTAATTGAAAATTAATTAATACGTGACACAACCTATACAATCCACTTTCAATAAATTTACTTGTACTTCATTTTACCTAGCTCTTTAGTCGGGTAAAAAACTTTACAAGTTGTAGTTCCATACACTTGTAATGACCAAAACAACTGTTTGATTTTACATTTAAAAAATGAAAACTGTCTATGGTCTAATAACAAGTGCTTGTAATTCATAGAGTAAAGTAATATATTGGGGGATGTAGCTTGTACACTTGATGTCTTGTAGCTTTATAAAACGCATTATTTCACCTTTTTTTGGCTGTGTTGCCAGGTTTCCGCTGCAAGTACAAGACTTGTAGCTTTATAAAACGGGGCCCAGGTATACAACTAGATCCTGCGTCACATACAAAATCAAAGCTCTTTTCTGTCCGCGTAAACATATTATACTTATATTACTTATACAGCTACATTCGTTTACGAATGACTGAGACAAAAGTTTTTTTTTTTTTTCTTATAGTTTGGCTCCACACATAGTGTATTTAGCCAGTGTCAAGTATTGTAGTTTTTCGTCGTATTATGAAATATTTCATGTAAAGTCAAGTCTTAGTCACAGTCAGTCAGGGTAGTCATAGTCCAGTCTAAGTCAGGTAGTCATAATCCAGTCTAAGTCATGCCCTAGTAAAGTAGTGGCAACTTTACTAGAGGCTTCTATGGAATTTTGGAAGCAACACGAAAAACCACGTTTCACTACATTATATCACTTGCCCACACTTATACTCATAATTCAGCACTTAATGCGTAAAATGCCACTAATTTTAAACATTAACACTAGAAAAAGCATAAGTTTTGTGAAATAATACAATGCAACGACGTGAACTTTTTCACGTTCCCGCCAAAACCCCGAGACAAAAGTTTAAAGTTCAACCTAATCACAACCACAGCACCTGACAATAAAGTAACAAATCCTTAAAGTATTACTATCATTCGCCTTCAAACACGAGCAAAGCAATAAATTACACCTGTCACTTCAAAATGAAATGACGTAAAAACATTTATTGTGAAATCAACCTTAAGCGCTTACAAATAAAGTACTTTTTCCCGTTATTGCCTTACGTATAACCAATGTTGGGCAAACATACGCATTGGTGCGTGTAACAAACATTGTTAGCGGCGATTTGAAATCGGTAATTTTGTTAAAATTTCATATAATTCGGTAATTTAAAGCTTATAATATCGTCGACGAAGTACCAATACCTCCTAACTGACATTTTGGTCCAAAATTACTTTCTTAATTCAATAGACATAAAACTCATATTCGCATGGATTGAATTAACTTCTAACCAACATTTCTTTACCAAAATGCTTCTAGAGCAACGTGAAAATACCTACTAAGTGACGGAATTTTTTCATTCGTATGTATTTTATGGAAATATCTCCTAAGTGCGTTGACAACCGACTATACTCCGGCTCGGTCCATAGCGCGATAGAAAGAAAGCTTAAAAACCGAGAGATACATCTACCGAGCGATTACATTTCTGTCACGAAGGAAGCTCGAATACATCCGTTCCCTTACGAAACTGTTGATGTGGACTACAGTTTTGTTAAGAACTATGCAAGTGCTTCAACTTTCCGGTATTCAAGTATTCGGCCAGGTCGGAAAGCGGGGGACCCGACTGTAACAAACATTCGGGCCATCAGGTATACTGATGACGGTAACATCACTATAAAATTAAATTTTGATGCTGACTGGGTTGGTTTACCGACAAGGCCTAAAATTTTTGCAGGTTTTAATACTTATTTACAAATGAATAACGCACCTCTTCCTATTACGACAACAAAATTTAATCATTTGCAAAGCATGAAGAACGTACTACCATCAGATTGCCATACATATTACGATACATTGCCTAAAATTTAAGCTTAAATTCATTTAAATAAAAAACAAATAATTATTACCTACATAAGAAAAGAAAAACATTAAAAAGTCGAGAAGATTTTTAGCTTTTTTGTTTTATTTTTAATTATTTTACTTTAATAAGAGATTTTTGAAGAAATTTTCATTTTTAATTTGAGTTCGTTTATTGTTTTGTTTTTATGATTATGAAACATTGTACCGACTGATTTTAAATAAAAATAATTTAGTTAAGTATGTGTTTTATTCACAAGAAATAACTCCTAACATTAAAGTGGATTTTCAAGATCTAGAATCAATATCTTCTAACTGACTAAATTCCTATAAAACCTAAACATAATCACATCGCTTCGTAACTAATAAAAAAAGTAATGCATTACAAACTATTTTACAATCGATAGTTGATCAAAATAAATAAAACCTTATTTTTAACAGTTTTTTTCTTCTGGTGTAAAATCAGGTTCTCAACACTTAGGAGGTATTGGTACTTCATCGACGATATAACTTATTCCACATGTATTCACCGAAAGTAAGACATTCTGGCCGATATATTGCTTTTTCGCCCACTATTCTAACAACTTTTAAATACGTAATGTGGTGTGAATAACGTGTTTTCGTTGGCTGGGTTCTAACCAAAGTAATTCGAAATAAGAGCTCACAACGCAAGTGAGCTGTTATTTACCGATACGGCTTTTTTGCGCCAACACGATATCTAGGGTATACCTGATTGAAAGTTCTATGCATATACAATTACAAAGTGCGTAATGTCAAATATAGCATGATATATTTCTACATTTAAAATCATCTTGTTTTGACAACACCATAAAAATACCTTATCAATTTCCTTCTAAAAGTATACAACATCATTTAAAGCCTTAACCCGCATACATATTAGGTTGGGGAAAAAGTCTTTTCATATTATAGTAAGTATGAACTTGCAATAAAATCTCTTTGGCTATACTATTTGTATCTGGCTGGTTATGGTATCATTAAAAGTTTAAATTTTAAAGAAGATAATTCCATATTCAAATTAGGAAAATGTGTGATTTTTATTTGTTTTTCGTACTGATGAGTGAATCTATCATGGATTGTTTTTTTAAGTGTAAACCACACTTCAGGTATATCTATAAAGATATTATAGTTCTTAAAATTTTAGCAACCAGCGGGATTTGAACCCGCGCCTTCTAACTCACCGGATTAGACGCCCTACCAATTAGGCCATGGTTGCATGACCGCTGGCTGTGAAAATCTTAAGGACTATGTGTTCACCGACTAAGCAGTCGTGGCAACATCTATAGAACCTGTTTAAGACAGGTAATCTATTCATTAGTAGTAATTTCGATACTATCTAATGACGAGAGATGGCGCGCTTGCCAAATCTATCATGGATTGTTTTTTTAAGTGTAAACCACACTTCAGGTATATCTATAAAGATATTATAGTTCTAAAATTTTTTTTTGTAAGTTTTACGTTAAACCTTAAGCGCTTACAAATTTCGATTCTGAACTCTACTGCAAACAACTAATGAGATTAAAGCAAGAAGTTGAGAGAAAGCGACTGGAATTAATCAACAGAAGGGGTGTGGTTTTTCATCATGATAACGCTAGACCTCACACATCTTTAGCCACTCAGTAAAAATTAAGATAGTTTGGCTGGGAGGTGATAATGCATCCACCATATAGTCCTGACCTTGCACCTTCAGATTTCCACCTGTTTCGGTCTCTTCAGAATTCTTTAGGCAGTGTCAGGTTAACATCACAAGAGGACTGCCAAAACTACTTGTCGTGGTTTTTTGATCAGAAGCCCCAAAATTTCTATAGTAATGGGATCATGTCCCTACCTACAAGATGGCAAAAAGTTATCGAACAAAATGGTACCTACATACTTTAGTTAAATGTAAATAAACTATATTAAAAAATGTTTTGAATTTTCTTAAAAAATGCAAACAAACTTTTTCCCCAACCTAATATTTAAATCATCTGCATACATTTTGAATTTTTCCGAAACATACTTCACCGTTGTGATGGGAGACTTCAATGCGAAGTTGGGCACAAGGAATAGCGATGAGCTGAGAGTGGGGCCATTTGGATACGGGCAGCGGAACCCTCGAGGACAGAGGCTGGCTGACTTCATGGAGAAGGAGGAACTCTTTATGATGAACTCTTTCTACGAGAAGCGGCCATCCAGGAAGTGGACGTGGATAAGTCCCGACGGTTCCACTAAAAATGAGATAGACTTCATCATGACGACCAAGAAGCACATATTCGATGATGTCTCTGTGATCAGCAAGGTGAAAACCGGTAGCGATCACCGTATTGTTAGAGGCACATTGAATATCAATGTTAAGCTCGAAAGGTCACGTCTGGTGAAGTATACGCTCCGTCCAAATCCTGTCCAAATCCAAAACCCCGAAGGCTTTCAGCTGGAACTCCAAAATCGCTTCCAGTGCCTAGCCGACTGTAACACAGTGGACGAGCTAAACGACGGGTTGGTGGAAACTGTCCAAGCTGTTGGATCGAAATTCTTTAAGACCCAACGCCGAAAGAAGACTCAAAAGCTCTCAGAAAAAACTCTTGAGCTAATGGCCGACCGGAGCGAAATGAAGCTGCAGTCTTCAGTTGATATGTCAGCCTACGGTGAACTCAATAGACGAATCTGGAGTTCCTTGCGACACGACTTGCGTGCTCTTAGTACTTCACGTATTGAGGCCGCAATTGAGCGGAACCAAGGCTCTAAAGTGTTCGCAAAGGATTCGTCTATTGGGCAACACCAAATGACAAAACTGAAGACCGAAAATGGTAGCGTTATTTCATCCAAGCCTGAGATTCTGAGAGAGATCGAGAACTTCTATGGACAGTTATACACCTCGACACGTAAGCCCGCTACTAACACAGCTCAGGACATCAGAGCCAAGTTAGTCCGACACTATACCGAAGATATCCCGGACGTCAGCCTGTACGAGATTAGAATGGCCCTCAAACAGCTTAAAAACAACAAGGCACCAGGTGAAGATGGAATTACGACCGAACTTCTGAGAGCGGGTGGTAGACCGGTACTTTTAGTCCTCCAGAAGTTATTTAATTCTGTCATCCTTGAAGGTATAACGCCAGAGGCATGGCACAAGAGCGTGGTGGTGCTCTTCTTCAAAAAAGGCGATAACACCTTATTGAAGAACTATAGGCCCATCTCGCTCTTGAGTCATGTGTATAAGCTGTTTTCGAGAGTCATTACGAATCGTCTCGCACGCAGGTTTGATGAATTCCAGCCTCCCGAACAAGCCGGTTTCCGAAAAGGCTTTAGCACCATAGACCACATCCATACGCTGCGCCAGATTATACAGAAGACCGAAGAGTATAATCGGCCGTTATGCCTAGCGTTTGTGGACTATGAGAAAGCCTTCGATTCAATCGAGACTTGGGCGGTGCTGCAGTCCTTGCAGCGATGCCAAATTGACTATAGGTATATCGAAGTTTTGAAGTGTTTGTACAGTAAGGCCACTATGTCAGTCCGACTACAGGACCAGAGTACGGAACAAATTCCATTGCAAAGAGGCGTGAGACAGGGAGACGTTATTTCTCCGAAACTGTTCACAAACGCATTGGAGGATGTTTTCAAGCTCTTGGAGTGGAAAAGATCTGGCATCAACATAAATGGCGAGTACATCACTAACCTTCGTTTTGCCGATGATATAGTCATAATGGCGGAATCGCTCGAGGACCTTAGCACCATGCTCAACGACCTCAGTAGAGTCTCCCAGCAGGTTGGTCTTAAGATGAATATGGACAAGACAAAGATCATGTCTAATGCTCATGTTCCACCTATACCGGTAATTGTTGGGAACGATACTCTCGAAGTTGTCGACAAGTATGTCTACCTAGGACAGATTGTCCAATTAGGTAGGTCCAACTTCGACAAGGAGGTGGCGCGAAGAATCCAACTCGGCTGGGCAGCGTTCGGGAAGCTTCGTCCTATCTTTTCGTCCAAAATACCGCAGAGCCTGAAAACGAAAGTTTTCAATCAGTGTGTGTTGCCAGTGATGACTTATGGAACTGAGACATGGTCTCTTACTGTTGGCCTCATTAGTAAGCTCAAAGTCGCGCAGCGAGCTATGGAGCGAGCTATGCTCGGTGTTTCCCTGCGAGATAAGCTCCGGAACGAGGAGATCCGCAGGAGAACTAAAGTGACCGATATAGCTCTTAGAGTTAGTAAGTTGAAGTGGCAATGGGCAGGCCACATCGCTCGTAGAACTGACAACCGATGGGGAAGAAAGGTTCTCGAGTGGCGACCACGAACCGGAAGACGCAGCGTAGGCCGGCCCCCCACTCGGTGGACCGACGACCTGGTGAAAGCCGCGGGGAGCCGATGGATGCAGGAGGCGAGCAGCCGCTCAAGGTGGCGTGCTCTGGGGGAGGCCTATGTTCAGCAGTGGACGTCTTCAGGCTGTTGATGATACATTTTGAAGGGGCAATTTAGAACGGAAGCCAGATTATTTATAAATATTATAAAAAACAGTGGACGTATATTGTGTGAACCTTGTGGTACACCGGTAGGTATCTTTTTAGCCTGTGACATGTATCCGTGTATCAAGACTAATTGGGATCTATTTTGCAAATAAGACTAACACACATATTTTTTTTAATGTAAACAAATTTTTGAAATCGGCACAGTAGTTTTTGAGTTTATTCATTACAAACATACAAAAATACAAATCTTTCCTCTTTATAATAGTGGTGTAGATATATTAGATACCTACTTAACAATCATTATTATAATTTATTTTTTTGTTTTTTTTTTAATGAAGTAATTATGCTGACTTACGCTATTGAATTGGGCAGGCATGTAATGATAGTTGTAATTTTAATAAATAAATAAATAAAAAATAAAGAAAATAACTGGCCAACCCTGCCATCTAGTGTTGAGTAGCAGTATTATTTAAAGCAGTGCCATCACTCATCTGGTAAACAAGCAAAAAAATGATGTTGTTTGTTGTATGGGAGCCCCCTGAAATATTTATTTTATTTTGATTTTTACATTAGTAATTTACCCTTTGGGTATGGAACCCTAAAGATTGTAAAACACAGAGTGTATTTGTGTTTTCGAAAAAAAAAACTCCGCATTTTTTCCTAGGGGGGTGCTCACCCCCTTTCTCCACTCCTTTCCCCCCTATAATCGAATGGTGGTATTCACAGACCACTTGAAGATAGTATATGTGGTATTCTAATCCTACCCAAGATTTTATTCATGGACCTGGGAATAAAAGCGATCATTTACATTATAAAAATAACGAATATCTCCATAAACATCACACACATAATGTCACAGAACAGATAGGTTCGCAAAAATGTGTCATGAACAAAGACATACAAGTAGATGTACAAAATAGTAAATACTTACGACTGGCGATTTCCTTTCGTAAGTTTTCCACCTGATCTATAATATCTTGAAACGCACGATTTGTATTGTCATTGAGAGAGGTAAATTTAGAGATAGCTTTGTCCAAATCTTGTTCTACTCCAAGACAGGAATCCATGATCAAGCACCTTTTGAAATTTGTCCAAGAGAAAGAACCAAAGGTCTATACGGTTTTTTTCAACCACCTTGCACTTAAGAACACTAATGCCTTGGTTTTATGCAATTCAGTGAATTTTAGCAACGAAAGAACACAATAATTTATTTCTCCACCTATATCCAAATTATACCTTTGACAGCAAGTAGTCTGTGTTTGACAGTTTGACTTATTATACCTGCGTTCGGATAGCCTACTGGTGGCCAAATTAACAGTTAAAAATGACAAAAACGGTCACATGCACCGTTCGTTTTGGGAATATGTGAGCAAAAGTTGCATTTTTAACTGTTCTCTTCAAGAGTGTGATTCATTTTAAATAAATATGTATCCGACTGTTACAGTCGGATACATATTTATTTATATAAATGTTTTCTTCACCGTTCGGATAGCTTAAAAACAGTTAAAAATGCCATCGTGAACTGCCAATTTCAACCCACCTGCGGAGGTGGGTTAAAAGTGATCGTTTTCTGACATTAGAGATTGACGTCATTTTGTTTTTTTTCGACATTGCTGAAGCCACCCCTTTTGCTTCAAACTTGATGGTTTTTAGTTTTATTTATATTTGTGCGCATGATAAAAAAGGCAATAAAGTAAATTTTCATTTCATTTCATTTCATATTTTTTTGACGTATAATTTTTGGCGTGGTTATGTAAATTAATTGATTTTCATTTTGAAAAATGTAGTTATCGTAATGATATAGCACGGAGAAGTAAGAAGGAAGACGTAAGTTTACGTGTGTAATGTAAAATTCCACCAATTTGTTATTGACATTTCGTCACTCGTATGACTAAAGTTTTACTAGGTGGTAGGACTTTTCTGCAAAGTTTGTCTAGGTAGGTACCACCGCTTTGCCAGTTATTCTGCCGCCAAGCAGTAATGTGCAAGCACTACTGTGTTCCGGTTTGAAGGGCATTGTAGCTAGTGAAATTACTGGGCTAATAAATGAGACTTAAGAACTGATCTCGCAGTCTAGAAATCTTTTTTAGACTGTGCGATGTCTCAGGATGACGTGCGCAGTGCGCGGTGTCGCGCGAAATTTGAATTTGTAGTTCCGAGTGACACTGCAATCTGTTATGGGTAGACGTGGCGCTTAACACCAGGCGAACGACTAGCTCGTCACGTCATTCATTTACATAAAAAAAAAAAAAAAAAAATAAAGGTCCTATCTCATTTTGGTTCATTGTTCAGAAAACGCGTTTTAAGGTTTTGACATTTCTAACTTTCAGATAGTTTCGTTCCTCGCATGTCCAGTATATTTATTTTTATATGCCTTTGTAGATAATTTCAAGTACTTTAATTACACGTTGAAACTTTTAACCTGTTTGCATTCTAAATACCTGTTTTGATTAATCAAAACAGATAGGTCACTTAGTGAAAACTTTGTTTTATTTAAAATAAGCTGTCTGTTTTTAGTTACGATTTTTTTAGACTAAGTATGGAAATAAATATACAAAATTTATGTTGTTAATGCTTTATTAGTGTATGTTTTTTTTAGTAAGTTTTAGTAAGTTTAATGCTGCAATACTGTATTTAATTCAACATAACACCATAACTTTACCAAGTATCTAACAATAAAAAACTACTTAATCAGCCTCATTTTGAGGTTGCAATAGGTAATTGAATATTATGAAGTTTAATTGTAATAATAATTAATCAATTAATAATTAATTATCTTGTGATCCAAAATGTTAAGAGGTACAACGATTAGTCAGATGGATATAGAATTTTGCGTTGACTAACATAGCGGTCCTAACTCAAAACAGCCAAAAAGTGAGATAGGACCTTTAGTCATACGAGCGACGATTTGAGATAACAAACCGCATTTGGTTATTTTACGTTCGTTTTGGGTAGTGAGTAAAAGTGGTAAAAGTGGCATTATTGGCAAAATTCTCAAACCGAACGGATTACAACAACGCTAATTTTGCAAATGCCAAAAACGATACCGATCCCAATCCGAACGCCCCTTATATTTTATATTCACAGACTACCATACGCTAATGTTCCAGTCACACAGACGTACAGGGGGTCGATTCTCACCAATTCGACTTTTCTGTAGTCCTTATCGTTATAGTCGATTTTATAATAGGTTCGAAAGGGACGGAAGACAAATCGAATGGCTGAGAATATGGCCCCTGAGCGTTTCGTTATTTTCGTTTATGGCCAAGTGGAACGTAAATGAATGAATGTAATGAATAAGGTTTTTGGCATTCTTGGCGTTCGTAGCAGCTACTGCAAGCTACTGGGACGGGCCTTTTGTAATGAATATGAAACCAAAGAGAATATAACCACTTACGTTAAATGAAACCCACAGATTAGAGAAAAAACAATTGTCTAAACCACAGATTAACAATAGAACGCACAGTGATTCTATACATATTACTGATCTGTGTTCTATTCTATTCTACTATTGTCTATGGTTAGTTATTGCACAATTTTATTACAAATCAGTAGAGGTTATAATTTTTACTAAATTTGTTCAATTTAACAATTTGTAGAGCTAATTAATACTATTTCACCATGGCGCAAAGTAAGTTGAATGATATGGCAGGGAAATTTGCGAAAGGAGGACCACCGGGACTTGGTATCGGCTTGAAAGTTGCGGCAGTGCTAGGTGCGGCTGCATACGGCATCTCGCAATCGGTGTTTACCGTCGAAGGCGGTCACCGTGCGATCATCTTCAACAGGATAGGAGGTGTGCAGCAGTTCGTGTACACCGAGGGCATGCACTTCCGTATTCCCTGGTTCCAATATCCCATCATCTATGACATCAGGTCGCGACCTCGCAAGATTTCTTCACCAACCGGATCAAAAGATTTGCAAATGGTAAACATTTCTCTAAGAGTACTATCTCGCCCGGATGCTGCTAACCTCGCTACAATGTACAGACAGCTTGGTACTGATTATGATGAAAAAGTACTACCTTCCATTTGCAATGAGGTGCTCAAGTCTGTAGTTGCTAAGTTTAATGCTTCTCAACTGATCACACAGCGTCAGCAAGTTTCTTTACTGATTAGACGGGAATTGGTGGAGCGTGCTGCTGACTTTAACATTATTTTGGATGATGTCTCTCTGACCGAGTTGAGTTTTGGCAAGGAATATACTGCTGCTGTTGAAGCTAAACAGGTAGCCCAGCAAGAAGCGCAAAGAGCTGCTTTTGTAGTAGAAAGAGCCAAACAGGAGCGCCAGCAAAAGATTGTGCAAGCTGAGGGTGAGGCTGAAGCCGCTGAAATGTTGGGTAAAGCCATGGGAATGAACCCTGGCTACTTGAAACTTCGTAAGATCCGTGCTGCTCAAAGTATTTCTAGAATGATTGCCCAATCCCAGAACCGTGTATTCCTTCCTGGCAACAGTTTGATGATTAACTTGCAAGACCCAACCTTTGATGACCTTTCTGAAAAACTGACTAAAAAGAAGTAACATGAGGATGAGAGTGGATGCGCTGAGAGCCTGGAGCTTGCAACCACTCTTACACAAGATGAAGCTGCTGTAATAATAAGTGGCGCTGCTTCAGTTGCTATTTAGTGCATTTGGGCATGAATGAACTCAGCATTTCAGTGTATAAATTTAATAATCTACTGTTCAAAATATTGCATTTTATGTTAATTAGTTGTAGGTTTTAGTAGGTATGTTTGAGATCCTATGATTGCAATAAAAAGCTAAAAAATAAAAATTATTCTTTTAGATCATAATAAAACCTGATAGGAACAATCCATGTAACCCTGCATGAATCCAACCAGTAAGGTAGCTGAATATCCAGTGGTTGAAATAGGTAGAGCTAATTTTGGTGCTTGCAAAGTTGCAATTTATGTTTTCATACTATGGAATGGACATGTCCTGGGGTTTAAAAAAAGTAAATTCTACCTTAACTATGGATCAAAAAACCCACCCTGAGTAGGTAGTAAGTTGTGTCTACACATACAGGCGAGTTTAGCTTCAAGTTTCAGTGTGTTGCATTGCGACTTGCCAACTCGAACCAGTCTGTCACATGACTTGTTGACTCAATCAGTCAAATTGCATCGTGAGGAGGCTAGTTGCGGCTCCCATCCAACCAATTGAGTGTGGAATCGTCCGTTCTAGCAATTGATAAATTGAGACAGCAAGTTGCAACATGTGGAGTGTGGTTGCATGCATCCATGTGATCATTGTGTTTAATAATGTACTCTATGCTCACTGCCATAGAGTACCTTTTTATATTGCGGGTCACTGCTCCTCAGTCGCGCCCAAGGGTTTGAGTGTTTGAGCCAAGTTGAAGCAACACACCTCCGCACCAATGCAATTTGACTGGTTGGTTGAGTTGACAAATCGCATGACAGATTGAACGGTGTGTAGAACACGGGCAACCGTGACCTCTACTCGAACAAAACAACTGTACATAGCGTATTCTGACAACTGGTGAAAAGCTCAGTACCACATGATTTACCACAACCAATGGTAAATTATATTATATACCTAACATTGGCTCAAACAAAATAGCTCTACAGTCTCTGGTGACTAGTGATAACGGGTTCTGTAGGTACATCATAACATAATACACCTCAATCAATGGAATTATAAGGTAATATGCTTTAACCAATGAAAGAAAATAGTACATAAGCAACTAAATATAATAATTTATTAAATTGGCTAAACCAAACAAATGAACAATATTTTTCATTCTCTTTTCACTTCTTCAGGGCAGATGGTTGAGGACATCTGAATTTAGCCATTTCAACTTCGGCTTCAAAAAAGCTGGTACTATCATAGCAGAAATATTCTGGGACTTTGTAGGCTCCAGACTTATTAGGGTCGACGCCAGGGCCTACAGCTTGTGTTGCTGGAAGGATACAAGCGCTGCTCAGCCCCGTAACATCGGCATTCACTTGAGCTAATGGTGGTGGCATTTGAGACAATGTATGTCCACCTGTGCCACGGTTCTGGCTAGCGCCCTCACTGTACAGTCGTACGCTTATTTTGTAAGCGTTGTTCCTCAGAGCAAATCTTCTTATCATTATTATTTTTGTTTTGTTATATTTATTCAAAATTGGTTACACAACTACAGTATTTTCAATTTTGTACAGTTTTTTTTTTATGGCAATAGGTTTTTTTTGCTTATATTTTGGCTCCACACATAGTGTATTTAGCCAGTGTCAAGTATTGTAATTTTTCATCGTATTATGGAATATTTCACGTAAAGTCAAGTCTTAGTCACAGTCAGTCAGGGTAGTCATAGTCCAGTCTAAGTCAGGTAATCATAATCCAGTCTAAGTCAAGCCCCAGTAAAGTGGTGGCAACTTTACTAGAGGCTTCTATGGAATTTTGGAAGCAACACGAAAAACCAGGTTTGTCTACATTATATCACTTGCCCACACTCATACTCGTAATTCAGCACTTAATGCGTAAAAAGCCACCATTTTTAAACATTAACACTGGAAAAGCATAAGTTTTGTAAAATAATACAATGCAACGCCGTGAACTTTTTCGCGTTCCCGCCAAAAACCTGGCAATTGTTTACCCAAAGAACTTACACTAGCAGAACCACAGATTAGAGAAAAAAACAAATGTGAGCAGCGGCCCTATCGGCGAAATGCCATGAACTTCATCGGAGATTTTTCAATGAACTTCATTGACAACTCATGGACATCGATTTGGAGGAATCGGCTAACTGTTTTGATCGGTATGGGCTTGAAAAAGAATGAGGAAATTGAACACAGAATGAACCCATCAAAGAGTATATAATTTACTAAGTTGTGTTTCGTTTCAGCAAAGCGTTTAAATCATAAAATAAGGGGCACAATTAGGGGCATTCAAATAAATGTCGAGTCACGTTATGTTATGAGAAATAAAGGCTTATAAAAGTAATAACAATGTTCAGTAAGGTATAAAATCCTCAAAAGTATGTTCAATTATTAAGATTATTTGTGTAAAATGCTTCAATGTTTTTCTCATACATTCAATAGGCAAATTCAATATTACAGCAGTATCTAAACGCAATATGCTTGTCATTGACCATTTTTTTGAATTCTGCGTATGCAAATGTGTGGCCAGTAGATGAGTAATTTAGCCAAATAGGCAATTTTTTGGCTATATTTAGAAAATAAATAATTTTAACATTTTCCATTTTAATTTTTTTTTACAATTTATAGGCATAGCATTTGACCACTGTCTCACCTGATGGTAAGTGATGACGCGGCCTACGATGGTGCATGCTTGCCTAGAAGATACCTGTTCACTCGTGACTTGAAGACTCGTGATCTTATTACTAGACTGTGTAATGTCTCAGGATGACGTGCGCAGTGCAGTATCACGCAAAACTTTATTATTTTAAAGTTCCGAGTGACGCTGCAACTGTTCTGGGCGGCCGTGTCGCTTAAACGCCTAGCTCGTCACGTTGTTCATTCTCATAAAAAAAAGACTCCCAGGTTATAGTTAGCTGGAAACAAGGACGCCGGCAAGGTAGTGCGCCTTATAGTCCGATGAAAGAATGGAGATGAAGTAATTAGTTCGTGTAATTCCATCGCACAATCTCCAAAATGCACCCTATAAAATACCGATAAGCTGGAACTTTTCATCGGTGCCCCAAGCTCTGGAGCTTAGCTTTGACCAACGCATCGTTACCGATGAGCCTTTTGCCTCGTCTCTGAATAGAGTCCAAGGCTTTGAGCTGGTATTTAGCCGAACCATCCCAGAGATGATTACATGTATTCCAAACAGGATTTTCAATGAATTAAGAGCAAGTTTAAGCAATCAGAAACACTGTTGCACTAACACATCTAAACGCGTCATCCGGCCGATGATGAACTTTATGGTTTCAATGCTCGGACAATAAGTAGGTTGCAGTAGGTGGTAGGACTTTTCTGCAAAGTTCGTCTAGGTAGGTACCACCGCTTTGCCAGTTATTCTGCCACCAAGCAGTAGTGTGCAAGCACTACTGTGTTCCGGTTTTGAGGGTATTGTAGCTAGTGAGATTACTGGGCAAATGAGACTTTATGATCTGATCACTCAGTCTAGTAATCTGATTACTAGACTGTGTGATGTTTCAGGATGACGTGCGCAGTGCAGTGTCACGCGAAACTTTATTGTTTTAAAGTTCTGAGTGACACTGCAACTATTATGAGCGGCCGTGTTGCTTAACATCAGGTGAACGACTAGTTCGTCACATCACTCAATCGTATAAAAAAAATGTAATGTGTAATCGGATATAACGCATAATTTATATATTTCTTTATAATAGGAAAACGAAGACTATAGAAACAAAGTGAATCGAGACGTGCGAAATTTAGTAGGGTCAACGCACCACCTGCCATGTCGCATATCGCAGCCGGTAGCTCAACGGGTGTGACGTCATAGTATGAACGCGCGTAATCGCGGAAATTCAATAAAGGGCTTAAACTTCTCGTCATTATAACTTTGGAATTACTGTATGTATTGAAGTAAAATAAAAACTAATGCAATGTACATGATCTACGCTCTGATTTTAGATATATTTGGTAGTGATATTTTAACCCTTTTGTGTTATCCATTGTACCTCTTTGTTGGATTCAGCCACTTTATTTTCTAGACTTGGCAACATTAGCACTTCTTTCATTGACAGGTAAAAATGGTAAAATAGTAAAATATAATTCTATTGCTGACTGGCATACTGGCTTATAATACATAGCGACTAACGATATTGGCGTCTTTCCGACTGGTAAAAGCCGGCCCTCAAATTAATCTTTGTTAAAGAAGCTGCATTATCAATTCGCAACATATTGTTTTGGTAGGAAGTGATTGGTTGTTCGAGAGGTACCTTCAGCCTACTTACATAGGTGCATGTACCTAACTACCTACATAGCTCCTTGAATACCTACCTACTTAATTTATATTTTGTTTCAGATATTCCAAGTTACTAAATGGGAGTTCAACATAATATATAAGCTATGGCATATTATCTTAATCACTTATTGCATTCTAAATAGAAGGCCGGCAGGAGAATCTAGTGTGCATGATTGAATTTCCACCCTCAAGCAGAAATAAGTGACTCTAAAATTAATTGTTTGTGCCGTATAATATAAAAGAATGAACACAGTTCTATTAACGAAACGTGTTTTATTTTAATATTGTATTGTTTGAAATATAAATTCCTTTATCTAGGTATATCAAACAAGA